>JAGFNQ010000229.1:39597-278447 GCA_024364735.1 Boesenbergia rotunda
TTAAGCCTCCTTTGTCTCTCAACTGAAGGTTTAAAATCTTTCTCGAGTAAAATTCTATGCATGCACAATGAAGGGCTAATTCCTTTGATGTCTTCAATGGTGTACCCTATGGTTTTAATATGCATTTTAAGCACACGGAGCAGCTTTTCAGTATCCACTTCATTTAAACTTGCATTTACAATCACAGGGAATGTAGAATTATCACCAGAAATTCATACCTGAGGGTCGATGGAAGGGTTTAAGTTCTACCTGCGGTAATTCATGGTTTTCACTTTCCAGTGATTTTTGTTCTAACCCCGCTTCTTGAGTCATATGTCGCTTAAGGTTTATGTGTCCACCATCTTCCCTGCTCTTTGAAACGTCTTCTTCATTCGAGTACGTGTCCAGTGTATCGCTGAATCTGAGAAACGGTTCTTCTTCTTCCTCAACCTTCTGCACCTCATCAATCCTGCAACACATATTCTGCAGGAAGGGTTGTTTAATAGCCTTAGACAAATCAAACTCAATTTTTTTGCTACCCACGGCTAACGACAACTTATGATTTTTAACATCAATAACTGCTCCTGCAGTGGCCAAGAAAGGTCTTCCCAGTATAATAGGAATATATGGATCTTCATCCATTTCTAGGACAACAAAGTCTGCAGGAACAACAAATTTCCCAACCGTGACAGGTACATTTTCCAATACACCTATAGGATACCTCACAGAGCGATCAGCGAGTTGCAAGGCTAGTGTTGTAATTTTCAACTCACCCAAGTTTAATTTCTTACACAATGAAAACGGCATAAGATTTACACTAGCTCCTAGATCACAAAAAGCTTTGTCAAAGTTATGATTCCAAATCATGCATGGGACTGAAAAACTACCTGGATCTTTGAGTTTAGGAGGTAACCTGTTTTGAATTAGAGCACTACATTCCTCCGTCAACGCCACCGTTACACACTCCTCAATTTTCCTTTTGTTTGTCAATATGTCTTCAGAAATTTTGAGTACGTGGGCATTTGCTGCAAGGCTTCCGTGAATGGAATGTTAATATACAACTTCCTTAGAATGTCAAGAAACTTACCCAAATTGTTCATCAAGTTTGGCCTTAATTATCCTCTGGGGAATGGAATCGGTGGTTCGTATTTTTTCCACGCGTGCATGGATTCTTTGGCTTTCAGGCGTATTTTTTCATCAGTGGCAGAGGATGACACGGCCACGGGCGTGCTCTTCAGCACGTCCTGGGCGTGTTGTTCACTGGCAGCTCTCTCGGTGATCGGCACGGGTGTGTTAATCAGCACGTCCTGGGCGTGTTGTTCACTGGCAGGAATTAGCTTTGGGTCCTCCTTAGGCTCATTTACTCTCCTCCCACTTCTCAAGGTAATCGCGTTACAATGCTCCACAGGATTTGTTTCTGGTCTCCCCGAAAATCTCCCCGGTGTTCTTGAAGATGAATCGGCGACCTGCGCAAGTTGATTTTCCAACATTTTAGTATGATTTGCCAAATTATCTATCTTACCTGATAAAAGGGAGATTCCTTCGGCTGTCTCTGAATGCTTCCGATTAGATTCCACCATGTGTTGTCGAAATTCATCATTTTGTTTCGTTTGGCTAGCAATGAAAATTTCCATCATAATTTCCAGGTTAGACTTCTTTTCTTGCTGAAATCCTCCAGATGCTCCATAATTATTCTGCCCGGATTGATTTTGATTGTTTCTGTAAGAAAAATTTGGGTGGTTCCTCCATCCTGGATTGTAGGTGTTTGAATACGGGTTGTTGTTTGGCCTTTGAGCAAAATTATTGATCGCTTCAACTTGTTCCACCTGCGCTCCAGTAGGTTGCGTGACCCCTACTTGGCAATTCATGGCCGAATGTCCTGTCACTCCACAAATCTCACAGATGATATTAGAAACAGCGTTAACATTAAAATTTTCAAATTTATAGGTTAATGCATCGACCTTTGCCGCAAGGCTGTCTAAGGTGCTCACCTCATACTTACCTGCCGATCGAACGGGATTCTCTCTCTCTCTCGCCCATTGGTGATGGTTCAACGCCACGCTTTCGATAATATCGAATGCCTCATCTAAGGTTTTGTTCATGAGCGCACCACCTGCAGCAGAGTCTAAAGAGACTTTAGTGGAGTAGGAAATTCCGTTATAGAAGGTATGGATTACGAGCCATTGCTCCAGTCCATGATGTGGGCATTGCTGCAGTAGTCCCTTAAATCGATCCCAAGCTTCAAAAAGAGATTCTCCATCTTTTTGCACAAAATTTGTGATTTGGCTACGGAGTTAAGCGATCTTGCTTGGTGGAAAGTACTTATCTAAAAATCTCTGCTCGAGTTGCTCCCATGTTGTGATACAGTTCGATGGAAGCGAATGTAACCAAGCTCTTGCTCTGTCCCTTAAGGAAAAAGGAAAGAGTCGCAATCTTATCGCATCTGCAGAGGCTCCATTAAATTTGAGAGTTTCACAGAATTCCAGGAACACTTCCAGATGAAGATTTGGATCCTCCGTAGGCGCTCCTCCGAACTGATGTTGTTGGATCATAGACAGTAAAGCAGGCTTCAGTTCAAAGTTGTTTGCTTCAATTGGAGGCCTTCTAATGCTAGATCTCAGGCCTCTAGCACTTGGCGCAGCATAATCTCTCAACGGCTTGTTCTCTACCTGATTGTTCTCTTCTTGATCAGCCATTTCTCGTTGTTTTTGAAGTCGTCTCAGAGTGTGAAAGGTTCGTTCTATTTCAGGATCAGCTTCAAGAAGGACTCCCTCTCGATCTGACCTAAGCATTCAACGAGAAAGGTATACTTCCAATGCAAGTTAGAGAGCAAAATTGCAAAAAGGAAACAGGACAACTACGCAGAAATCTGGATTAATCAAACTGCAATATTCCAATATTGACGCAGTCCCCGGCAACGGCGCCAAAAACTTGATTGGTTGTTTCCGCAAGTGCACGGTTTGTCGTCAAGTAATAAAATATCGATCCCACAGGGACTGGGACAAGTACTAGAATTTTACGAGTTTTAATTATCCAGATGAATGATCTAATGATAAATTTGCTCTAAATCAAACAATTCAAGCGATCGAAAATCAGCGAAAGTATTGAGGGATAAAAGACAATCTTAGGATTACGGTTTCACCATTCTAACTATTATCATGACAGTTCTCCGTTGACGACTACTTATACCCAGGTCGGTTTCTTTTATTCGAATGCAACTTTCCCTATCAAGGTTTCCGAAGTAGATGATCTTTTCATGCTTTGAAATCCTGTCACTAGATTCCCACAGACCTATCTAAACGTCTACCAGATTCGTAAGCTAATTCCTAATTTATCGACGGCCTCTTTTGAAGATCACGCCAATGTATCTACTTTAATTCATCTCTAGTCCTATGGCATACGTACGTAGATGACTCTTACCTGCTTTGGATCCTGTCACATGAATCCTGCAAAGCCTATCTAAACAATTACCATTTTCGTAGAAACCAATCAAAGCATCATTCAACAATCGATACAACCAACAAGGATATGCGTAATCGAACAAACAGAGTTAATAACAAATCATGAAAATAGTTAGGGCTACTCCCTCTTCCTAAGATTTACACAACTACTCCATAAATCCGGAGAATTTGACAAATAGATAGGAAATAGACATTACAAATCCTCCTTGATGGTGTTTCCCCCTCCAAGTCTCGACAAAAGCCTCCTTTTCCCTGATTTCCGCCGCCCCCCCTGGTGTTAGGTCTTCTCCCCTTTTATAGAATCTCAGCGGCACGCCCGTGCTGATCGACACGGCCCGGACGTGTTCTCTGCGACTTCTCGTTCTTCAATAGCATGCCTTGCCCGTGCTTAACTGGCACGGGCGTGCTCTTCATGTGCCACGGCCGTGCTTAACCAACACGCCTTGAGCGTGTTGGTCGCTGGACTCTGCACGAAATTTTCAAGAAACACCACGACCGTGCTTAGCCAAGACACAGGCGTGTCTTCACGTGCTGAGTGGTTCGACTGGTTTTGTGCATCCTGTCATCAAAATCCAACACACAGCAATATCCTCGCCCAAAATATGTTAAACCAAGTAAAAACTATCAAATATGTCTCTAATAAGATAAAAACAAGATGAAATGCATATATATTTCATGCCCCAAAACTATACATGAGTTTCACACATCATATAACTCGTTGAAAGCATAGCAATATAATTACACCAAAACATTACACTTTGAAAAGTATTATGCAAAAGTCAATTTTGTACTTTCAGAAGACATAGAAAATTTTGTCTTAGAAAAATTTCCAATTGAGAAAGATTTTCAAAAAAATATTTTGAATATTTTAAAAAATGCAAGTATTGTTGAAAAATATATTGAGCTTTTGAGAAATTCAAGTACTTTAGAAAAAATATATTGAGCTTTTGAAAAATGCAAGTATTTTAAAAAAATGCAAGTACTTTTTTTTAAAACAAGTACTTTTGAACAATATTATGCATTTTTGAAAACATATTAGTATTGTTGAGAAATATTATACATTTTTGAAAAATACCAGTACTTTTGAAATATTTTATGCAATTTTTGAAAAATATAAGTATTCTAAAAAAAATATTATGAATTTGAAAATACTTATATTTTTGCTTGACTTGGTTTCTTTTCCAGTCTGACACAATCCTAGGAAACCCTGTTAACTACAAGGACATTTCCCTAAGTCTCCTGGAAATTCTCCAAACTCAAGAAAATATTATTTCAAAAGGTATTTCAAAAATGATTTTATATGCCACAAAAATATTTTTAAAATAATAATATTTTGAAAGACAAATTACTTATGTTTTCGACAAGATTTTGAAAATATAGTGCATGAAGACATATTATTTTGAAATGCTTAATAACTCTTTTAATTTGACCTCCCCTAAACTTGACCTAGTCCTAGAAAGTTTGTTGACCACAAGTACTCTTCCTCTGAGTCTTTAGGATTTGGTACAAATCATAAGAATTATCTACTAATTCCAAAAACTAATTGCCAAGAAAAGTTTTCAAAAAATATTTTGTCAGATAGTTTTCTTTTGACTTAGACTCCTCCTAAATTTGACAGATCCTAGGAGTCCTTGTAGATCATGAAGTAGACCTCCTCTGTGTCTTTAGGGTTTATCACGATCAAAAGAATGAACGACAGTATGATAATTTTCTAGAAGATAATCTTAGAAAATTCAATTTGGATTGAAGATAATTTATTAAAGCATAAGCCTTTTCGAAAAGGCATATGGTAGTGATTTAAAGCACCGTTTTCGAAAAGCATTTTGAAATGATAATGATGTTTTTAAAGTATAATTTTTGAAAAGCACAAAAAAAAACTCCCCCTGACACCAACATCGTTTAACTCTATCTAACTGCCTTAAGGGGCTTTAGTGTTGACCTAAGAGGCTTGTGTCTAATTGTGTAGGTCAAACATTTTTTGAAAAGATATACTTTTGAAAATGTATAATATCTATAAACAATCAGACAAACATGAAATCCATAAAAATAATATTATGTTAAAGCACTGTTTTGAAAATAGATTTTAGAAAAATGTTTTAAGAATTTTGGAAAACAATTTTGAAAAATATTTTCAATTTATTAGTCCTTAATATCTCACTCATTCTAGATGTCTCAATACAGCAAGCATGGTTGCCTTATAGGTGTATTGCGAGATGCTTGAATCATTTTTCATAATTTATTGTTAAATCTAAGATTTAATCAAAATTTGTGTTAGATTCAAATTTATCAAATAGTAAAGTGAATTTGATTTTCGGTAATTGGCTTCCAGGTCTTGGCGAGGCACAGAGGTCTTCTTTGGCCGTAGCCTTATTGGAGCAACAACCCTTTCCTTGACAAAGCCTTTTATCGAAAATTTATTTTCAAATTACTTCTTGAAAAATTTTGGTCTAACTAGCTTAGGTTTTGGATCGGTAGCTTCGGTTAGTTCCACCAGATTAAACAGACCAAGTAGGGTACGTCTTACCTTACTTAACCTTATTAGAAGAGCTTCCCTAACATACTATCATCTCACCTCCACCTAATACTAGGTTGTTCAAGTTTCAACTATTCATTTCCCTATAACCATTCTAAGTCATTCATAAATTTAAATACGAATGACATGACATATATTTTTAAAAAACAGCAGATGCATGACATGACAGTTATGCATGAGTCAAACAATTCAAAATATTTTACTTAAGTTTCTAATAATGTTTCAAATTCCCGATTTGATACATGTCGTGTGAACCCTCGAATATGCCAACCCACTTTGACATATTTGTTGTTATTTGGTTGGGGGTTTCAGTTGTATAGGATTTTATTTGGTTGCAGTTTAGGTTATTAAGATTTAATTGGATAAGAATTAAAGATTAATTGAATTAATTAAGAATTAATTGAATTTGAATTAATTAAGATTTAATTGAAGTTAAATTAATTAAGAATTAATTGATGTTGAATTAATTAAGATTTAATTGAAGTTAAATTGATTAGTGGTTGAAATAATTAAAGATTAATTAATGTTGAAATAATTAAAGATTAATTAAGGTTGGTTAATTAAGGTTGAAATGATTAATTAATAGTTGTGGGTTTAATTTCATCATTTTCATTATTTTGAAAATTTCTGATTCATTTACTATTTCTGCTTTATTCAATTTTTTGAATTTTTCTAACAATTTTGATTTGTTTGACTTTTTGTGAACTTTATTAACTAACCTCTTAATCTTAGAAAATTCACATTCCTCCTCATGCTCATCATCAAAATCACATCCTTCTACATCTTCATAGTAAGTGGAGTAATTTGGGCCACTAATTAATGTTTTATAATAATTATTTTCAGGATTATCCAAGAAAATAATTAAATGATTATTCAAAGATATTTTAATTTCAATATCCTCAAAGTTATCCTCAGCATTATCTCTAATATCCTCAGGAATATTTTCAACAAAATCATTCTTATCCTCAGAAATAACTTCAATATTTTCAGGATTAATCTTAAAATTATCAGAACTAATTTCAGGATTATCAGTAACATTTTCAGATTTAAATTCAAAATTATCATTAACACTTTCATATTTAAATTCAGAATTAATTTTAGCATTATCCGTAAAATTATCCGAATTAATTTTAACATTATCAGAAAAATTTTCAGAATTAATTTTAGCATTATCAGAAAAATTATTAGAATTAATTTTAACATTATTAGTAAAATTATCAGAATTAATTTTAACATTATCAATAAAATTATCAGAATTAATTTTTGAAGAGCAATCTGGCTCTGATACCACTTGTTGGACCGGTGCCGTCGATAGAGGGGGGGGGTGAATATCGACCGTAAATCTTTCGCGGAAACTTCCGATCGTATACTTACGAATATTCATTCTAAACAGAGCGTTAGTAGCACAGCGAAAAACAAAATGAAATAAAGGACAACACAATATGCACGCAGGATTTTTACTTGGTTCCAGACCCCCCAGGGTCAGTACATCCAAGGCCTAAGCATGGGAACGCCCGTCCACTAATGGTCTCCTTTCCGGACTTTTCGGAGGCAGAGAAACTCGTCTTATAGTGCACAGTTTACAATCAAAAGAATAGATAAAATACATGCGGAAAGTAAATTCAAACCGAACAAAACAGAGTTGAAGACTCCGCCGATCTGGACCTCCGAAGTGCCGCGCACTTCCTCCTGGAACCTCCTTGGTCGCAGAGCTTCGTCGTTAGCGTTTTGTCGTCACTTGGGCAGCTTAGAATGGTTTCCGAATGATGTGTCAAGTTGAGGGGCCGAAGCCCCTTTATATAGCATTCATTGGGGCGCCTGTGTTGAAGGGGGTGCCTCAAGAGGCTTGGTCAAACATCATCTCCGCGTCGAACTCGCAGCAGGGATAATTTTTCCCTTCCCAGGTGCCTGTCTCATCACAGGCACCTGGGAGCCTTCAGGCGCCCCTATTAACAGGCGCCCTATAGCTCTGAGGTGCCTGTATTAAGGCGCCCTGGATGCCTCTTCCAGATCAGTTTGTGTTCGCTTGCTTGCCTTGTTTCCATCTTTTAGGTACCTACAATAACATAACAGACAAGACAATCATGCATATAATCTTAACCTTAAGGAAATGGTTCTAACTTCGAATTTTCGTGAAACCCTAGGTCGAACCGACGTAAGTTCCCATCCCCGGGAACGCGCCTTTCACCTACTCCTCTCAGGAGACGGTTGCCACCCAGTCCATTCGGGTGGACTTTTGCTTAGTCTTCGATACTCTCGGATCTCAAGACGTCCGAACCTCGACCCGTCTCTACTTCTGTCCTTAGTCATCGCTCAGCTACGTTGTTCAATCTCTCAGACCAAGACTTCGTGCCCAAACCCTAGGTCCAGGACTTAGTGCCTAACTTCACTCATCAGGACTTTTGCCTAGTATCACTCACCAGGTCTTAGTGTTCAGCTTCACTCACCAAGTCTTAGTGCCCAGCTTCACTCACCAGGTCTTAGTGCCCAGCTTCACTCACCAGGTCTTAGTGCCCAGCTTCACTCACCAGGTCTTAGTGGCCAATTCTTAGAACCAGGTCTTAGTGCCAAGGTTAACTAGGGTTTTTTCTTCACATTGTTACTCCTCTCTTGACTCACCCTTCCCTTGTTCAATGTATCACTGACTTAAGCATATTATCAAACATTGAAACACTTAGAGGAGGATATTACTGATGTATCTTGCACCAATAGGCTGGGATGCCAACGAGGCCGCTGGGCCGCCAGCGGCCACGACCGAGGCGGCTACGACCGGCAGCGGCCCCGACCGAGCCATCTATGGCCGCCAGTGGGAAACGATCGAGCCGGCTGCGGCCGCCAGCGGCCACGGGTGAGGCGGCTGCGACCGTAAAGGCCCCGCCCGAGCCGACGACTCCAGGCAGCACCCCCAGGGACATGCCGACACCGCCGGCTCTGGCGCCATCGCCGATGAGATGAAGAGAAGGAAGGAATCGTTGAGAGAAATACGTACCGGGGAGGAGACGACGCACACCGAGAGAATCGCCGAGAGATCGCGTGGGGGAAAAAGAAAAGCACCGTCCCCTAATTTATCAACGTTTACCGACAGAATATCGATTCCATAGGTAATCACTAACAAAATAGTGAATCTGTCAGCAATATCTCCCACGTGGCAAAAAACAGCGTCAAACCCTAAATTTGCGGTGACAAACCCATAATTTTTAGGCTATTACTGATGAAACGGGTATTCCGTCGGTAATTACCGACGGAACGGAGAGTTCCGTTGGTATATACCGACGAACGAGAGTATCCCGTCAGTAACTACCGACGAAACCACCTCTTCCGTCGGTAATTATCGATGGAACCATTTCTTCCGTCGGTAATTACCGACGGAATGGAGAGTTCCGTCGGTAATTCCCTAAATTACCAATGGGAAAAAACATGTTTTTTAAAATGAATCCCTAAATATTTCGACTGAAAATATTCTCCATCGATAAATACCGACGAAATTATAATTTCGTCAGAAATTTCGCCAATTGCCGATGGAAAATTAAACCCCATACCTAAATATACCGACGACAAATTTTTCGTCAGTATTTACCAATGGAATATTAATTCTGTCGATATTTATCGATGGAAAATTTATTCCATCACTAATTCCGTCAATAAATTTAGCATTTCTTATAAGCCCTAGGTACTTAACCCCATCAAGGAGCTACATGACCAACAATTTATGAAATTTAGAGTCAGTCAAATCGTATAAAACGATGACAAAATTTGTGTTGTTAATAGACAAACTCTTCCTTGTCGCTCTCGGTTAATGGTGAGGTTTGGGCAGCTAATATATTCCTTGCTACATTTCATTACAGTCATAGGCAACCCTAGGTCCTGAGCATTTATGCTTGGTATATATTCGGCAATGAGAATGGTAATGGGTTTTAATTGAGAGGTTTATGGGTTTAGTGATAACCTAGTGGGGATTGGGTTATAAAATCAAGGGTATCATATACATATTTTGATTCCGATTCCCATATACTAAGCATCATAAATGGGAATGAAATAGATTTCATTCCCATTCCTGCCTTCTAAACCCGCTTACCAAGCGCCCCTCGATCCAGAAGAATGTCGGGTTATTCCGATGCTTGGGCCACCTGACTCTGTATATCTATTGGTTTGAGCCTTTTCAGCATTATCCTTCCATCTTTGTTCAGACCAGGCGGCCGTCCATACACCTCAGGCCTCGGCATCAACATACGGATGTCGCGTCGCCTTCTTTCTTAAATAATACATGTGATCATAGTACAACTTGGCACAATAAATATTCCATGTAGTAATAAATTTTGCCTCGTGTCCGTCCTCCCATGTATATTTTTTCTGTAATGCAAATTATTAAAATTAGTTTATTAAATTTTAGAATACTAAATATATTAAATATACTTACAACAAATTCATTATACTATAATGTCTTCGTCTCCTCATCTACATGTCTCCTTGTAAGGCCAGCAGCGCATACTTTTTCTTTAAATTGTCCAGTAATATAAGAGGATACTTGATGGCCATCCGGAGTGAATCTGTATAAAAATTATTAAAATATTCAAAATATATTATAACTAAAGTTAGATATGAACATAAATTACAAATAATAAAAAATATTTATGATTCTCCAATAATTTTCAGAACTTTATAGCCATGGAGTGCTACTGGCTGTTGCTCTTGCTGTTGCTCTTGCTACTGGTCAGTCATAATAGTATCTATAAAAAAAATTACAATACATCATAATAAAGTTAAGAGACATGATCATATAAATAAGAAATAAAATGAATGCATAACTTATATGATAAACAAAAAACATGATATCCTATCATCATTTAAATCACATTAATCAATAGTAGCAGCTTCTAAATGAATGCATAACTTGCTTTTGCTCTTGCTGTTGCTCGTGCTAAATGGGCCGCCGGTGTTCCAAATGGGCCGCCGGCGTTCCAAATGGGCCGCCGGCGTGCCAAATGGGCTACCGGCAAGCCAAATAGGTCGTCGGCGTGCCTGGACATGACGGCTGGGCCGCCACCGAGGCCGCTGGGCCGCCAGCGGCCTCGGCCGAGCCGTCTGCGGCTACAAGCGGGCACGACCGAGCCGGCTACGGCCGCCAGCAACCACGGGCAAGGCGGCTGCGACCGCCGGAGGCCCCGCCCGAGCCGGCGACTCCAGGCAGCACCCCTAGGGACATGCCGACGCCGCCGGCTCCTGCGCCGTCACCGATGAGATGAAAAGAAGGAAGGAATCGCCGAGAGAAATACGTACCGAGGAGGAGACGGCGCGCGCCGAGAGAATCGCTGAGAGATCGCGTGGGGGAAAAAGAAAAGCACTGTGCCCTAATTTATCAACGTTTACCGACGGAATATTGATTCCGTCGGTAATCACCAACAGAATAGCAATTCCGCCAGCAATATCTCCCACGTGGAAAAAAATAGCGTCAAACCCTAAATTTGTGGCAGCAACCCCTTACTTTTGAGGCTATTACCGACGGAACGGGTATTCCGACGGTAATTACCGATGGAACGGAGAGTTCCATTGGTATATACCGACGGACGAGGGTATCCCGTCGGTAACTACCGACGGAACCACCTCTTCCGTCGGTAATTATCGACGGAACCATTTCTTCCGTCAGTAATTCCCTAAATTACCAACGGGAAAAAACATGTTTTTTTAATTGAATCCCTAAATATTTTGACGAAAAATATTCTCTGTCGGTAAATACCGACGGAATTATAATTCCGCCGGAAATTTCGCCAATATCCGACGGAAAATGAAACCCCATACCTAAATATACCGAGGGCACATTTATTCCGTCGATATTTACCAACGGAATATTAATTCCGTCGGTATTTACCGATGGAAAATTTATTCCGTCACTAATTCCGTCAATAAATTTAGTATTTCTTATAGTAATGTGTCAGCCCCGAGTACTTAACCCCATCAAGGAGCTACACGACCAACAATTTATGAAATTTGGAGTCAGTCAAATCGCATAAAAAGATGACCAAATTTGTGTTGTTAATAGACAAACTCTTCCTTGTCACTCTCGGTTAATGGTGAGGTTTGGGCAGCTAATATATTCCTTGCTACATTTCATTACACTCATAGTCCTAAACAAGAAAAATCATCCATGGTCAATGTTCCGGAAGGAATCACCGACGATGGCCAGTCACTAAGGATCAGCCTCTATGGAGATTACTACGTCGCCGAAGAGCGTGGGTATCCTGCGAAAGTAACACAAGCATTAGGGGACGCGCCGGCAAGGATCCGGCGGAGTCCACTCCAACGCTCAAGTTAGTGGGATATCCGAACGATGATGCAAAAGAAGGACAATGCGAAAAGATGATAGATCATCCCCCCTCCCTGGAGGGGTTAAACTACCTTTTATACCGATGTTGACCGACTGATCGTGCCCCCTTTATCGGTGTCACGACTCCGATAAACGGGGCCACGCCCCTTGCTTTCGGGGATGAAGCGATGTTCCTTGAAACCGTCGGTGCCATGACCATTCTTTCCCTCATTGGGCCAACTATGCAGAGGGAGGGTGCGTGGATCTGTTCTGAGGTCGGTTATTGTGAGGACCCGCACCCCCCCCCCCCCCCCCCCCCCCCCGAGGTAAGCTCGGGAGGCTCGAGAGTTATGTCTCCCGTAACTTTCCCGAGTGCCCCCCGAGAGGGGGTCCCAGGACTTGAGAGAGGAGATCAAGTCGTGTCCCTAGATTCTTCATCCCCGTGTCCAGTCCAGGCTACCAAGCCCCATCACAAATCTCCCCCTTCAAGTCTGATCGAAGGAAGTGTGGCTGACTGATCAGGCTAGTGCCAGGATGAAGAAGTTGAACTGGCTTAGGTTTGTGTCTCCGAGCCCGTCCTTGCCATAATTTTGAAATGTTCCTCCCTTCGCCTTCCCCCCCCTTTAATTAGGGGGTTTTGGACATATTCCTGAAGTCTCCTAACCCGGCTGCTCCTTTGAATGCATCCCCTGACTCCAGCGATTTTCGAGGCGTCTGAGATATCATGGTGACCCGGTGCCTGCCGCGGGTACACATGTCTTTTTGCCTAGCTTTGCGACGCACTGCAGGCCATACGAAGCGCCGACAATTGATTGCTAGTAGATCCTTGGTGCGGTCCGAGGATATCCTCACCATGCTGGCCTTCAATTGCCTTGGGAGAGGTGTCATTTTCTTATAAAAGTGGGTTTAACGGCCCCCTACGACTGCCTTACCCTAGTCGACGCCCCGAGTTTTCCTCCTTTAATCGCCCTCCTTACCAGCGCCTTTCCTTCTTCCTCCTGGACCGCGATGGGAAAGACAAAGAGGTCTTCTGGCTCGGATGAATGCTCTTTGGAAGAATTGGGGTTTCATTCTGAATGGTATGAAACCATCTCCTCCAAGGTGAGGTCGAACTCTCTTCAAGCCGCATGTCAAAAATATGGCATTCCGGCAGGTTGGGAGGTGAGGGTTCCCACCACCGATCAATGGCCGGTAACCCCCGATGAGGGTTTTTATACCTTCTTCCTAGGACAAATGAAACTAGGGCTGCGCTTCCCTATCCTCTCTTACTTCATGAATGTCGCACATTACTTTCGCATCCCCCTTCACCAACTGGCTCCGAATGCCATTGCTCAGATGAGCGGAGCTCTGGTACTCTTCAAACTCTTCGGCATTCCTCTGACCCCTCGATTCTTCCATTTCTTTTTTGCACCTGTCGGCACGCACGGGGCATTTGGCTTTACCGCTCGAGGTGGTCATAGATTCTTGGGTGGCCTCCCTTCTTCTCACAAAGGGTGGAAGGAGAGATTTTTCTACATCCGGCTTCCTGAGCGTCCTTTCAACGATATTCATTGGCTGGAGAACTTGCCTCCTATGCCCGACCTAGGTGACTTCCAACAGGATGCGGGGTATCAACGGGCTAAGAGTATCTTGGCCGGGATGGAGTTTCATGGGTTGCAGTTGGTGCAATGCGAGGAGATCCTTTATCGGGCAGAAATTAGTCCGAAGATGGTCCCCCTCAGCTCCAATCTGCGTGAGTAACCTTGCTCTTAGCATATCGCCCCATTGATATTTGCTGACGCCCTATTATCTTTTACCCTGTAGGTGACATCTTGCTTTCTCTTGAGAAGAATAAATTTTTGAAGTGGGATCAAGCCCATGAGCAAGCCTTGATCCCTTGGGTAGTATCTTCGATTCCCGCAGGAATCCCCTTCGAGGGTGGCAAAAAGGAGGGAGAGCAATCAACGGGCCCCGTATCTCAGAGCGATGACATCTCGGTTGTGCCCCTGGTCTCTCAAGGAGAGCCCCCGGTCCCTTCTCCAGGGGCTCCACAAGGAAAGGGCGCCCCCTCTTTGTCTGGCATGCCTACTACTATCCCCGCGTCCAAGAAGACACGGCTCGAACGCCGATCCCAACAGGATCGCCCCCTAAAGCGGTTAAGGAAAGGCTTACGCTCAACTACCACTGGGGATGCAGCTTCATCCGTTCCAGTTGCCGGAGTCGAACTCCCCTCCTCCACCGTTGCTGCGTCTTCCCCCGTTCCAAGTGCTGCAGTCTGAGCAGCCGGCCCTCACTGCGGCAAGGAGATACCGATGGAACCGCCTCGGTCCCATCGAAAGGCTTCCTTAATAGCGAAGAAGGTTGTCCACAGTGCTCAGTCCATCTGCATAAAGGGAGTCACCACAGAGGCTTTATCGAGCGCTTCCAGCTCGGAGGAAGAGATTCCCCACCCCCGGGACGTCCCTGGTTCCTCGGCTCCCCCTACTATAGGGGATCTTGACCCGCTTTGGCAGGTAGCCGGACCAGGTCAGTGCCTGGGCATGCTACACCAGTCCTTACGGGCGGTAAATACCTCGTTTATGATCTTCAATTCTTCTTAACCTCCTTTCACCAACTATCTCTCTTCAGGTCGCTTCGAGCTGCGTGGCTACAAGCCGTCTACTGCACTCTGAAGGGGTTACTGAGAGTCTCTTGTGGTAAGTGGAGGAGTCGGAGGCAGAAGCTGGCCGGGCCCGCGAGGCCGGCCTTCTGCAGCTAGAAGTCAGCAGGGTCCTCCGGGAGAAAGCTGATCACTTCCTGCCCTCCTTAATATCGATCGAGGATACCCTGCACAGATATACTCTTTGGGAATGCATGGGGGCTGAGAAGGAGAAGGCTCTAGAAGAGGACTTACGAAAATTATCACAGGAGCGAGAGCAACTCCAAGCCTACAACAAGGAGTTGTCTGACAAAGTTACCCTTTTGGAGTCAACCAAGAAGAACCTGGAGGACCAAGTCGTCGGACTGCTCCTAGAGGCGGAGGCACTCAAAATGGCCAAAGCCGGTGCTAAGTCCAAGGTCCAACAACAGGCAAAGGACCCTGTATCTCTAGTATCTCCGATGGAGGCAGCCTACAAAGCCAAATTTTTGGGATCGAATGAGTATGCTGGTTTGGTGGCTGCACAAGCCTTTAAAACCCTTAAACAGGGATTTTATGGCGCCATCAAGCAGTTGGAGAGAGATCAATTATTGAAGCCAGGCTCTAATTTGAGCGCTATAACTATTCAGCGTGTCTGGGATGACCTTTCTCCCGAAGAGCAGATCCTGGAGAGTGTCTCGTTATCACGTGCTTGTTCTCCTTCCCACCTCCCTTAACTGCTTCAGTTTATTCTCTCTGATTTTAGGGCGAATGTTTACTTGACTTATCTTTAAATTCCTTGTTTATAGCGTGCTTTCCTCACACCTACACGCCGAGAGGTTGCAGGGTTTGAATCAGCTCTTGACCGGGCGTGTACAGCTCCAAGGCCAAACCTACACGCCGAGAGGCTGTAGGGTTTTAATCATCTTTTGGTCGGGCGTGTACAGCTCCGAGGCCAAGCCTACATGCCGAGAGGCTGTAGGGTTTTAATCAGCTCTTGGCCGGGCGTCTACAACTCCGAGGCCAAGCTTACACGCCAAGAGGCTATAGGGTTTTAATTAGATCTTGGCCGGGCGTATACAGCTCTGAGGCCAAGCCTACACGCCGAGAGGCTGTAGGATTTTTAATCAGCTCTTGGCCGGGCGTGTACAACTCTGAGGCCAAGCCTACACGTCGAGAGGCTGTAGGGTTTTTAATCAGCTCTTGGTTGGGCATGTACAGCTCCGAGGCCAAGCCTACACGCCGAGAGGCTGTAGGGTTTTTAATCAGCTCTTGGTCGGGCATGTACAGCTCCGAGGCCAAGCCTACACGTCGAGAGACTGTAGGGTTTTTAATCATCTCTTGGCCAGGCGTGTACAGCTCCGAGGCCAAGCCTACATGCCGAGAGACTGTAGGGTTTTTAATCAGCTCTTGGCTGGGCGTGTACAGCTCCGAGGCCAAGCCTACACGCCGAGAGGCTGTAGGGTTTTTAATCAGCTCTTGGCCGGGCGTGTACAGCTCCGAGGCCAAGCCTACACGCCGAGAGGCTGTAGGGTTTTAATCAGCTCTTGGCCGGGCGTGGACAGCTCCGAGGCCAAGCCTACACGCCGAGAGGCCGTAGGGTTTTAATGAGCTCTTGGCCAGGCATGTACAGCTCCGAGGCCAAGCCTACACACCAAGAGGCTATAGGGTTTTTAATCAGCTCTTGGCCGGGCGTGTACAGCTCCGAGGCCAAGCCTACACGGCGAGAGGCTATAGGGTTTCTAATTAGCTCTTGGCCGGGCGTGTACAGCTCCAAGGCCAAGCCTACACGCCGAGAGACTATAAGGTTTTTAATCAGCTCTTGGCCGGGCATGTATAGCTCCGAGGCCAAGCCTACACGCCGAGAGGCTGTAGGGTTTTTAATCAGAAACAAACTTTAACCTTTCCCCTCCACTCACGTAACACCTCTTTTTTATTAATGATACTGCGAGATAGTGGGACATTGAAAAATGTACAACGACGAATGTTTATCACACGACAACTCACAATGTACAATAAGGGCGAAGGTGCTTCGCATGCCAAGGCCTTTCTAGTCTTCTGCCTTTGCAGCCCTCCAAATAGTAGCTACCTCCTGTAAGTTTTTTGATGAGGATATAAGGGTCATCCCACTGTGGTTCTAATTTCCCGGGATCCACCACTGGTTTGATTCTTTTCCAGACTCGATCACCCACCTCGAAGCTACGAGCGATCACCCTACGGTTGTATGCCAACTGCATTCTCCGACGATAGGCTTCCAACCTGGCCACGGCCTTGTCTCGTACCTCTGATATGAGGTCCAGATCAATTAACCACTCCTGATCATTATCCTCCTTGCGGTAATGTTGCCTTTGTGGAGACTCCTCCCCTACTTCCACCGGAATGACGACTTCTGCACTGTAGACTAATTGGAAAGGGCTCTCCACGATTCCTTCTTTTGGGGTAGTCCGATAAGACCATAAGATGCTGGGAAGTTCTTCGACCAAGCTGCCCCCGACATGATCTAGCTTTACATTGAGCCCTCGCAGAATTTCCCGATTGACCACCTCCGCTTGTCCATTGCTTTGTGGGTAGGCGACAGAGGTGAAGGTCTGCTGAATGCCCAACCCTTCACACCATTCCTTCAACCTTCATCCGGAGAATGACCTACCATTGTCTGACACCAGCTTATGAGAGATGTCATATCTACAGACAATGTCTTTCCATAAAACCTTCATTACCGCCCCTTCTGTGATGTTGCCCAGGGGCTCCGCCTCTACCCATTTAGAGACGTAATCAACGAGGACCAGGAGGAATTTCTTCTGCTCGGGAAATTCCAATGGGGAAAGATCCCACAATGTCCATTCCCCACTAGTCGAATGGACACGACACTGTAGAAACTCTCAACGGCTCCGTTGAGTGATGAGAGACGTGCTGATGTTTTTGACAAGCCTTACACCTAGCTATGAAGGTGAGCGAGTCAGCTTGCAAGGTAGGCCAAAAATATCCCGCAAAAAGGATCATGCGGGCCAGGGATCTCCCTCCAATATGGCTTCCACAGATGCCCTCGTGCACTTCTCACATTATGTAGTCAGTTTCCTCCGGCCCGACAAATTTAAGGAGGGGTCGGGCGTAAGCTCTTCTATATAACTGATCCCCGACAAGAGTAAATCTCTCCACTTGGCGGCGGAACAACCGACTCTCTGGGCCCCCATTCGGCAGGGATCCATCCCGGAGGAAGGCGATATATGGGCCCCTCTAGTCCACCAGTTCATCTATTTGGAGTCCCCCCCCCCCCAATCTGGGCCACCATGGTTTCCGTCACACTGGGCCCCTCTAACCGCCAAGTAGATATGAAACTGGATAACTTAGCTAGCTCGTTAGCCCGTACATTATTCGATCGGGAGATCTTCTGCAAGGTTACTTCCAAGAAAGTGATTTTCAGTTGTTCATATAGGGCTACACCTTTGCAGCCGCTCACATTTGACTTCGAAACCACCCGCTACTTGTTGAGCCACCAACTGCGAGTCCGAATAGATTGTGATTCGGCGGGCGCCCATGTGCCGGGCCGCCTGCAATCCTGCCAGAATCGCCTCATATTCGGCTTCATTGTTGGTAGCTTTGAAGTGAAGTCGGATAGATAGATGCAGTGTATCCACCCTAGGGGAAATCAATAGCAGTCCCACCCCGCTATGTTGGCTGTTGGCTGATCCATCCACAAAAACATTCCACATACCTTCGATTTCTGCCTCCGGGACTGTCTCCAACATGAAGTCGGAGAGAGCTTGTGCTTTGATGGCTGTTCGGGGCTGATACTCAATGCCGTATTCACTTAACTCTGTCGTCCATTTGATTAGTCTGCCCGATGCCTCGGGATTAGTAAGGACTCAGGCAAGCGGACTATTAGTAAGAACCACAATGGGGTGCGCCAAGAAATATGATCGTAACCTTTGGGTCATCAGGACCAAGGCGTAGGCCAGCTTTTCCATCATGGTGTACCGCGTCTCAGCGTCTTTTAGTTGGTGCCCGAAGAAGTAGATGGGATGTTGGATCCGATCTTGTTCCCGGACAAGCACCGACCCCACCGCTTGCTCGACCGCTGATAAATAGACGAATAACGTCTCCCCCTCCACTAGCTTATGCAGGGTCGGGTGGTCAGCCAAATAGGTCTTCAATTCTTCAAAGGCCCGATCACACTGGGCATCCCATTTCGAATTTAACAGCTTTTCTCAAAGTTTTGAAGAAGGGGAGGGCTTTATCCACGGATTTGGAGATAAATCGTGACAGGGCAGTGATTCTGCCGTTTAGCCTTTGGACCTCATTGAAGTTTTACGGGGGTGACATTTCTAGGATGGCCTTTACCTTTTCCGCGTTGGCTTCGATCCCCCTTTCCGTCACCATGTATCCCAGAAACCTGCCACTTTTAACTCCGAACACACACTTAGCTGGGTTTAGTTTTAACCTGTGTGCTCTTAAGGTGGCGAATGTTTCCTCCAGGTCAGATATCATGTCCCCTCCCTTCTCCGTCTTGACTAAAATGTTGTCTATGTATACCTCAATGTTCCGTCCGATTTGGTGCCTGAAGAATTTGTCCATCAGCCGCTGGTAGGTGGCGCCTGCGTTACGCAAACCGAAAGGCATAACGTTGTAGCAGTATGTGCCGTCAGCCATCACAAAGCTGACCTTCTCCTGGTCTTCGGGGGCGAGGGGGACTTGGTGATAGCCCTGGTATGCATCTAACATGGATATGAATTCGTAGCCGGCTGTTGAGTCCACCAGCCTATCTATCCTCGGCAGGGGGTAACAGTCCTTCGGGCAGGCTTTGTTTAAGTCTCTGAAGTCGATGCAGACTCGCCATTTACCCCTGGCTTGGGAACGAGGACTAGTTGGCCAGCCAAGCCGGGAATCGGACTTCCCTGATGTGTCCAGCTTTTAACAGCTTCTGAACCTCCTCCCGTATAGCCTTATCTTGATCCGGGGAGAAGTGCCTCCTCTTCTGCTTCACGGGACGGGCTTCCGGCGACGCATGTAAGTGATGCGTAGCCAACGCTGGGGGGACCCCCTTGATTTCTTCAGCAGCCCAAGCAAACACGTCCCTGTGGTTCTGCAGGCACTCAATGAGGCGATTTCGCACCGCCGACGCGAGGTCCCGCGCGATACGCGTACTCCTCCCCGGTCATGCGGGCGTATTTGTATTTCCTCACTCTCCACTTCTCGTCGCTCTTGCTTGGGTCCTTCATCTTCCCATGGGTGAGCAAGATCCTCTGCTTCTGCCATCGGCGCTCCTTCAGGTGCTTTATTTTTTGCTTTCCCACATACGACGCCAAATATATTCCGGAAGGAATCGTCGACGATGGCCAGTCACTAAGGATCAACCTCTATGAAGATTACTACGTCGCCGAAGAGCGTGGGAATCCTGCGAAAGTAGCACAAGCGTTAGGGGACGCGCCGGCAGGGATCCGACGGAGTCCACTCCGATGCTCAAGTTAGTGGGATATCCGAACGATGATGCGAAAGAAGGACAATGCGAAAAGATGATAGATCGTCCCCCCTACCAGGAGGGGTTGAACTATCTTTTATACTGATGCCGACCGACTGATCGTGCCCCCTTTATCGATGCCACGACTCCGATAAATGGGGCCACACCCCTTGCTTTCGGGGATGAAGCGATGTTCCTTGAAACCTTCGGTGCCACGACCATTTTTTCCCTCATTGGGCCAACTATGCAGAGGGAGGGTGCGTGGATCTTTTCCGAGGTCGGTTATTGTGAGGACCCCCCCCCCTCCGAGGTAAGCTCGGGAGCCTTGGGATGTTATGTCTCCCGTAACTTTCCCGAGTGCCCCCCGAGAGGGGGTTCCGGGACTTGAGAAAGGAGATCAAGTCGTGTCCCTAACTTCTTCATCCCCATGTCCAACCCAAACTACCAAGCCCCACCAGCACAAGAAATAAGGCCTTCACAGCCGCTTGATTGGTTACCGTATTGAACCCTCTAATGTTCCAACGTTTTATGCTAACCATTTGGGAGCCTTTGGCCCTCCATAAGTCTCTTACTCCTCATCATCCTTCCCACACTAGAAATCTGTTCTGATCATCGGCATAATGTACAAACTACAAACCCAAGTACATAGCTTCAAGGAAAAAAATTCAAACATATTGGAGTAAAAAATAATAACGTTCACCCAGCTAGTCTAATATCGTCGGTCCTAGATTAGATACCGGCAAATAAATCACATGGGATATATTGTCCTAACATAATAACCCTTTGCATGGGAGAGATTAAGCACCAAACAAGATATTTTATACTCAAAATTGACCTTAAAATTTATTGGAGCAACTATCCATGCTGATACTAACTATTTCAATATGTGGGAACATAAGTTTTGATGATTTATCTGAATGATACATTTACATGATACAAATTCAAACCATACCCTTAGGGTATAGCAGAGTTAATAATCATATGATAGATTTATAGAAATAAGTTATAATCAATTCCTGACGAAGTCAAGGTAAACACCCTCCTACATAATAACCTACTTGATTTTTTGATTTATCTCTTTACAAATAGTTATGAGACTGACCGATCGACCAATTTGAACATAAGTTTTGATGATTTTTCCGAATGATACATTTACATGATATAAAATTTTAAATCATACCCTTAGGGTATAAAAGAGTTAATAATCACATGATAGATTTATAGAAACGAACAAGAATCAATTTCTAACGAAGTCAGGGTAAATACCCTCCTACGTAATAATCTATTTGATTTTTTAATTTATCTCTTTGCAAATAGTTATGAGATTGGCCGATTGAGACATAAAATTTCAAACCATGCATAACTCTTTCCTTGACTCATTAATGTCCACATCTCGGGCCTCATCATCAGAGACAATAGTCAACTCCTCGAATCGTTTTCGTAACCATTAGATCACATGAACATCAGACCTCAGCAATGCTCGCCCCCAATTCCTCATCTCAGCAGAATTTATCGGCATAGAGCTAGGCTTGTTTAAGAACCTGTGCATATGCTTCGGAGCAATACCCGACCTCTTTACATGCCTTATCTGAGTGAACAAAAACCAGGCATTTAGAACATGCACTGGTCTCCAATCATACTGCAAATGCTGAGTAAACCCTGTAGAGTTATCGATAGCAACTCTCAACACTTAGAAAAGTAGATAGGAGGAACAACTTCAACATTTAGCTGGCTTGGAGGAAGATTTGAGACGCATCAGTAAACATTTGAGCAAGCCCATAATTTGAAAATAAGTCATAAAGAGAAAATTTCATACTTCAAATATATATTAAAAGAGGATTATTCACCTTGTCAAACTGAATCAATATTAAGATGTGATTACTAAAATAGTATTATTAATCTGTCAATGACAATTATATAATTCTCATATAAATTACTCGTGCACAAACCTATCAATAATACATGATATCATAGCTGTCTCTGGTGCTATGATGTAGCGGTAGGATGATTAATTGTTATTTCAGACATCACGGTTGATTCCAAATTTTTCGGACCCGAGAGGGTGGAATTTTTTTTATCTTTCTTACCTAGCTTCCTCCGCTGCACCAACAACTCCTCTTTCTCTACTCCTCTACTACTGTCGCTGCCTCATCTACAAGTTGCAGCAGAAGTGGCGGTTTGCTATGCAATTCGACGACCTTAATTGCTTCGAAACACTACCACTGCCTCTTATCTCTTGTTGCTGCCTTGAACCAAAGGGCCTACTCCCTTTCTTCCCGACTAGCATGCCTTGCTGCGCACGAATCCCAGCTTCGGTTGCCTAGAGCCTGCGAATCTTCCTCTGCTTCCGCTTCTTGCCGAGATCACACCGTTTCTGATTGTTTTGTCATTTCCCTCTTTAACTTCCCTTTTGCTGAGGTTATCAGTTTGAGATAAAGATATGCATTTTTCTCTTCTTGCATCAGAGTTTTCAACTCTATTTCTTAGAATTGCCTTTGTTTTTCGAATCAGAAACACCTCCCCCTGCTTCTTGTGCGGCCTTTTTTAGCTGCCTTCTCTTGGAGGGCTTTCGCATCCCTTTCCTGGCGCTGTTCAAGGGTCGGACCATCGTCTTTCTGCTTCCCCTGACACTTTCTTGTGCCCTCTGCCGATCGATCTCCCTTTGGTTTCCGGAGTCATCTTCTCCGGTTGAGGAAGTGGGAGCACGTGACGAGCTGGGGACGACGGAATCGAATTCTGCCGCCCACTAAACTTTTTCTTTAATCTTCCTTGTAGAAATCATCCTCCACTGAACTTTTCTTCTCCGACTCTCCACTCTCGCTGCTTTTACTTTCTCCAGCTTTTGTATTTGAGACCATCACATCATCTGGCCATTTTAGACACATCAGCAGACCTTGCAGAACGGGCATCTTCTTCCCCGCACCAGGTTGTTGGCTCGGGTGGAGCTAAATTATGTTGTGCAGAAGGATCTTGCTATGGAACTGCTGGAATATGTAGGTTTCTATTTTGAAGCCGCAACAAACATCCTCTTTCCATCCCAACTAAGTCATCCTTGGGGCTATGGTGCAGCGGTAGGGTCGTTAGTAGTTAACCCAGGCATCCGCGGTTCAATCCCTAACTACGACGCATTTTGCAGGAATTTTTCCTTCAAATAGGGCGCGAACCCTGGGACGCTGGGCTTCTAGACTGCCCACCGCGAGCGCTTCCCGATTTACCCTGGTGACCGGTGGGAAACTTCCGTGGGGCCGGCTGGTCACCCCACGTTCAATTTGTCTGCTGCCTGGTTCATCATTTTTTAAGTCATCCCCTCTCTCGTTTGTATTTTTTTTTATTTTCAAATGGAGTGTGAATCCTAAGATGGTAGATTTTTAGATCGTCTATCACGAACGCTTCCTAATGTATCTTAGTGGTTAGTAGAAAATTTTCGTGATGCCAGGTCGATTACTCCAGATTCATCTGTTATCTACTTCATCAATTTTTTTTTAAATCATCCACTCTCTCGCCTCCAGGACTATGGTGCAGCAAAGGGCGACTAATTATCTTCCGCACACGCAGTTTGATGCGAGTTATGACGAATTTTGTAAAAAAAAATTCTTCAAATTGAGCACTCAACTGTGGGATATTGGACTTCTAATCCATCCGCCACAAGCGCTTCCAGATTTATCTTGACGGCTAGTGAAAAACTTTCATAGGGTCAAACTGGACAGGTCATCTCGAGTTCGACATTACCCAACCTATTAATCATTTTTTTAAAAATCATCCCCCCTCTTTTTTCTTTTCTAATTTATCCTTTTATTTCCTTAAAAAAAATCTCCCTTCTCTTTTCCTTTCACCTTTGTTTTTCCCCTAATAACTCTTCCTTTTATTTACGATATCAGATATTTTGAAACTGTCAAATCTATCTCTAAATTAGATATATTAGTATTTAATATCCTAAATGATTCGACACAACTTTTTATCAGTGGTCCTTCAGCTTTAAGATAATCAATTATTTCACAAGTAGATCCCAAAATACTCTCATCTATACCTATTATTGGTAAACCACCAGAGTTTTCATCTACTGAATGATATATTAACATTGACGCAACTCATCATGTCACATCAGACTATAATATCCTTGCATAAGTATTATCGTACTATGGTTCGGATATGGTACAAGTAGACTGTTCCAGAAGGAGTCGACGTCGATAGCCAGTCACCGGGGTTCAGCCCACGTGGAGGTTGACTTTGAGGGAAGGAACTCCGCACCCTGCGAGATCAACACGAGCATTAGGGGAACACGCCGGAGGTTGTCCGGCGGAGCCACTCCGACGCTCAAGTCAGTGCCTCGTTGGAAAAGACGTAGGACAGATAAAAGAGTATGAGTCATAGAGAATGCGTAACTCCCTTACCAGAGGCGACGAATGTACGTGTCTCCATGATCTTCGCCACGTTCCCCCTATCTTCGGTTACTGGATAACCCTTGTAACATCGTCGTAGTTATTAAATCTGGGTCATTACAAGGATGACGACACTAATGACCGTGGATTACAGGTCATGCTCATCCCGTGATTATTGATGATTATTATCCGCAGATAGGAGGACCGTTACTTGATGTCTAAGGCAGCTCGGGCTCTGCTCTCCCGAGGTGATCTCGGGGTCTTCTGGCCTGGGTGAGCGCTGGCGCTCTACTTCCCCGAGTGGTCTTGGGACCCGACTTCCCGAGGTGACCCCAGGGGGGGTATTATGATCTGTTGTCCTTGTTTACGTTCACCGCAGGGGGCGCTGGGGTGTCCCGGGAACTCTAAAAGGAGAGTTTCTTAGACTCATCGCGTCTTGCCACACAGCTTCTTCATCCCCCGTGCCGGCCACGTGCTATTCAACCCCATCATAAGTCCCTCCCTTCAAGTCTAATCGAAGGAAGTGTGTATGACTGATTAGACTGGTGACGTGATGAAGAAGCTGTGCCTAGGTGGCTTCTCCATCTTAAAAACTTGTTCACTGGCAACCTTCGGGGCCCTAAGAAACAACCCATGCAACCCGGGCCTCCGGGTGGTTTTTTGAATACATCCAGCATTCCCACAAATTTGGCGGCGGCGCTTTGGCTGTTAGGATGTATACTACAAGCTTTGCCTTTTGGTTAAGGATACATCTACATTTTAAAGAGAATCAGAAATCACACAGTGCATATTTATGTTTATATTAGTATATGCACTGAATGTCTAATACTTGGCATTGAAGATAACATGGTGCGTGGTGTCGCACAGAAGATCATGTTATCAGGTTCCTTACCGAAGCATAAGAAAGAGGCTCACAACCGAGATGGAGTTGGACAAACCAATCGGGATGGTTGTAGTGTAATCAGGTGTGGTTTATCTTAACCATAGGATTGCACTAGTGTACTTTGTGTACATTGAGTAGGACCAAAAGAGAGGTCATCCAATTTTTGTACTGACCTAGTAAATTAGATTGGACCTAGGATGCTATTATGGCGTAGATCTCTGAATCCCGAATTAATGACGGGCATATATTATTAATTATTAGATCTTTGATTTACCAATGGGTGAGATTTATTCTGTTAGATCGATAGACCCGGTAAATTAGGAGATAATATTAATAGTATGATGTGCCGTTGATTATTGACGGAATCCGTGTCCTGGTGAGTCAGGGTGATGATGCCCCTTGGTGAGCTCAAAAGGATCGTCATGTCAAATCTTGCAAGTGGACCATGGTCCGGCATGTCGAAAAGGTTGAGTGGTACTAATCAAGGATCAAGAAGATAATTAATTTAATTATCAGTAAATTGAATTAATTATCGGGCGTACGATATCTTAAACACGGGGAGATGGACGACTCATAATAGGTGGAGCCCATATGAAAATATGGGGGTTGGTGAGGAAGTACAATGAGATCCTTTAGTAGAATGAATCTCCATTAATGGATCGGGTTTGGATCCAATAGAGGGCCAAGAACCAACTCCTCCTCATGGTCTCTATCTTAGCCCAATAAAGCCTCATTAGAGTCATGATAAAAGGCCGGATTAATTAAGGAATTAATTTGGGATTAATTAATTGATTTTGAATTAATTAAGGAATTAATCAAGGATTAATTAAGGAATTAATTTGGGATTAATTAATTTATTAATCATGAATTAATTAAAGAATTAATCGTGGAATAATTATGGAATTATTCTATATAAAAATTTGGGTGGAATAATTAATCATTGGATTAATTAAGGAATTATTCTATATAAATTTTTATAATCAATCCATATTTAATTGGAAATTTTTTTCCAATTAAACTAACTAATCCCTTATATAAACCCCACCTCTCTCTCTCTCCCTCTCTAATCTAATTTCTCTTCTCCTCTCCTCTAGACCCTTGGGCGCCGGCAACAAAAGGAGAAGAGAATCGCCTCTTCTCCTCTTCTTGTGGTTTCTTTCCTCCTTCAAGGTTGCTGTCGACAAGGGAGGATCCTTCTTGATCCCTTAGTGGCGCACGACAAGAAGAGAAAGGAGAAACCGGCGGTGCCAAGGGTGGAGGTCGGCGCCGGTGGTGGAGGAGAAGAGAGGCTTCACTTCTCCTTTTCTCCCAATTTCTTCTCCAACTTGCTCAGTTGCGGACACCCACAGGACAAGGAGAAGCCGTCTTCTCCTTTGTGGTGCGCGGAAGAAGAGAAGAGAAGGGAGTAGAGCGCCGGCAAGCGTAGCCACCTTTGGTGCTTGTCGCCGGAAAAGGGAAGGGTTGCGTGAGAGGTTTTCTTCCTTGTGGTGTTGCTATCGCAAGATAGGAAGAAGATTGAGAGGTTGGTGTGGGCTGTGGTGAAGGAGAGAAACTCACCCTCTTGACTTCATCATCATCTTCTTCAAGGGGTCGCCGGGTGGTGAAGCAAAACCCTAACCCTAGGGTTTTGTGACTTGGCGCAAAGAGAAGGAGAAGAAGAAGAATTGATTCGCGTGCCTTGGTGACTCCACATCTTGGGAGATCGTAGCCCACACGACATCCAAGAGGGCAGGGTCATAAGATAGAAGATTGCGAGGTAAACGGCGAGGTATATTTCTCCCGAGCTCCAATTTACTTGCGCTATGCTTTGATTGTGCCATAATGCTTTGCCTTGTCATTTTATGTGTGTTAAATTATTATTTTGATTTGGAATCATAGACAATAATAATTAACTGAACCCCGAAGATAAACACAAAAATCGGCGATCCAAATCGTCATCTTTTCCATGGTTAGTTAATCCGGAAAGTTACAAAGCCTTTGTGGCTAAGTTGTGACTTGGACTAATTAACACGACGACGAATCGGTCGTTATAGGGATGTGTCTCTGTACGGATTAAATTTTAATCTATGGACATAGAGAGGTCTCTCAGATACGACCACGTGGTTGTCTTGGAAACCGCCAAGCCATACCAACATTGGCAACTATTTCAGGCCCCTTATACATACCTGGGGTCTTACAATGGCAGCTCGGTCACCTCCCGAATGTGGTCTCGCCACATGGTCCCTCCCCCTTGGTGCAGTGAACTCTTACCAATGCCTGCCGCGGGCTATACGAAGCGACGACAATAAGGGCTAATGACTCCTCGGGAGGACTAATCAGCGCCATTGACGTGCCGCTCTCTTATGTTGGATCGTGAAAAGCCGATAGAGGGGGGGGGTGAATATCAGAAATCACTCTTTTTCGGAAAACTAAGAGTAAGTGCACAGCGGAAATAAAAATACGAGACACAACACAAAGACACAGTGATTTTTACTTGGTTCGGAGCCTGTGTCGACTCCTACTCCAAGGCCAATGGTCGTTGACCGTTTACTTTGGGCAATTCTATATTCGCGCAAATAGGTTACAATGATTTCAATTACAAAGAGAGTGAAATAAAATAATAATAAAATATTAAGCACTTCGTTACCGACGTCCTGAGTGTGTCGATTCTTTTCGGGGCAGCGGGACGTCGTCGGCTCGAGGTGAGGCGTTTCTGGAGCAAGGCACGAGCGTAGAAGAGCGTGGAAGCTTTGGAATCAAGTTGATGTGAAGCTTGGGGTCGAGGGGTGCTATTTATAGCACCTAGGGTGCCCTGGACGTTGGGGGCGCCCTGCCACGTGTCAGCCGATCCACACTTCTCTCGGTCAACTTCTATCCCGCTCGAAAGTTATTAAGTTTGATCTGTGGGGCACCCTGGTCGCTGAGGGCGCCTTGGTTGACGCGGTCTTCTCGGCTGGATAGGGCTGGAGCTTCGCAGTCTTGGGCTGGAGGCGCCCTGGCTGCTGAGGGCGCCTTCGCTCACGAGGGCGCCTTCGCTGCTGAGGGCGCCTCGCCCAGTAAGCAGCTGAAGCCCTTTTTGCTTCGCTTGGTTTTGGTTCACCTTGAGGGCACCCTGGACACTCAGGGTACCCTACTCAGCTGCTGCCTCACTCCTTTGAGGCTCTCTGAGTTGCAGACACACGTTCCTTCGGTCCTGCATCCAGGGTTAGTCCAAAACACAATAACACAATTAATTATTTATTTTATACAGCCTTAGCTGTCTTGGTTCTGACTTTGGTCTCCGAAATGGAGCCCTAGGTCGAACCGACGCCTACTGTTCCCTCGACGGGGAACGCGTCCTCACCTACTCCTCTTGGGAGAATTTACCTGATGCCAACCACTCCTTTGGTTGGACTTTTGCCTGGCGGTCCTTTGCCAGGGCTTGGATGCCGAGCTGTCCTTCGCCCGGTGCCTAGCAGTCCTTCGCTAGGGCTTTTTACCCTGGCATTCCTTCGTCAGGTGCCTAGCATTCCTTCGCTAGGGCTTGGATACTGGCAGTCCTTCGCCAGTTGCCTAGCAGTCCTTCGCTAGGGCTTTGTATCCTGGCAGTCCTTCGCCAGTGCCTAGCAGTCCTTCGCTAGGGCTTTGTATCCTGGCAATCCTTCGCCAGTGCCTAGCAGTCCTTCGCTAGGACTTTGTATCCTGGCAGTCCTTCGCTAGGACTTTGTTTCCTGCATACTTAATGAGCATATTAGATAACAAATAAACTTAACTTTGAATCCTTTGCCAATATCAAAACCAGGTTCGATATGGTGCTTCCTGCACCAACATCTTATTGCTTATAGTGGTGCGACTTCTCCTTATAAGAGCAGGTGCAACAACACCCTTTCACCTCTCTGCCCTAGCTCTCTTCATGTACCCTCCTTCTCCTGCTATTCGTCTCGCTGCTACTCCTTTTTCATAAGGGTAAGTTTCTGTCTGTTCTCCCCTCTCCTCTATTCCCCATGGCCCCCGTGGAGAAGAAAAAGAAACTCCGAGATGATAGTGAGGGTTCCTTGGGGGAACTAAAATATCGTACTGAGTGGTACGACACCATTTCTTCTAAGGTTAGGTTAGAATCCCTCCAGGCCACCTGCCGGAAGTATGGTATCCCGGAAGGTTGGGAGATGAGAGTTCTGGCTCTAGATGAGTCACCTGTGCAAACCCCTAAGAATTTTTTCACTTTCTTCCTAGGGTAACTGAAACTAGGGCTTTGCTTCCCTATTTCACCTTTTTACATGAGTGTCACCAAATACTTCGGTATCCCGCTCTAACAACTGGCTCCGAATGCTTTTGCCCAGATGGGTGGAGCCTGTATCCTCTTCAAACTTTTTGACATTCCCCTGACCCTCCTGATTCTTCCACTTCTTTTTCGTCCTAGTTGGGTCCCGAGGGGCATTTGGCTTCACAGCCCGTTCCAGTCATAGGTTTTTGGGGGGGGTCTCCTCTCTGTTGGAACTTGGATGGCTAGAGAAGGGAGGGGTGAATATAGCCAGACACCACAAATCGCTTTCTCTTTGGAGATTTCTGCACTTCACGGATTAGTAGTACAACGGAAGAAATGCAAAAACAGAAAAGAACTGCAGAAATGGAAAGCAAATCGAAAACGCTAACAAGGATCGTTTACAAGGTTCGGGGATAACTTGCCCCTACTCCTTGGCGTGCCTTAAGGTGGGCGATCCCTTGATCGTCGGCAGATCAAGCCCAGGAAGATCCGGATAGAATGCAACCTCCTTCTCGATGGAGTAACCTCTCCACAGCGTTTCAAGATGATGAAGTATTAAGTACAAAAACACAAGAAGAAATCTTACTGAGCACTTAGAACCTCAAGAACACAAGCAAACTTCTCACCGAGCACCACTCAGCACAGATCTCATGCAAGAACTCCCTTCTTCGTGTCTTCTTGCTGATGGACTCACCAAGCTTCTTGTTTTTCTTCCCAAGTGCTCACGTAACAGCAGGTTGCTTCACAAACAATGGATCAACAGATCAGAGTAATCGCACAAGTGATGGAGCCAAACATTCGATGGTTGGAGAACTGCTCCTTCACCACTTCTCATCTCATCTCATCTCTTAACCTGCGCTGCCACAGACGCTCATCTGCAGCCCCCAGCTGCTCATCTGAGACAACCCAGCTACCCTGACCTCTCCTGGACTCCCTGAGCTCTCCTCAGCGAGCCCCAGTCGAGCCCCAGTCAGCTGCCAGTCGTCGCCAGCGTCCGTTGCAACCTGAGATGGAAAACTGCCCAATCTGTCGTAGCAAAAGCCTCAGTTTGACTCCCTTGAAGTAAACCTGAGTAACCTGCACACTTAGCAGCTTATTAGCTCAGCAAATCAATGGAGTATCAACAATCAGAAGTTAGGAGCAGAAATCAGTAGCGAATTAGCAGAGAAACAGATGAAATCAGAGCTCTGACAATGTTTTCGAATTAAAGCTGCCAGCTACTGATCGATCACCGGACGATCAGAGTGACTCCTGATCGGTCACTAGACCGATCAGGTTGGGTTCAGACCGATCAGGCTCCATCCTGATCGGTCCCCAACGCATAATCAGAAATCGCGACTTCTCCGGGACCGATCACCAGACCGATCCCAAGTCGTGGATCGGTCACCAGACCGATCCACCCCTTTGCAGGGTGATTTCCCAGCTTCGCAGTCCAAACCTCCTGATCGGTCACCAGACCGATCCACCCCTTTGCAGGGTGATTTCCCAGCTTCGTAGTCCAACCTCCAGACCGATCAGGACATGCTCAGACCGATCAGGCTCCATCCTGATCGGTTATAGAGAGGAACTCGCGATATTTGATCGTTCACCAGAACGATCTGAACAGTGTTCCAGATCGGTCACCGGACCGATCAGGAGCCGAGCAGTAGGGTTCCCAAAACCCACTGTATGCTCCCTGATCGGTCACCAGACCAATCAGGAGTCAATCAGTAGGTTTGCCAAAGTCACTGTATGTTCCCTGATCGGTCACCAGACCGATCAGACATCGCTGGATCGGCCACCAGACCGATCCACGAGGGAACTCCGTACCAACTTCCCTGATCGGTCACCAGACCGATCCAGGCTAGGCCAAACCCACTCTAAGTCAAGAGAACTGGCTCCCAGCCTCCCCTGACTCGTGCTCAGTCCTCGGACCAAGACTCCGTGCCTAGCTTCACTCACCAGGACTTCAGTCAACCTGGCTTCACTCACCAGGACCCGACTTCACTCACCGAGATTTCCAATCACCTAACCCTCCGAGTTAGGAATTTCCACACCTAGCCCTCCAAGCTAGGACTTTTCCACACCTAACCTTCCAAGTTAGGATTTCATCCACCTAGCCCTCCAAGCTAGGACTTTTCACACCTAACCCTCCAGGCTAGGACTTTTCACACCTAACCCTCCAGGTTAGGACTTTTCACACCTAGCCTTCCAAGCTAGGACTTTTCCCCACCTAACCCTCCAGGTTAGGACTTTCCACACCTAGCCCCCAAGCTAGGACTTTTCACCAACCTAGCTTCTCAAGCTAGGACCTGACCCTCCAAGCCAGACTTTCATCAAACCTAGTCCCACTAGGTATGCCTAGTCCACGACCAGAACTTAATCATAATCATCTAATCAACCTAAACTAAAATCGGTGTCAACACCAAAACAACAATCAGGTCAGACTGCATCAACAATCTCCCCCTTTTTGTTGTTTGACAACCCGATTTTAAGTTTAGGGAATTGAAATCAATAGTTGCAAATTTCACACTCATAGGGAATCATGATCCTCCCCCTACAATAGTTATCGTTCTAAACTTAACCAACCTCACTCTCCCCCTTTGTCAAACACCGAAAAGGGTTTAGAGGGGTTGTTAAGTTTAAACATACTCCCCCTCAACCCTAGGGGTTTTCCCAAAACAACGTAGGTATGATTGAATTTTGAAAGCATATGAAAACATATGACAAATATAAAGCATGGCAAAACAATCATATGTATCATATGAACATGGACTAAGAATAAGTATAGAAATGCATAGTATAGAAAGGCATACACGATGATAGCAGTCATATGGTCAGATGCATATCACAGCATCAAAAATATAGTCAAGTACAGCACCAAAACATGATAGTCAGACCACAGACATATCGCCATCAAGTCAAAAACAGTTATCACAAATCATGAAAACAAGATCAAATCAATCCTCAGCAGGGTCGTCATCAGATGTATTATCAATATATATAACGCTCCCTGGTGCAGTGCTACTGGAAGGCGCCGCTCCAGAGGATGAAGGCTAGTACGGAAGACCAGCTGCCCAACTGTGCCACTCCGCATGCCATGTCCTCTGCCGGGAGCAAATCCCAGAAACATCGAACTCTATCGCGTGTATTCTACGGTCGAAGGACTGAAACTTAGATCGGACCTCCTGTCTCCAGAGCTCTGAGACATGCAGACCATGCTGGATCGTCTGCTCCAGCTCGGCAATCTGCCAGCAAAGGTCAGAATCTGACTCATAGTAGCCCTCTGCAGCAGTGGACGGCTCCTGATGTATCTGATCATGGGTTGCTCTGGGTAACTCCCCTACACGTCTTCTATCCTTCCACCTCAGCCCCCGCGGTCCGACAACAATGCCAGACTAGGCCAACATGCGTCGGTCAAGTCGGCAGTCCTGCCGAACCATAGGTACGATGCTGCCCTGTGAGACGTCGACACCAACCGAATGCAGCCAGACAGTAATGATATGTCCAAATGGCATGTAAACTGTCTGTCCATACATCTGACTGTAGGTAATGATGGAGAAGTAGATGGTAGTCACTAAGTCAAAATCTAACTGCTGATGCATCCCGTAGAGCATCAAGCAGTGGAATGAGTGAATATCATCTAAGTGCTTCGAAGTAGTAGGGATGAGACAGTTAGTGATGATCTTAAACAAGACATAATCAACGGGGGAAAGGCGAAGAGCAGCAAATGTGGGGAAATCACTGGTGCGCTCACCGGGACCCCCTGGCCTGGGATGGCTGAAGAAGTACTCGTAGATAGAGTCAGGAGTGACTCCATCGAAAGGAACCGGTAGAGTATCCGGAAGATAAGGGTAGAGTGGAAAGTCATTATGTGATCGGCGACAACCAAGAAAGGCAGTGAAAGCAGATAGATCAAAATTAAGGTTGATACTGGCGACACGGGTCCTCCACCCCGTACCCTCTCCACTGACCATGTTGTTATAGAATTGGAGACCAAATCAAAGTTGATTGGCCTCTCAAGGAAAAGAATGGATTGAAGTTCGTAGTGCTCAATGATTTGTCGTACCGACGGACAATGTTCATAAATGAATGCTTGGTCCACAGTCCGACAGGGCATGAGTTTGAAAGTGTGATATTGAAAGGCTAGGGCGTAATGAATATTTTAAAATCTGGTATAAGGGGGATTTGAAGAGGATGAGGGAGCTCTGGATCGTGAGCTACCCTCAACCGGCTCTATGCCTTTGGAGGACTCTTCAGTGGGTTCCTTTCCCTTGGATGATTTTCTAAGAAGGTGGAATCATTTGGTCATGGCAATAAATATGATATTGATCAGAGAAGTAAACACACAAGTTTGATCAATGACACAGGGAAGGATAGAAAATCAAAAGCACGACTAGAATCACAATGATTTGATCATATGGATCACAACACAATCAATTGTAAGACACGAATTGATCAGTGAGGTTAAGAGTTTAATCAATAAGATTCATGTCAAGGTCAGGGAAGGTCACGACAAGAGTAGGGTCACAACACAAAAAGAAATCACAAGGAAAAATATAGTTAGCGCAAATAAATGATTGATAACTGTAAGAATGATAAACACAAAAAGAAAATCGCACAAAATGCTTACTTTGGTGCCATCAAGTTGATCGAGAGAATCCTGAGAGCTTGAAAGAGAACTTGTGCAGGAGATGAGCTCAAGAGCTTGAGCGAAAAAGAAACTTCAAAAACTCGCAAAAGGGAGAGCTCACACCGCAGATCTCGCCCAACTTGATGCAAGAAGGAGAAGAGCTCGTAGGGAAACTTAGCAGGAACGCACGCGCACGGGAAGGAGAAGAACTCACGCGTAGAGAAAGAAGGAAGAAGATGAGGGGTTTTGGACAACTAGGGCTTGGGAGTAAGGGAAAATGGGAGTTAATAGGTTGGTGGATCGGTCCACCAATCACAATTTAATGTGATCGAACGGATCATTGTTTGATCTGGGAGCGCCCAGACCGATCAGGCTCCAGCCTGATCAGACTGGCCTGGTCCTGATCGGTCGGGTGACCGATCAGGCAGGCTCCTGATCGATCGGCTGATCGATCAGGAAGCGAACAGTGGGTTTTCGAAATTTTCTGTGAACCTCCTGATCAGTCTGTGGACCGATCCACACAGTGAGCCAGATGGTCTGGGGACCGATCCAGGCCAACACAGAGAGATTGCAGAGGGGTATCGTAATTCGGCTGGATCGGTCAGTTGGACCGATCAGACATGCTCCTGATCGGTCCGGTGACCGATCAGGCTCCCTGATTTTTCCTGATACGATCTGAAACTTTCAGTTTCAGAACCCCTATCGATTTCTGATAAGATCAGATGAAAATTATCGATCGTGGAAGTGATCCCTTGTCTATAATTGATCCTTTAACAAAGATCAAAGGTCCTTATGGGTCTAGCAATCAATATGCTTCACCAAAGTGAAGGCAAACTCAATCACACACATTCATCCAATGAAAAACAAATTGTGTATCAAAATAGGTCTCCAATCAAGTTTCCTTGATTGGAATGTCCAAGTATGATCATGGAGCCAAGTACACATATGTTATGCATTGGTTTTCCCCATACTTGGTCACCATAGTGATTATTATCTCGTCAACCTAATTTCTCAAGGGATGCATTGACATTTTGAGAAATTAAGTTGATCCTAGCATCTCACCCCATTTCTAGCAAACAAAAACGTTTTGTTGAACCTTATAGTTTATGTGAGATGTCTCCAAGTTACCCAATTGTTCCCAACAATTTGAATTGATCATGAAGGGTTTTAAATGTTCTTAATTCTATGAAGCACGACACATTCCCAACTCCCTTCTTAAGAAACTAAATTTATTCTCAGGGAGTGGTTTAGTGAAAATGTCCGCTAGATTCGATTTGGACTCTACATGTGAGAGTACAATGTCTCCTCTAGCAACATGATCTCTAATGAAGTGGTGACGCACTTCAATATGCTTGGTCCTAGAATGGTGGACTGGATTCTTGGTTAGGTTAATTGTGCTAATGTTGTCACACAACACTTGCACACCTTTGTAGCTTAATCCATAGTCCTCTAGTGTATGAATCATCCACAACAATTGTGATACACTCTCTCCCATGGCGATATATTCTGCCTCGGTCGTGGAGAGAGCAACACAATGTTGCTTCCGACTTGACCAACTAACTAGTGATGAACCTAGGAATTGGCAACCCCGCTTGTGCTTTTCCGATCCAACTTGCACCCAGCATAGTCGGAATCGGTATAGCCAATTAGGTCAAATGATTCGGTACGGGGGTACCAAAGACCAACTCCAATTGTGCCCTTAAGGTATCTCAAAATTCGTTTAACAGCAATTAAATGAGATTCCTTGGCACATACTTGATATCTAGCGCACATACCCACAGCAAAAAGTATATCAGGTCGACTAGCTGTGAGGTATAGCAAACTACCTATCATGCTCCGGTATTGAGTTAGGTCAACAGGTTTACCACTCTCATCATTGTCTAATCTTGTGTTTGTAGCCATGGGAGTGGTAACTTCCTTCGAATAACTCATGTTAAATTTTCGGAGCATCTCTTGTGTGTACTTTGATTGGTGCACATGGATTCCATCTCGAGTTTGTTTGATTTCGAGTCTAAGGAAGAAAGTCAACTCTCCCACTAGACTCATTTCAAATTCACTCTCCATGTGTCCAATAAATTCATTCAAATAACCCTTATTGTTTGAGCCACAAATTATGTCATCGACATACACTTGGGCTACAAATATATTGTCAGCATCTCTTCGTAGAAATAGTGTAGGGTCTATTTGTCCTCTAACAAAACCTTTTTCAATTAGGAATGTTGATAACTGCTCATACCAAGCTCGTGGTGCTTGTTTAAGGCCGTAGACCGCCTTCTTGAGCTTGAACACGTGGTTTGGGAATTCGGTACTCTCAAACCCCCGAGGTTGTTCGACATAGACCTCTTCTCTTATTAAACCATTTAGAAAGGCCGATTTGACGTCCATTTGATATAGCTTGAAACTACGATGTGCTGCAAATGCAAGCATCAATCGGATGGACTCTAATCGTGCCACGGGGGCATAGGTCTCATCGTAATCAAGGCCTTCAACTTGACTGTAGCCCTTGGCTACTAAGCGTGCCTTGTTTCTTATGATTTCTCCCTTATGGTTCAATTTATTTTTGAAGACCCATTTGGTTCCAATAATGGTGGTCTTCTTAGGTCTAAGGACTAAGTCCCAAATTTGACTTCTTTCGAATTCACCTAGTTCATCTTGCATGGCAATGATCCAATCGGGATCATTTAATGCCTCGTCAATTTTTCTAGGTTCAATTTCGGAAATTAGGGCAACTTCAATAGCCTCATTCCGGAAGAATGATCTAGTCCTAACCCCATGGTGGATGTCTCCAACAATTTGGTCATGGGGATGGCTAGAGGCTAACCTAGTTGTCCTTGGTGTTGGTGGTGCTTCTTGTATGGTGTCACTAGACACAAGCTCAGCCTCAGGATCCGGCTGATCTATAAGTTGTCTAGGCTCACCGTCATCAGACTCACCACCACCATCTACAACATTTGGACTTTCACCCAAACCCAGTTGCCTGAGTTCGAATTGAGCCCCTTCAACATCTTCTGATTGATCATTTACTTTGGGAATTTCCTCAAAGACAACATCAGAAGACTCTTCAACTAATCTAGATTTCTTGTTGTAGACTCTGTAAGCTTTGCTGACTAGGGAGTACCCGACCAATATCCCTTCATCATCTTTTGCTGTGAACTTTCCAAGATGGTCCTTGGTGTTTAGAATAAACACCTTACAACCAAACACCCTAAGGTGTTTAACTGTAGGTGGTTTTCCAAACCAAAGTTCATGAGGAGTCTTTCCTAGAAATCTGTGAATGAGAACTCGGTTTTGCACGTAGCAAGCTGTGTTTACAGCTTCGACCCACAAGTACCCTGGTAATGAGTACTCATTGAGCATGCTTCGTGCAGCCTCTTGTAGGACTCGGTTCTTCCTCTCTACAACACCATTTTGTTGTGGTGTTCTAGGAGTGGAGAACTCATGCCTATACCCTCTATCTTGACAAAACTCTAAAAATCTTTGATTTTGGAATTCACCTCCATGATCACTTCTTATTGTTTTAATGGTTGATGATTTTTCATTTTCAACTCTTCTACAGAATGAGATAAACACATCTAAAGTTTGATCCTTATACTTTAGAAAATAGGTCCATGTATATCTAGTAAAATCATCAATGATAACAAAACAATATCTACTACCATTCAAGGATATGATTGTACTACAATCAAACAAGTCCATGTGAAGTAAATCCAATGCAGTAGAAGTACTTACAGTGCTTTTACCTTTATGTGCAGATTTTGTTTGCTTACCCATTTGACGTGCATCACAAAGTTTGTCCTTTTCATACTTGATGCTTGGTAAGCCACGAACTAGTCCCTTATTGGCCAATTTTCGGATATTCTTCATGTTCACATGTGCTAGTCTCCGGTGCCAAAGGTTAGACTCATCTTCTCTTGACATGAAACACTTAACAAAAGCATTAGTAGCACTTTTAAATGAAACTTGGTAAATATTATCTACTCTTGTGCCTACTAGTACCGTGTCAAAGGTGTCATGTTGTCTAACTAGACATTGACTTGATTGGAAATCAATTGTGTAACCCGCATCACACAATTGACTGACACTTAGGAGATTAAATGTCATCCCCTTGACTAGAAGGACATTCTTAATCCTAAGACATTCGGATATTTGAATGTCTCCTATTCCTATAACCTTAAGACTACCATTATTTCCAAAGGAAACATTACCTCTATTTTTCCATTGAAGGGTAGTGAATAATGATTTATCACCGGTCATATGTTTGGAGCACCCACTATCAACGAACCAAGTTGATAGATGCTCCCCCTCAATCACAACCTACACAATTCGAAAAATAGAAGATTTAGGTACCCAAACTTTGGGACCTAAAGCACCTACTAAGCAAGATTTATGCATCCATGCCTTGACCACCTTCTTTTGAGTCCTAGGGGTCTTAAATTGTCTAACATCAGTCCTACACATTAAGGACACAAATGATGGTTCTTTGGGTCGGTAACCAATACCGACCCTATTGTAGACTGCCCTTTGGGCATTTAGGATCATGTCTAGAGTCTTTGAGCTAGTTGAGAATTTCTCAAGAACACCCTTAAGTCTCTCAATTTCACTCTTCAAAGATTTGTTTTCATCCTCTAACATTTCTAAATGTAAATCATCAATATCCTCATCCTTAGAGGATTTCAAATGTTCAACCTCTACTTTCAATGATTTAACTTTATTTTTTGACTTTTTCAATAAATCGATCAAACATGCAATGGTTCTATAACATTTATCAAGTTCGGGAGTGATTACCTCTTCATCATCCGAAGATGATGAAGCTGCGTTTGATGAGTCACTCGATTCATCACTGCTCTCTTGATCTTCAAGTGCCATGAGTGTCACATGACGTGTACTCTTCTCATCCTTCTCCTCTTCGGATGAACTTGAAGAGGATTCATCCCATGTGGCCTTCAAGGCCTTCTTCTTCTTTTTGGATTTATCCTCCTTCTTCTTCTTTAGCTTTGGGCATTCACTCTTGAAGTGCCCTTTCTTGCTACACTCATAGCAAGTGATATTAGATTTATCAATCTTAACTTCACTAGGGTTACCTTTACCCTTGAAGCGCTGACTCTTTCTCATCATCCTTCTAACAAAATTTGCCATCTCGGAGGAAGAAGATCCACTGCTATCCTCCTCGGAATCGGATTCGGACTCAGATGAAGATGAAGATGAAGAGACTTCCTTCTCCTTCTTCTTCTCTTTTTTCTTCTTGTTGGTCTTTTCCCCTACAACTAAGGCAATCCCCTTCTCATTGGGGCCTTTGTTAGCCATTTCATGAAGCTCCATTTCACAAAATAAGTCATCTAACTTTACAATTGATAAATCCTTAGAAACTTTGTAGGCATCCACCATGGACGACCACAAAGCGTTCCTTGAAAAAGTTTTCAACATATACCTCACAAGGACACGGTTCTCGACCTTTTCATCAATAGAGTGGAGACCATTGAGGACATCCTTGAACCGACTATGTAGTTCACTCACCGTTTCATTCTCCTTCATGGAGAGGTTTTGTAGTGGTTGAGGAACAAATCCCTCTTGGCGATTCTTGAATCTCAGGTGACCTCATGGAGTTCAATGAGCTTATTCCACAAATCTTTTGCACTTGTGAAGGGACCAACCTTGATGAGTTGATCGTTGTTCATTCCACATTACAAAGTCACCACCGTCTTCGCGTCGGCCTCACTTTTCCGGGTTTGCTCAGTAGTCTAATGCCAAGATTCCAATTCTTTTCCTTCATCATCCTTTGGAGGGGTAAAACCCTCCTTCACAGCGAACCATATGTTGATGTCCATCTTTAGATAATACTCCATCTTCGATCTCCAATATTGAAAATCTGCTCCATCGAAGAAGGGAGGTCAAGTGGTACTAAAACCTTCTCTCAACGCCATTGTAGTTGACTTTCGGTTGTTAATCCGCTTGAACAGAGCCCCAAGCTCTAATACCACTTGTTGGAACTTGGATGGCTAGAGGGGGGGGTGAATATAGTCAGACACCACAAATCGCTTTCTCTTTGGAGATTTCTGCACTTCACGAATTAGTAGCACAGCGGAAGAAATGAAAAAACAGAAAAGAACTGCAGAAATGGAAAGCAAATCGAAACGCTAACAAGGATCGTTTACAAGGTTCGGGGATAACTTGCCCCTACTCCTTGGCGTGCCCTTAAGGTGGGCGCTCCCTTGATCGTCAGCAGATCAAGCCCCGAAAGATCCGGATAGAATGAAACCTCCTTCTCAGTGGAGTAACTGTTGGAACTTGGATGGCTAGAGAGGGGGGGGGGTGAATATAGCCAGACACCAAATCTTCTTGCTTTTGAACTTATCTGCACTTAAGTTAGCCGCAGCGGAAGCAATACAAGTATAACAGTAGAAATAGAAATGCAGTAACTGAAAACTAAACCACACAGTCGCTAATAAGGATCGTTTACAAGGATTGGGGATAACTTGCTCCTACTCCTTGGCTTGCCCGTAAGGTGGGCGATCCCTTGATCGTCGGCAGATCAAGCCCCGGTGAACACCGGATATCAAGCGCCTCCTTCTCGGTGGAGAAACCTCTCCACAAGCTGTCTCATAGATGGATACAAGATAAGCTCACGAGACACTTGAGAAGGGAAGCTCACAAGAATGTGACAAGAACGCTTAAGCTCAAAGCAACAGAGAGCACACAAGCACCACAGCCCAACCAAACTTCCCATGTTTCTGACTGTTTCTTGTTGCCGCTCCTCTGCATCAGCTTCAACTTAAGCTCTGCTCACCATCGCCAGCTTCATCAGCATCTACTGAGCCAGCCTGAACCCATTGACCTCCCTGAGCACTCAGTCCACTGAAGACCTCCTCTCCAGCTAAGCCTCCGTCAGTCGCCAGCTGCGCCCGCTGCCCATTGAAACCTGAAATCGGTAAACAGACAAACCTGCACAAAGGAAAGCCTCCCATTGACTCTCCGCCAATGTTTGGACCATCACTGTAAAGCCTGCACACTTCAACAGAAGCTTAGCAAAACATATCAAATGAAATCAGCAATGTATCAGAGAATCGGCAAAGAAAAGAGTCGCGATTATACCGTCTGACAGCGTATTTGAATTAAAGTTCAGCTCCTGATCGGTCCCCATACCGATCAGGGAGGACCCTGATCGATCACCAGACCGATCCAGCAGTCTGCTGCACACTCCAGATTGGTCCCCAGACCTATCCAACAGTCTGCTGCACACTCTAGATTGGTCCCCAGACCAATCAGGCTATGCCCTGATCAGTTTGGTGACCGATCAGGCTGCTTCCTGACCGATCAGAAGTCATCCTGATCGGTCATAAGGAGAATCTCGCGACACTTGATCGATCACTTAGACCGATCTGAACAGTATCCCTGATCGGTTACCAGACCGATCAGGAGCCGAGTAGTAAGGTTCCCAAAACCCACTGTATGCTCCCTGATCGGTCACCAGACCGATCAGACATAGCTGGATTGGTCACTAGACCGATCCACGAGGGAACTTCGTGCCAACTTCCCTGATCGGTCACTAGACCGATCCAGGCAAGGCCAAATCCAATCTAAGTCAAGAGAACAAGCCTTCAGCCCTTCCCTGACTCGTGCTCAGTCCCTCGGACCAAGACTCCATGCCCAGCTTCACTCATCGGGACTTCAACCTAGCCCTCCAAGCTAGGACCTGGCTTCACTCACCAGGGTTTCAGTCACCCAGCTTCACTCACCGGGACCCGGCTTCACTCACAGGGATTTCAACCTAGTTTCACTCACTAGGATTTCAATCATCTGGCTTCACTCACTAGGACCCGACTTCACTCACCGGGATTTCAACCTAGCTTCACTCACTAGGATTTCAATCTCCTGGCTTCACTCACCAGGACCCAGCTTCACTCATCGGGATTTCAACCTAGCTTCACTCACTAGGATTTCAATCACCTGGCTTCACTCACCAGGACCCGGCTTCACTCACCGAGATTTCAACCTAGCTTCACTCACTAGGATTTCAATCACCTGGCTTCACTCACCAGGACCCGGCTTCACTCACCGGGATTTCAACCTAGCTTCACTCACTAGGATTTCAATCACCTGGCTTCACTCACCAGGACCCGGCTTCACTCACCGGGATTTCAACCACCTGGCTTCACTCACCAGGACCCGGCTTCACTCACCGGGATTTTAACCAACCTAGCTTCCCAAGCTAGGACCTGGCTTCACTCACCAAGCTTTCATCCAACCTAGCTTCCCAAGCTAGGACCTTACTTCACTCACCAGGGTTTCATGCCCAGTCCCCGACCAGGACTTAACCCAAATTCGCTCATCCAAACTTAAATCGTTGTCAACACCAAAACAACAATCGGGCCAGACTGCATCAACAATCTCCCCCTTTTTGTTGTTTGACAATCCCGATTTAAGTTTAGGTATTAGATCAATTGAAGTCCATTCAATTTTCATAAGGGAATCAAGATCCTCCCCCTATAATAACCTCAAACTTAATCAACCATTCTCTCCCCCTTTGTCAAACATCGAAAAAGGACATGGTTATTAAGTTTTAACTTAACTCCCCCTCAATCAAGGGTCTCTCCCCAAACCCAAAATAATCAAAGATAAATTTTGAATTGCATATGAGAGGCATATACCATAAATGTATCATGACAACAATGTATATGCATCATACGGCAATAAGTGTGAATTGCACATGAAATCATATACAGAATTATATCATGGTCAAACATGTATATGTTTCATATGACAAGTAAGGAATGCATCTGTATCTGACATATAATCCTGATTGGTCTCCGGACCGATCAGGTTCGTTGATTATTTGATACAGAAATATTTCTTATTAGTCGGGGGAGCGATCAGATTTCAGAAAAATTTCTGAAACCCTGATACGTTCCTGACCAGATTGCATTAACAATTTGCATTCCAAAACAAGGATGTAGACTCCATTGATATTCGACATTCCAGAAACATTTCTGAAACATGACATTAAGAACAAGAGTCATGACTCAACAAACCCTTTCTTATGAATTTGAACATTCCAACATAGGTTTGTATCAAATTAAGTTTCGTTTCAAGTATGATTAGCCAAACCTCATTTTAACACTTGACGTTTCAGAAACATTTCTGAGAATCAAGGGTCTCAAAAAAAAAATTCCTCCCCATATTTTACCACTTGAACAAATTTGTACTCCCTTAGTACCAGGTTTGTACCAATAGAGGATCAAGTGTGTTTCAATTGTGATTGGTTTGTATCAGATTTGTTGGTAGTATGATCACTAAACTGATATAATTCGATGAAGAGGGATAGGACTGAGGAGCTTTGACCCAATCAGGGGATTTGCTGATCAGAATTGTTCTGATCGGTCACCGGACCGATCAGAGGAATCCCTGATCGGTCGGTGGACCGATCAAGTTCGACACAGAATATTTTCTGAAACTGATCAGTTTCAGAAATAGATTTGTTTCAACTCTTATCCTTTCCCAAACCCTAATTCAATTGGTTCTAATTTGTTTGATCCTAAGAAGGGGTTCCCTTAAAAAAAAATGTATTTTCCCATGTCATCAAAGAGAATTGTTTCCTTGTGATTTAAGTTTTTTTCAAAACCAACTTGTATCCATTTAGGTATTAACAAAGAAAGCATTATCAAAGAACACATTTTCCCAAGTCATTAAGCTCATGTTCTTGTCTATCAACGCCTTATGAGTGATCAGTTCAAATAAACCAATGAGGAAGTTGTAATGTATTCATCTTGTCCTTAAACAAAATTTTCATGCCATAGATTAATATTAACAACACATACATCAAGGTCATGACATACTCAACTAGGTTCAACTCCAAAATATTAATAACAACTTAAGCCTAAACCTTAAGCTCACGTTTTTGTCTATTGATGCCTTATCATCACAAATTATGTGTTGATATTTTCCTTAGCATGCATTCATATTGTATAACATATACAAGAAAATGGACTCCTTAGGCTTGACATAAGGCATATCATAAACCATGAATTGCAGAAAAACATAAATTGCAACAATAAACCTCATTTTCCTAAACAATCCATGGCAAGAGTAAGTTATGTGTCAACCTAAACCATTCATTTGAAAAACTTGTTTATTTATTTTGAAGCATGGATATACTATCATTCGTTGCATTATAAGTTTCCTTATTGCCCAAATGGATTTCATAAATCATTAGCCAAGGGATCATCTTGTTATAAGAACTAAGACAATGAAGCTCAAAGCATTTAATTCGAATTTTCCATAATCAACCATGTGAATGACAATTTTTTCTTGGTCATGGGTTTGGAGTACCCAATATCAACCTCCCATGTTGATAGATGCTCCCCCTCATAATGCTTATACAATTCTAAAGATGGAGGTTTTAGGTACCCAAATTTTGGGACCTAATGCATCTTCAATGAAGGACTTTGGCACCCATGCCTTAGTCACTTTCTTTTTGACTTTTTGAACCCTAGAAACATTTGATGATCTAAAATGTGTTCTAGACATTAATGACACAAAGGTTGGTTCTTTAGGTCGGTAACCTATATCGGCCTTGTTGTAAACCGCCCTTTGGGAGTTCAAGATCATGTCTCGGGTTTTAGAGCTAGTTGAGAGTTTCTCAAGAACACTTTTGACTCTCTCAACTTCAATCTTAGGGTCTTGTTTTCATTTTCAAGGGATTCATCATGCAAATCATTAATTACCTCATCCTTAGAGGCTTTTAACTTTTCTACTTCAAATTTCAATGACTTAATCTTATTCTTTGATTTCTTTAACAACTTAGTTAAGTATGCTATCATCCTATAACATTTATCTAATTCCGGAGAGATTACCTCTTCATCATCCAAAGATGATGAAGGCGCGGTTGAGGAGCTTCTTGATTCGTTGTCACTCTCTTCTCTCGAGTCTTCTAGTGCCATGAATGCCATGTGACAGTGAGTGTGCTTCTCCTCCTTTTCTTTCTTTCCTGCTACAAAAGCAACCCCTTTCTCTTCGGAGCCTTGGTTAGCAAGTTCGTGTAGCTCCATTTCACAAAGTAAATCATCTATTTTCACAATTGACAAATCCTTGGAAACTTTGTAGGCATCCACCATGGATGACCACAAAGCACTCCTTGGAAAAGCTTTTAGGACATACCTCACAAGGTCGCGGTTTTCGACCTTTTCATTAATGAAATGGAGACCGTTCAAAATTTCTTTGAAGCGACCATGGAGTTCACTTAACTTCTCGGACTCCTTCATGGTGAGATTTTGTAGTTGGTTGAGAAGCAAGTCCCTCTTGACTATCCTTGAGTCTCGGGTGCCCTCATGAAGATCAATGAGCTTGCTCCAAAGATCTTTAGCACTTGTAAAGGGACTCACCTTGATCAACTCCTCCTTGGTCATCCCGCATTGCAATATGACCACAGCTTTGGCATTTGCTTCACTCTTTCTTATTTGCTCAGCCGACCAACTTGAGAAATCGAGATTTTTGTTGGATCGAGAAAGACCGATAGAGGGGGGGTGAATATCGGAAAATGTTCGGATTTAAAGGAAAGAGCAGTTACGCAGCGGAATAAAATCAAACAACGCAAACACCAGTAGTTTACTTGGTTCGGAGCCTGGGTCGACTCCTACTCCAAGGCCCACGGTCGTTGACCGTTTACTTTGGGCAATTCTATAATGCGCAAAACGGTTACAGAGTAAGATTACAAAAATGACTGTAAATAGAAAATTACACTCTGTTTTACCAACTCCCGGTGTAGATCGAGTTTCGGTGCAACGGGAGGTCAACGACGCTTCGGACTTGAGTTGGGAAGTTCCTGGAGTAGAGCGTAGTCGTCAGAGAGTTTGGATGTGTTGAATGAAAGCGGTGTTGAAGCTCGGGGTCGAGGGGTGCTATTTATAGCACCTAGGGGCGCCCTAGTCGTCGAGGGCGCCCTGCCACGTGTCACCCGATCCGTGCTTCGCTCGGTTAAGAGTTATCGCACCGGAATAGGGATGAGGTTTGACCTCTGGGGCGCCCTGGTCGCTGAGGGCGCCTTGGTTGACCCGGTCTTCTCGGCTGGATTAAGTTGAAGCCTCGCAGAGAGAGCTGGAGGCGCCTTGGCTGCTGAAGGCGCCTTCACTGACGAAGGCGCCTTCGCTGCTGAGGGCGCCTTGCCCAGTAAGCAGCTGAAGCCCATTTGCTTCGTTTGGTTCTGGTTCACCTTGAGGGCGCCCTGGACACTTAGGGCGCCTTACTCAGCTGTTGCCTCACTCCTTTGAGGCTCTCTGAGTTGCAGACACACGTCCCTTTGGTCCTGCATCAAGGGTTAGTCCAAAACACAACAAAACAATAATTTTATACAGCCTTAGCTGTCTTGGTTCTGACTTTGGTCTCCAAAATGGAGCCCTAGGTCGAACCGACGCCTAATGTTCCCTCAAGGGAAATGCGTCCTCACCTACTCCTCTCGGGAGAATTTACCTGGTGCCAACCGGATCCTCCAGTTGGACTTTTGCCCGGCAGCCCTTCGCCAGGTCTTGGTTTTCGCCTAGCAGCCCTTCGCTAGGACTTGGTTTTCGCCTAGCAGCCCTTCGCCAGGACTTGGTTTTCGCCCAGCAACCCTTCGCCAGGACTTGGTTTCCTGACAGCCCATCGTCAGGTGCCTAGCAGCCCTTCGCCAGGACTTGGTTTTCGCCTAGCAGCCCTTCGCCAGGACTTGGTTTTCACCCAGCAACCGTTCGCTAGGACTTGGTTTCCTGACAGCCCATCGTCAGGTGCCTAGCAGCCCTTCGCTAGGACTTTGTTTCCTGCACTCTCAAGCAGCATTGTTAGATACCAAACAACCCTTAACTTTGAATCCTTTGCCAATATCAAAACAAGGTTCGATCTGGTGCTTCCTGCACCAACAATCTCCCCCTTTTTGATTATGGCAACACAATTCAAAGTTAAGGAAAAAATTACAACAGTTAAGAGCATAAGGTAAACAGTGAAGCATAACTGAAGCGTTAAAAAAAATTCTTTATTTTTCATACTCCCCCTAAAACCCTGAATACTTGTGTTATAAAATACTTAAAATACTTAACTTTGACCTTTCCTCCCCCTTTGACATATATCAAAAGCATACATGGGTTAGCAAGGTTTCTAATGGGGAGTTTTGAGTTCTACCAAAAATAAGTTGTTGACAAAGTATTTTTCAAAAAGGGCAAAAGTATTTGTATCCATAGACACTTTTGAAAAGCAAGCTTAAACTTTGTTAAAAACCTTTTTTTTTCAGACAAATTTTGATTACTAAGGAAAATTTTATTTAGAAAAACATGCACTAAAAATAACTTTGAACCACTTAGAAATGCTTAAAATTTTGAAATAGCTTAAAAATAAAATTCCCTTTCTCTCCCCCTTAATGTAAAACTCTTCTCCTTATGTTTTAGACCATTTTTAAGTCTAATATAAAAATATTTTGAGAGAAGTTTTAAGGAGAGCGTTTGTGTATCAGAGCCTATGAGTTTTGATAGCATAAAAATACTTAGTATAATTCTTGAAAGTATAGCAAAAAGTTTTAAATTGCACCAACAAAACTTTATTTGGAAAAGTATTGAAAAGATATTTTATATTTGTAGGCCAATCTTTTAGAACAATATTGCCTTGAAAAATATTTATACTTTTGAAAACATTATAGCAGTACTTTTTGACAGATATTATGTATTTTTGAAGATATAAGTAATTTTGAAAAGACTTAGACTTTGAAAAGTATAAGTAATTTTTGAAAAGAATTAGACTTTGAAAAGTACAAGTAATTTTTGAAAAGAATCATGCATTTTGAACACAAAATATTTTACTTGACTAGGTTTCTTTTCCAGTCTGACACAATCCTAGGAAACCTTGTTGACTACAAGGACATTTTCCTAAGTGTCCTGGAAAATTTTCTCCAACCCAAGTAAATATTATAAAATTAATTTCATAAGCCACAAGAATTTTGTAAAATAATAGTATTTTGACAGAAAAATTATTTAAGTTTTCAAAAGGATTTTGAACTTGCAGTGCATGAAAACATATAATTTTGAAAATGTTCAATAATTCTTTTAATTTCATCTCACCCTAAACTTGACCCAGTCCTAGGAAGCTTGTTGACTACAAGCGATCTTCCTCTGAGTTTAGGTTTGATTTAAATTATAAGAATTATCTATATCTTCAAAACAAATAATTACCAAAAAAAATTTCAGAATTTTTTTTTGAATCAAACTCCCCCTAAATTTGACACATCCTAGGAGTCCTAGTAAGATCATGAAGTGGACCTTCCTCTGTATCTTTAGGGTTTATTAAAACAAAAGAATAATTTTGAATAATCTTCTGAGTATGAAACTTTCAAGGAGATAAATTTTTGACACCTCAATTTGGAATAATAATAACACAGTTTTAAAAGAAATATTTGAAATAATTTTTCAAAGAGATAGTAATATACAAGATTTTGAATAATTTTGAAAGCCTTATTCTGAAATGATACTAAATTTTAGAGCATCAGGTTTTGAGAATAAATCTTAAAAGAACTCCCCTGTATCGACTTATCTAACTTTATCTAAGGCTTGAGGTCTTAGTTAACTAGGTTTGACCATGTTTGACTCAGTTGACTAAGGTTTAACCATGTTAATCATGGTTTGACTATGTTGAAATTATCCTCTGAATTAAAACACAACATAAAAGAAATTTTAATTTGAACTTAATTTTCCTGTCTCACCCAATCTAGGGTTTTCAAACAGTTAGCCTTAAAGGTTCTTGTGAGACAGGTTTGAGGGTAAAAATTAATTGTGAGAAGGAATTTTAATTTATTTTGAAAATGTTATTTTAGTTTTGAAAACAGATTTGAATCTATAATTATTTGAAATTTGTGTTAGATTCGAATTTGACATAAGATAATTTGAATTTGAATTTCAGAAATTGGCTTCCAGGTCTTGGCGAGGCACTAGGCCTTCTTTGGCCGTAGCCTTATGGGATCATCCACCCTTTCCTTGACAAAGCCTTTTAATGAAATTTCATTTTCAAATTAAATTAGGTCATTTTCTGGTCCAACTAGCTTGGGTCTTGGATCGGTAGCTTCGGCTGGTTTCACCAGTCTAAAGAGACCAAGTAGACTTGATCTTATTAGAGTTGGTTTCCCCAACGTACTATCATCTCACCTCCTCCCAATACTATGTTTTCAAATTTCAACTAGTTGGTTAAGTCCTTAAGGTATCTAGTCCTATGATAGCCAAACAAAACTTCAGATAATGTCATAGTGAGGAGAAATTTCTGGATTTTCTACGTTTGCAAAATTATTGATCAGTTTTTCTTGTATATCAATTTTAATTTTCAAAGTCTCATTTTCTTGTCTTAACATTTTGAATTTTGACTTTGCTAATATACATGATTTCATCAAGTTATCTAAGCATGCATCCAAATCTAAATTTGACCAAGGGAGATTAATTAAACTATCAGTGTTCAAGGTAAAGAGTGGATTTGTATATAAATTACAGTTACCCATCTTGGTTGGTTGCCCTGGATCTTTGTAACGTTTATCTGTGCATTCCTCTTTGTAATGCCCAAACTCCTGACACTTGAAGCATTGAATGCGACTCTTGTTCTTCCGTGCTTTTGGAGCTCGTTTCTTTGTTGCCGTCGGTGGTGTCGTTTGAATCTTACGAGTAGGACACTTAGTTTGGTAGTGCCCTCTCTCCCTGCATATGTAACAAATTATATGATTTTTAAAATTTAAATTTATAATTTTACCTTTTGATTCCTTATTAGGAATCTCCCCCTTAATTGTTGCTGTCTCGGATCTAGATTCATCTTTTGATTCCGTGTCTGAGTCGGACCCAGGTACTGGTTGAAGCTCCTTCATTGGTGGTTCTCTTGGAGTTTTCCCTGCAAAAGTTATACCTTCCTCGACCATTGCAGTATCAGCTTGATTATTTAATTCTAATTTAGAAAAGAATTTGAAATTGGTTACCGTCTCAGTTAATTCGTCGTCTGATTCTGCTGGTTCGATTTCGACTCTAGCTTCAGGTTGAGACTCTGACTCGGCTGTCTGTGCTTGGACCGAGAGTGCGAGATAACTTACCTGATCTTCTTCTTCATCTGAGATTTCTTGATGAAGATTGATCAATTTCTCCCAAATTTCTCTAGCACATCCAAATGAACCGACTAGCTTGAGTTGTTCGTTGGTTAGACCGCATTGAAGAATTGCAGTTGCTCTTGCATCAGTCTCAATTTGGTTGAGGGTTGGTTCATCCAGTTTGTCCCATGCAATTGATAGTCCATCTTCTGTAGGGAGGTAGAACCCTGTTTGGATGATCTGCCATAAGTCCATGTGGGCCTTCAAGTGGGATTCCATTTGACTTCTCCAAAAGTTAAAGTTCTCGCCGGAGAAGAGTGGTGGACGGGCACTGTTCCATTCTTGGTTGGCCATTTAAAATAATCCTTGCACACAAAGAAAACAACAAAAATATACCAAGACTTGGTCTTGGATTAGTAGTGCGGGAGAAAGAAAAATAGCAAAAAAGATATTGCACGAAATTCGAGGAAAATATTAAAATAATAAAAAATTTAGAAAATGCTGACTTTAACACTTTTGATTAATGAAGAAAAAGTAAGAGGGAAAGAAAATTGCTCGAATTAAGGTAGCACGAATTTCAAAAAAAATATTAAAATAATAATTAAAAATTTATGACAAATTTTTAAAAATTGTTTGTTTTATAAATTCGGACTTGTGGCGAAAAAATAAGAATTCGAAATTGAAAAAGGAATAATAAAAAGCGAGACTAATCGAGTGGTGTTGATTAACAAAAAGAAAAGGAATAATAAAAAGAAATCGTAAATCCGAAAAAAACTCTCAAATTGGTGGTTGCACCAAATTTGAGCTACCCCGCTCTGATACCACTTGTTGGATCGAGAAAGACCGATAGAGGGGGGTGAATATCGAAAAATGTTTGGATTTAAAAGAAAGAGCAGTTACGCAGCGGAATAAAATCAAACAACGCAAACACCAGTAGTTTACTTGGTTCGGAGCCTGGGTCGACTCCTACTCCAAGGCCCACGGTCGTTGACCGTTTACTTTGGGCAATTCTATAATGCGCAAAACGGTTACAGAGTAAGATTACAAAAATGACTGTAAATAGAAAATTACACTCTGTTTTACCAACTCCCGGTGTAGATCGAGTTTCGGTGCAGCGGGAGGTCGACGACGCTTCGGACTTGAGTTGGGAAGTTCCTGGAGCAGAGCGTAGTCGTCAGAGCGTTTGGAAGCGTTGAATGAAAGCGGTGTCGAAGCTAGGGGTCGAGGGGTGCTATTTATAGCACCTAGGGGCGCCCTGGTCGTCGAGGGCGCCTTGCCACGTGTCACCCGATCCGTGCTTCGCTCGGTCAAGAGTTATCGCACCGGAATAGGGATGAGGTTTGACCTTTGGGGCGCCCTGGTCGCTGAGGGCGCCTTGGTTGACCCGGTCTTCTCGGCTGGATTGAGTTGAAGCTTCGCAGAGAGAGCTGGAGGCGCCTTGGCTGCTGAAGGCGCCTTCACTGACGAAGGCGCCTTCGCTGCTGAGGGCGCCTTGCCCAGTAAGCAGCTGAAGCCTATTTTGCTTCGCTTGGTTCTGGTTCACCTTGAGGGCGCCCTGGACACTTAGGGCGCCTTACTCAGCTGTTGCCTCACTCCTTTGAGGCTCTCTGAGTTGCAGACACACGTCCCTTTGGTCCTGCATCAAGGGTTAGTCCAAAACACAACAAAACAATAATTATTTTATACAGCCTTAGCTGTCTTGGTTCTGACTTTGGTCTCCAAAATGGAGCCCTAGGTCGAACCGACGCCTAATGTTCCCTCAAGGGAAACGCGTCCTCACCTACTCCTCTCGGGAGAATTTACCTGGTGCCAACTGGCTCCTCCAGTTGGACTTTTGCCCGGCAGCCCTTCGCCAGGTCTTGAGTTTCTCCCAACAGCCCTTCGCCAGGACTTGGTTTTTGCCCAACCGGCTCCTCCAGTTGGACTTTTGCCCTGCAGCCTTCGCCAGGTCTTGAGTTTCGCCCAGCAGCCCTTCGCCAGGACATGGTTTTCGCCTAGCAGCCCTTCTCCAGGACTTGGTTTCCTGACAGCCCATCGTCAGGTGCCTAGCATCCCTTCGCTAGGACTTGGTTTCCTGACAGCCCATCGTCAGGTGCCTAGCATCCCTTCGCTAGGACTTTGTTTCCTGCACTCTCAAGCAGCATTGTTAGACAACAAATAAACCTTAACTTTAAATCCTTTGCCAATATCAAAACAAGGTTCGATCTGGTGCTTCTTGCACCAACACAATTGACCCTACTTTGTTCCTAAAATCTAAGGACAAGGACATATTTGTTACCCAAGTCTATGTAGACGATATCATTTTTGGGTCAACAAACAATGACTTCCTACAAGAATTCATCAAGTGTATGGAAGATGAATTTGAGATGAGTCTTGTAGGAGAGCTAACTTTCTTTTTAGGACTTCAAGTTAAGAAAACTAATGAAGGAACACATATTTTTCAAACCTAATATGCTAAGGAAATGCTAAAGAAATTTGGTCTAGAAAATGCCAAGATAGCATCTACACCCATAGGAACCAATGTAAAAAATGGATAGTGACATTGAAGGGAAAATGGTAGACTCTAAACAATATAGGAGCATGATTGGTAGCCTACTATACCTAACCGCTAGTAGACCCGATATACTTTTTGCGGTTGGTATGTGTGCAAGATACCAATCCTGTGCCATAGAGTCCCATTTGGTTGTAGTCAAGAGGATCCTAAGTATGTCAAAGGTACCCTCAATGTCAGACTTTGGTATCCTAGAACCCCGACTCTGATTATGTGGATTATAAGCTAGATAGGAAGAGCACTAGTGGAGGGTGTCAATTCCTTGGGTCTTCCTTAGTTAGTTGGAGTAGTAGGAAACAACCATGAGTTGCCCTATCAACAACGGAGGCGGAATATGTGGCAATGGGTGGGTGTGTTTCCCAACTCCTTTGGATCATGCACACCTTAGAGGATTATGAGTTACATTATACCAAGGTCAAAGTCTTGTATGATAATGTAAGTACAATCAACTTGACCAAAAATCCGGTTCACCACTCTAGGACAAAACATATTGAAGTGAAACATCACTTCATTAGAGACCATGTGGCAAGGGGAGACATAGAACTACAATATGTTGAATCAAAGTTGAACCTAGCCGACATCATTACCAAGCCTCTTCCTGAATCGGAGTTTACATCCTTAAGAAGAGGCCTTGGAATGTGTTTTGTGGAAGTGTAGGATGAATTTGGCGATATTCGATTTGAAAAAGGGTGTTTGATCCATTAGGGTGATACATTTGTTGGGACCGGGTGCATGTTGACATGGATGCGGGTTCGTAATTTTAAAATTAATTACGTGCAGCGGAAGGTTTAGCATAAATAATTTCTCAAATTATTTAACCACACATCTAAGCATGCAACCTTATATTGTGTAGACATGATCATATATTTAAAATTTTGCAGAAACGTAAACTAATTTACTTGTTACCTCACGTAACTCGAAGAAAGGGACGAGATCCAACCGTAAGCGTCCATCGGAAGCTCCCCCTCTATTCGCGTCCACGCCGAGTATCCTCGGGATGACTTCGCAAAGCCACGAGTTTCGTGTTCTCGAGGACTACTAGATTCTCCGAGAACGCGACAAGAAACCAAGAGAGAAGTAATCATATCGGAAAAACTCACCACCAAGGTTGGTCGGAATCACAATTCCGGCGAGGAGGAGGAAGATGACTTGCGCCCAATCCCAAGGTGATGATGGCCGGAGAGGAAGATCGTCTCAACGGAAGAACTTCGTCGCCTCGGCACTTCTCCTTGTGCTCACGGTAAGAAGAAGGGAGAGGCCGGCCAAGAGAAAGAAGGGAGGAGAGGGAGAGAGCCCAAGCAAGAATACTTGGATTATTTCGAATTAATTCCAAGTCTTGCCTTGGGTCTTTTATATATAGTGGCCTCTCAACCGCCAAGTCTCCTATTTCTTATGGAATAAATTTTTATAAGAAATTTATCATATAAATTTTCTATGACTTATTCCATCATGCCAAGTCTTGATTTTATATCATGGTTAAAATCATATTTTAATTCATGATAAAAATCAACCAAGTCTCTTTTTCTTATGGAATAAATTTTCATAAGAAATTTATCATATAAATTTCTTCATATAAATTTCTTTATATAAATTTCTTTATCATGGTAAATCAATCCATGATTCATTTTACAAAATAAAATAAACCAATCCATGGTTCATTTTAATTTCCATGAAAAATAAATTTTATATAAATTTCTTTATATAAATTTCTTTATCATGGTAAATCAATCCATGATTGATTTTATAAAATAAAATAAACCAATCCATGGTTCATTTTAATTTCCATGAAAAATAAATTTTATATAAATTTCTTTATATAAATTTCTTTATACAAATTTCTTTATCATCCATAATTTTATAAAACAAACTACACTTGATTTATTTTATAAATTGAACCAAACAATTTGGTTCCCTCCCTTTGTTGTGGCCGGCCAAGCAAAGAGGGTGGGGACCCTCTTTGGCCGGCCTATCCAGGCCACGCCCCAATGAATTAAACTCATTTAATACATCCATTAAGTCTTCAAAAGACTTAGCCATTTTACGCTTCCGATGCGTCTCTGAAAAATTCAGATTCGACTTATCGTTTGGCTCAACCAAACCTAATCTCTCTTGGTTGGAAAATCCAATTTTTAAATCGTTTTAAATCCCTCGGATTACTCATAGTGCGTGTGACTAAATAGGCTTTCGATTTATGTTGGCCGTCTATAATTAACCAATTATAGAACGATCATGAGTGGCACCTAATAGTACATCATGATCCCCAATTAATCGAAAGATCAACGGTTGACCTCAGAAACAATTCTGAAACCCTTCGGCAGCTATAATGAATCGTGCCCCATTCCCTTCACCATCTTATACCCACTTGGTTTAGGACATGGTCTATGTGTGTCAGTCCCCACTAGGCTGACTACGTCACACCTAGCCCAAGTAACGTTTCCTCGTCCTACGGATTCTAATTACTCTCATGTATCTAAGAGATTCATACTCTGAACATGTCATGCTCTGGCCAGAGGCGTTGAGTAACAATCCGACGATAGGCCTCGGGTATACATCTCCTCGCAAGGAGTGGTGAATCCTTTGTAGGTTGTTCAAACATCTTCGGGCACTTCGGCTTATACCCAATCATCCTGGGTCCACACCTCCTTGGAGATGCTTGCTTAAGATGTCAAAGTATGTCTCCATGACCAAGATGACTTGAACACCGCAAGTCAAATGAACATCGCACTTAAGCTGCAGTAAGAACTTCACTGACATGTCTATATGTAGACTACCATATGAAGTTTTACAACCAGTCACTCCAATGAACTAGTTCCCTTAACTAGCATTCATGTTTATCTCCGAACATCCCAATGTCACCAGCCAGTGAGAATCAGCTGATTAGAGAATAACCCATGCTAGTCTCAACAGAATTGATAGTGTCTGTATTTATCAATTCATCGACTAGGGACAATTTCAGTACTTCACAATTGCACATGTAGAGATAATCACTAGTTGTGAATTCATCACAAATTCTCTCATGCTGTGAATTGTATTGCGGACATTCAGTAAATGAGTTTAAGATCTCAATCAAATACATAAACATGTATACTCAAATAGTGAATATTCATTTATTAAAATAAATGATTACAATCATAAGGCGATTGCCTTAGGACACTTTTCTCATATCACTAACAAACTCCCACTTGGCCTAATGTCAATCGCTAGGGTATCCAATACCATAGGCTCTAACATGACCCACATACTTGCTTTGAGGCAAGGCCTTAGTTAAAGGATCCGCTAAGTTCCTTTCAGTGGGAATTTTCTCAATTTGTATATCATTCCTACTTATAATCTCTCTGATCAGATGATAGCGGTGAAGCACATGTTTGGATCGCTGATGAGACCTTGGTTTCTTTGCTTGTGCAATAGCTCAATTGTTGTCACAATAAACCGGTATTGCTTCATCAATGGTTGGAACCACACCAAGTTCTAAGACGAACTTCTTGATCCAGACTGCTTCCTTTGCTGCTTCCAAAGCTGCAATATATTCCCCTTCCGTGGTAGAATCCGCTACGGTGTCTTGCTTGGAACTCTTCCAACTTATTGCACCTCCATTCAAAATAAATACGTATCCAGACTGAGATTTGGAGTCATCCTTATCTGTCTAGAAACTGGCATCTATATACCCACGTATTACCATATCACCTTCTCCATATATTAGGAACACATCCTTAGTTTTTCTTAAGTACTTGAGGATTGTCTTGACAGCCGCCCAATGATCCATTCCTGGAACAGACTGGTATCTGCTTGTGACGCTCAGAGCATACGATACATCGGGCCTAGTACATAACATAGCATACATGATAGATCCTATCGCGGATGCATAAGGAATCTTATTCATGCAAATCCTCTCGTCTTCTGTGCGCGAACACATAGACTTCGAAAGGTTGATCCCATGCCTGATGGGAAGGTAACCTTTCTTGGATTCCGACATGCTAAACCCTTTTAGCACTCGGTCTATATATGTAGACTGTAAAAGACCATGTAATCGTTTTGATCTATCTCTATAGATTCTAATCCCAAGGAATTAGGTTGCTTCTCCCAAGTCTTTCATGGAGAAAGTTTTGGACAACCAAATTTCAACTGACTGTAAGACTGATATATCGTTTCCTATAAGTAATATGTCATCGACATATAACATTAGGAATACGACTGCACTCCCACTAACCTTCTTGTACACACAAGGTTCGTCAGGATTTTGTGAGAAATCAAACTTTTGATTGTCTCATCAAAACGGATGTTCCAGCTCCTGGATGCTTGCTTTAGTCCATATATGGATCGTCGAAGCTTACATACTTTGGTTTTATCAACCGTTGTGAAACCTTCAGGTTGTATCATGTATACATCCTCAAGCAGGTTTCCATTAAGGAAAGCTGTTTTCACATCCATTTGCCATATCTCATAATCATAATGAGTTGCTATGGCCAGGAGCATCCGAATGGATTTAAGCATAGCTACTGGCGAATAGGTTTCGTCATAATCAATTCCTTGTTTCTGACGATATCCTTTTGCCACTAATCTAGCCTTAAAGGTAACAACATTACCTTCCATGTCAGTTTTCTTCTTGAAAACCCACTTGCACCCTATGGGCTTAATCCCTTCAGGTGGGTTAATCAAGTCCCATACTTGATTTTTATACATGGAATCCAGTTCCGACTTCTTGGCTTCAAGCCATTTATTCCTTTCTGAATTATTCAGAACATCTTTATAATTGATAGGTTCATCATTGTTAATGAGTAACACGTCGTTCGATTTACTTATGAGAAATTCGTATCTCTCTGGAATATTGTGCGTCCTATCAGATCTACGAAGAAGTGGTGTTGTTTTAGGTTCAACTGATAGCTCATCATTATGAGTTATTGGTTGTGGGTCTAGACTAGGTGTCTCTGTAATGTCTACTAGAGTTTCTTGAACTTCTTCAAGTTCAATACTACTCCCACTGTTTTCTTGTAAAAGAAGTTCTTTTTCCAGAAATACAGCATGCCTTGAAACAAACACCTTTTGTTCCAAGGGATGATAGAATTGGTAACCATTTGTTTCCTTAGGGTATCCAATAAATAGATATTTATCAGACTTAGCATCCAATTTGTCTGATACAGTCCGCTTCACATAAGTAGGACAACCCCATATCTTAAGGTGAGTTAAGTGAGGTTTCTTACTATTCCATATCTTATATGGAGTAGTAAAGACTACCTTGGTCGGGACTCTGTTTAGCAAGTAAACAGCTGTCTTAAGCGCATAGCCCCAAAAGGATTTTGGAAGAGTTGCATGATTCATCATAGATCTAACCATGTCTATCAAGGTTCGGTTATGCCTCTCAGATACACCATTATGCTGTGGTGTATATGGCGGAGTCCATTGAGACAATATCCAATTGTCCCTAAGATAATCTTGAAACTCTTGACTTAAGTATTCACCACCCCGATCGGATCTAAGTATCTTAATACTTTTGTCAAGCTGTTTCTCTACTTCACTTCTGAACTCTTTGAATTTCTCAAAAGCTTCAGATTTGTGTTTCATTAAGAACACATACCCAAATCATGAGTTATCATCGATAAAAGTAATGAAGTAGCTATAGCCTCCTTGTGCAAGAGTTGACATTGGTCCACATACATCAATATGTATTAGACCAAGCAATTCTCCCACTGGTTTACCCTTTTCAGAAAAGGGTAATTTGGCCATCTTTCCTTTTAAGCATGATTCGCATGTATCAAATGAACCGGGTTCAAATGATTCCAGAATTCCACATTGGTGTAATTTGGTCATGTGTTTCTTGCTTATATGGCCAAGACGACAATGCCACGTGTAGGAGTCTATTTGATTATCTATTCGAGCACGTTTGTTGCTAACTTCGATATTGAAAATGTCACCGGATAAATCTAACGTATAGATACCATTGCACAAAGTTTCGGTCCCATAAAGAACACCATTTAAAATTATGTAACAACAATTGTTACTAAAAGTTAAATGATAACCCTTTTCATTCAAGCATGAAATAGATACAATGTTCTTTATTAACAAGGAACAAAATAACAATTATCCAATTCTAAGACACGTCCAGTAGGGAGCTTTAGCAAATATGTTCCGATGGCAACAGCAGCAATCTTTGCTCCATTTCCAACTCGCAAATTCGCTTCTCCCTTGACGAGTCTTCTTCGATCTATTCCTTTGCCCCTTTATGTCATTACATATATGTGAGCCACACCCAGTATCAAGTACCCAGGTGTACGAGGAAATAGAGTGACATTCAATAACGAAGATGCCTGAAGAGGATGGGGCATCGGATGCCTTCTTCTTCAAGGACTCAAGATAAACCTTGCAGTTTCTTCGCCAGTGGCCCTCCTTGCCACAGTGATGGCAAGTGCCTTTTGGTACCTTTTCAATCCTTTTGTCCTTAGTTAACTTATTGGTGTCCAAAATGGAACGCAAATTCAGAGAAGACATGATCAGGTGATTATCCTAGAAATACAAATTGAGGTTATGTGATGAGAAGAATGCATTAATATACATTAATTAAATCCTATTTATTTTTCGAATTGAATAACCCTTTTTATCAATTCGGGAGATCATAGGAACATCTCCAAATAGGTTGATATCCAACCATAGATAAGAACAACCATGGCTGTGGCCATCAAGTTATTCTTAGCTATGAAGGTAGGTAATTATACCGATTACATATTACATATATGTAACTATCACATTATGCTATCAACTAATTGAATGTTTGCATAAATCATTGGGTTGTTAACTCATTAACAAGTATGCAACAATATACATAGCACCCAACTGCACCTCTCTTTACATCGTCCTTGGCTGTGGCACAACAAATCGATGCTCCAAGCTTAAGGTTGACTCATTAATCAAGAAATAGTTTTAATATGGTTGGAGCTCATTCAACCGTTTAGTCAGGCTTGGATGTGTCCAATAACCAAAACTAAGGATTGACCTCTGACTCCAACTATATTAATCATAAACTAATTCCATGGTTTAAACATGTCGAGGTTCAAGCCGGGCATGGATGTGTCCGTCAACCCAAACGAGAAACAAAACTCCGGTTCTAACCATATTAATGGAAGGTGTTGACCTTAATATTTTGTAAGGGGTTTTGGGTCTCATCCTTTTCTTTTAAGCACATTCATGACATATAATTATGTCATGTTCTAACGATTTCCTTAATAAAGTATATATGTGACTTAATTTATCAAGTCTCATTAATTGAATTAGGAATCGGATTTCCTAATTCTAATTTCACACTTTATTCAAGGAATTGTTTTGGGAAAACAATTTCCTAAATTGTCATAATCAATTTCGGAAATAATATGTTTAAGACTTTGATTTCTCTAAATCAAATCTTATTAAATTAAGAGACAGATTCCCTTAATTCAACCACATATTATTTTCATAAAAATCTTATTTAAGAAAATATACTCTATAGGAAACAATTTTCCTAATTAATTTTGGACACAATAATAAATAAGAGCATCACCTCATAAATCAAATAAGGAAATTATCGTTTGAGAATCACCTCAAAAATTTCTAAGATTTGATCACATATTTTATTTATGGAAAATTAATATCAATAAATAACTTAATTTGGACGACTCCCCGAGGCTCAATCCAAATTAAACATTTGACAATTTAAATTCAATTTAGGAAATTTAATTATAACAACTAACTTTAAATTGGACGGCTCCCCGAGGCTCAATCCAAAATAAAGAATTTTGTAAATAATTTAATTTTCAATTATGAATTTAAATGTCAATTAATATTCCCATAATTTGTCTAGACTTTCTTGAAAGAAAGTGCCCAAAATTGCGAGCTTTCCATAAATGGAAAGTTTCCAAAAATAAAAAATTTTCAGAATAATTGTATGTTTCTGGTACAAAGAAAACTTACATATTTCCAAAATTAGAAAATTTTCAAAATAAGAAATTTCCAAAATTGGAAAGTTTCTAAAAATGGAAAGTTTTCACAATTATCATAAAATTTTAGAAATAGGGATATTTCAAAAGTTTGCGAAATTTCATGAGGATTTCCAAACTTTGAAATTCCTAAATCTAAAATTTACCATAATTGCAAAGTTTCCATAATTGAAAATTTTCCCAAAATTGAGATCATGACAAAGTTTTTCGCAAAACAATTATATGATTATGTCCAACACTAACCGGCTCCGATACCACTGTTGGGACCGGGTGCATGTTGACATGGATACGGGTTCGTAATTTTAAAATTAATTACGTGCAGCGGAAGGTTTAACATAAATAATTTTTCAAATTATTTAACCACACATCTAAGCATGCAACCTTATATTGTGTAGACATGATCATATATTTAAAATTTTGCAGAAACGTAAACTAATTTACTTGTTACCTCGCGTAACTCGAAGAAAGGGACGAGATCCAACCGTAAGCGTCCCTCGGAAGCTCCGCCTCTATTCGCGTCCACGCCGAGTATCCTTGGGATGACTTCGCAAAGCCACGAGTTTCGTGTTCTCGAGGACTACTAGATTCTCCGAGAACGTGATAAGAAACCAAGAGAGAAGTAATCATATCGAAAAAACTCACCACCAAGGTTGGCCGGAATCACAATTCCGGCGAGGAGGAGGAAGATGACTTGCGCCCAATCCCAAGGTGATGATGGCCGGAGAGGAAGATCGTCTCAACGGAAAAACTTCATCGCCTCGGTGCTTCTCCTTGTGCTCACGGTAAGAAGAAGGGAGAGGTCGGCCAAGAGAAAGAAGGGAGGAGAGGGAGAGAGCCCAAGCAAGAATACTTGGATTATTTCGAATTAATTCCAAGCCTTGCCTTGGGTCCTTTATATATAGTGGTCTCTCAACCGCCAAGTCTCCTTTTTCTTATGGAATAAATTTTCATATGAAATTTATCATATAAATTTTCTATAACTTATTCGATCATACCAAGTCTTGATTTTATATCATGGTTAAAATCATATTTTAATTCATGATAAAAATCAACCAAGTCTCTTTTTCTTATGGAATAAATTTTCATAAGAAATTTATCATATAAATTTCTTTATATAAATTTCTTTATCATGTTAAATCAATCCATAATTGATTTTATAAAATAAAATAAACTAATCCATGGTTCATTTTAATTTCCATGAAAAATAAATTTTATATAAATTTCATTATATAAATTTCTTTATCATAGTAAATCAATCCATGATTGATTTTATAAAATAAAATAAACCAATCCATGGTTCATTTTAATTTCCATGAAAAATAAATTTTATATAAATTTCTTTATATAAATTTCTTTATACAAATTTCTTTATCATCCATAATTTTATAAAACAAACCACACTTGATTTATTTTATAAATTGAACCAAACAATTTGATTCCCTCCCTTTGTTGTGGCCGGCCAAGCAAAGAGGGTGGGGACCCTCTTTAGCCGGCCTATCCAGGCCACGCCCCAATGAATTAAACTCATTTAATTCATCCATTAAGTCTTCAAAAGACTTAGCCATTTTACGCTTCCGATGCGTCTCTGAAAAATTCAGATTCGACTTATCGTTTGGCTCAACCAAACCTAATCTCTCTTGATTGGAAAATCCAATTTTCAACTCGTTTTAAATCCCTCGGATTACTCATAGTGCGTGTGACTAAATAGGCTTTCGATTTATGTTGGCCGTCTATAGTTAACCAATTATAGAACGATCATGAGTGGCACCTAGTAGTACATCATGATCCCCAATTAATCGAAAGATCAATGGTTGACCTCAGAAATAATTCTGAAACCCTTCAGCAGCTATAATGAATCGTGCCCCATTCCCTTCACCATCTTATACCCACTTGGTTTAGGACATGATCTATGTGTGTCAGTCCCCACTAGGCTGACTACGTCACACCTAGCTCAAGTAACGTTTCCTCATCCTACGGATTCTAATTACTCTCATGTATCTAAGAGATTCATACTCTGAACATGTCATGCTCTGGCCAGAGGCTTCGAGTAACAATCCGACGATAGGCCTCGGGTATACATCTCCTCGCAAGGAGTGGTGAATCCTTTGTAGGCTGTTCAAACATCTTCGGGCACTTCGGCTTATACCCAATCATCCTGGGTCCACACCTCCTTGGAGATGCTTGCTTAAGATGTCAAAGTATAAGTCTTCATGACCAAGATGACTTGAACACCGCAAGTCAAAGGAACATCGCACTTAAGCTGCAGTAAGAACTTCACTGACATGTCTATATGTAGACTACCATATGAAGTTTTACAACCAGTCACTCCAATGAACTAGTTCCCTTAACTAGCATTCATGTTTATCTCCGGACATCCCAATGTCACCAGCAAGTGAGAATCAGCTGATTAGAGAATAACCCATGCTAGTCTCAATAGAATTGATAGTGTCTGTATTTATCAATTCATCGACTAGGGACAATTTCAATACTTCACAATTGCACATGTAGAGATAATCACTAGTTGTGAATTCATCACAAATTCTCTCATGCTGTGAATTGTATTGCGGACATTCAGTAAATGAGTTTATGATCTCAATCAAATACTTAAACATGTACACTCAAATAGTAAATATTCATTTATTAAAATAAATAATTACAATCATAAGGCGATTACCTTATGACACTTTTCTCATATCACTAATAACATTTGGCTCACTTGTGCTTGTGGCACATTGTTGAACCATTAGAAGTATCAAAATATGAAAACTAGACCAACTATGGGGAAGGTAAGTGTTTAATCAATGGACACTTTGCCCAAAGATCATAGTTGAACATTTTAAACCTTTGAAAATCATTTTATGCTTTACATGCTTTTAAAAGTCATATGGTTGCAAAACTAGATTGTAAATTTGATACAAAATGTAGTGGTTTTCAAGATTTTTGGATTTTTATCAAAAGTCATGCATGTTTGAAATTTTATATGGACTAATATTTTTCCCTGATAGAGTATAACATTTCAAACATGTGTGCAAAATTTTATAATTTTTAGAATTTTTTTATTTTTCTTGGCCTTTCTGAAATTTGGCAGAAAACCTGAAAATTGAAACTGATAGGGTATCAGTCGACTGCCCCTGGGGCAGTTGACTGGCATGTCTCTTTTCAGCAATTGTGAGAAATTTCAGAAATCCATTATTCTCACTTTTGATGTCCTAGGGTTGGGTTGCTTGAGACAATCCTTTTGATGGTGTCAAAGGGGGAGAATGGGTGGTTTAAGTTAGAATTTTAACTTGGAATGGATGGTTTAAGGTTTTCTTTCTCACTTAGACCTTGAATGATTAAAAATGGGGAGAAGACATGGATTAAGTGGGAGGTCACCTCTTAGGTTTTGATATGTCTTACATTTTTAATGTTGTTGAGTGTTAAGTGGAAACTTAACTTGGATTATGATTAGAATTGGAAATGGGGAGAAGACATAAATTAAGGGGGAGGTTACCTCTTAGGGTTACTATGTCTTATGCTTTTTCAATTGCTATCTTTTGCTATTGTTATTGTGGTTGTTATTTATCTTTAACTTAAACATACTGCCACACATCAAAAAGGGGGAGATTGTTGAGGCAATCGGCCTTTAAATGATTGGAAGATCATGGTTTTGATGTGTGTGGGTGAATATGTTTAAGGTTAGAGTATTATGTTGTATTTGATGTGTGTGATTGAGTTTGCAGGACTTGGAGAATCACACATGTTGGACATATCCGAGGGACAAGAGCTGAGGGAGGAGAGCTCCAAGGGCAAGCCCGGAAGTGGACTTTAAGGGCACATGTGAAGGGTGGCATGGAGGCAAGCCAAGGGAAGGCTTGCGTGCACATCCGAGGGACGATAGCCAGAGAAAGAGGACTTCAAGGGGCAAACCAAGGGAGCAGACCTGAAGGCACACGTGAAGGAGAAGGTCTGGAGTTGCTGGAACAAGGCTGAGAGGCAGGGCAGTCGACTGGCCCAGGGCCAGTCGACTGCCAAAACTCACAGAGAGTTTTCAGCCTCGGACCAGTCGACTGCCGTTGGGGCAGTCGACTGGTCTACCCTGAAAACTAGCCGTTGGCTAGCAATTAATGCTAGGCCAGTCGACTACCCCTGGGGCAATCGACTGGTGCGGGGCTGGACAGACTGTGAGTTTGTCCTGTTCACCTATAAAAGGAGCACCTTTTTGCACGTGAGCGGTACAGTTCTGTACAGTGTCGAAGTGTTGCTCGTCTGAAGAGCGTTTCATACTTCCTCTCTCATATTTCTTCATTCTATAAAGAGGAAGATCGACTTTAAAGGTTTCTCCACCTGAAGGAGAGTTTTCGATAGTGAAAATGGTGCTCGCGGCGTGGATCCTTGGATTAGTCACCCATCTGGGTGGATACCAAGTTAACGATCATTGTTAGCATTGTACTTATTTTCATTTGCATATTATTTCCGCTGCGCTAATGAATTTGTAGAGATCCAATCCGAAAAAGTGTTATCCCCCCCTCTAGCACGCCTAGACGATCCTTCAACTAACTGTTATAAATAGTAGCTTTCGCTAGGGTTAGTCAAGTTAAGTGATTTGATCAAGTTAGATTTTCTAAGCTTGACACTTAACCTGATTACTGTTCAATTGGTATTTATTGCCCCAATTACTACAGATGCACTGACTTAAAGCATCTTGAATTAAGGCATAGACCTAAGCATCTCAACCCAGTCTAGGTTATCTATCAAAAGTACCCTAAGGTTGTAGCGGCCCGGCCTCTATGGTCCCCGCAGGCAACCCTCTAGGCCGGCGACCCTACGGTCTTCCCACCCCTGGCAGTGAGTTTTTGCCTTCCCCAGGATTCGAACCCTTGACCTCCAGGACAAGTACAATAGTTCCTGAATCCTGGTACCAATTGAGCTATAGCTCAATTGGTACCAGGATTCAGGAACTATTGTACTTGTCCTGGAGGTCAAGGGTTCGAATCCTGGGGAAGGCAAAAACTCACTGCCAGGGGTGGGAAGACCGTAGGGTCGCCGGCCTAGAGGGTTGCTTGGCCGCCCAAGGGGCCGAGGGCCGCCAAGTGGGCCGCCTAAGGGGCCGAGTCATTACAAAGGTGCTTGTGAGATGCTGGCTTCTAGATCTATAAGTGCATGCAGTTCTAGGGTTAGGGCCTAAGCTAAGTCCATTTGCGAAAAAACCCTAGTTTTGAAGGGGGTAAGTTTTAAAAAAAAATAAGTCGGAAAATCATTTTAAATTTCAAGAAAAAAATGATTTTTCAAATAAATATCAGATAAGAAAAACACAGTTAAAAAAAACAAGTAGAGCAGTCCTATTCTACTAAGTATAACATCACAATTGACTTAGCATACTAATTGAAATGGCAAATAATCAACGAGATAAATGCATATGATTCATCTGGTCAATAGTAGGACCAGAAAAGTCAAACTAAAGTCAAGTGCGAGTCAAATACAAGTCAACCCTAGTTAGTAGGGATAGTCAAATAGTCCACAATGCACTAGCATAGGTTGAAAATGATCAAGAAAGAAGGGCCAGGATGGTCAGATGGGCCAGGCTACCAAGATCGAAGCAGCGACATCATTTCATTGTATTGTGCGTCGCTTATCTCTCGATTGGCTCGGAGGGCATCCATGTGCTCGATGTGATAGGCCTCGACCTCCTCCCTGAGACTGTGTAACTCCGTCTGCAATGATGTGATGCGCTGGTCGGTAGTCGGTGGGGGAGGCTCCTGTAACTGCTCATTGATCTCGGCTACAAGATCAACTACGTCTACCTCCACCTCCTCGTCGGAGTCATCCTGTCGTCTAGCCCTCTCCCGTCTCCATGCTAGGACCCCCGTGGCCAAAACGTCTATCCCCGCTAAAGAAAAATTTCTAATCCCTATTTCATCGAACTCAATCATCGAAATAATCTCTCCGGCAGTGATGTCTCAACCATGGTGGAGAAGAAGGACGGTGATGATGTGGCAGTAGGGCGTACGTACTCGATCGTGAGTAGATACGCTCAATGCGTAGATGATGGTGTGGAATATGTGGAGGTCTATGTCAATGTCTAACTGATGAATCATGGCATAGAGTAAGAAGGTGTGAAACAGTCGCATGGTCGCGACATCTCGGGTGGTAAGTGGGAGTACACAATGAACTATGACTCGGTAGAGGGCATAGTCCTGGACTCGAAGGTCAACCGATTGAAATCGACGAGCCAACGGATTTCGCACATCTCCAAAGAAATAGGAGTAAAGAGTATCTAGAGTAATGTGCGAATAGGGGGGTGCGAAGGGAGGGTCGACTGGAGGATAACAAGAGAAGGTAGAATGCGACTGTTGTAGTCCGAGAAACCGATTAAACAGGGTTGGTGAAATGGCTAGGGGAGTGCCTTGTACTGTGGTAGTGTAGAGTAGGTTATCAATCTTGACTAGGTTATTGTAAAATTCTGCACACAGGGTCGAGTTCACAGAATGTGTGCAGAAGACTAGATGATCCAGTTGATAGAAATTGATTGCGTCCATGGCTAATGGGCAAGATTGGGTGAAGAATTGTCTATTTAGGAAGCTAGTCTTTATAGGCTTATAGGTTGTTTGGGCAAACTTGTTGAACAATTCTAGGTTGGGGAACCTCGGGTCGGGGCTAGGTTCGGCCATGGGGTTGGGTTGAGAGACGCGACGTTTTCTAAATATGTAAAGAAAAATTGAGCATTTAATAAGCAAAATAGGGAAAAAGAAAATTGCTTGAAAAATGCATAATAAAATTGATACCGGGGCGGCATTTTCGAAGAGGAGCGTTTGAAGACGAGGAAGGAGCGTCCGCGCGCCTTAGGAAGAAGAGAAGTGAATGAAGGTTTTGGTTTCGGTGTGGGGGAAGAGGGAGGAGTCATGCTCCTTATATACTGTGATACGGGCGCCCGTGAATGGTCGGGCGCCCGAGTTCATTGGGGCGCCCGTAAGGTCACGGGCGCCCGAGTCAGTGGGCAGCTTTTTGGCAGACTTGACTGCCTTGATGAAGACAAAGACCTAGGCGCCCGATAGGTCACGGGCGCCCGGGTCAGATGGGTAAGGGTTGACAGCTTTTGCTGTCTTAGTCGAAGAGAAAGAAGGGGGCGCCTGACAGGTCACGGGCGCCCGAGCTGACCAGGGTTTGACTATTGACCAGTTTGACCGTTTGACCAGGTTTGACTGTTTGACTTGGTTTGACCATCCAATGATTAAATCAATCAAGCTCTAAATTGCATGATTCAATGTTTTTACTTGACAAAAGTACAAAAACCAGATAAGTTAGGTCCTAACCATCTCACCCGGTCTATAATTATCAATCATGTTAACCTTATGGGTTTTGTGAGAGAGTTTTTTTTTACAGAAGTAAAGATTTTATTTTTAAAAAATGATTAATTTTGAAAAGTTGAATTAATTTTAAAACCAATTTAATTGAATTTTAATTTTATTTTAAAAAGTGGTTGAACCTAAGATTAATTGAAATTTGTGTTAGATTCAAATCTGATAATAGTAAAGTGAATTTGGTTTTCAATAATCGGCTTCCAAGTCTTGGCGAGGCACTAGGCCTTCTTTGGCCATAACCTTATTGGATCATCAATCCTTTCCTTGATAAAGGCTTTTATTGAAAATTTATGTTCAAGTTACTCCTTGAAAGATTTTGGTCTAACTAGTTTGGGTCTTGGATCGGTAGCTTCGGCTAGTTCCACCAAAAATGACTTCCCTAACGTATTATCATCTCACCTCCACCCAATACTATGTTGTTCAAATTTTAGTTAAATCGTTTCAGTCCTTAGTCTAACCAGTCCTAGGTCTAAGTAAGATAATTTGCAGAAATAAATAAACAATCAAGCATGCAATTAAAACTAAGAAATAAAAGAAATTTATCTAATTATGAAAATCATTTTTAAATTGGCTCCCCCTGGACTAAAGCCACGGTAATGGTTAGGCAAGATATGAATCTTGTCCTTAGAGATCCAATATTGGTTTGGTCCAGCTTGGTTGTTCAAGCAAAGTTTTGATACCTATGCTTGAATTTTGGGTCTAGATTGGTTCAATACAGCATAGTATGACCGTTGTCTCGACTTGATTCGATACCCTAACCCAGATCGATTTAGAACAGACTTCTGTTTTCCAAGGATCATGTCAAGACCCTTGGAACCCGAAATAATCGTTCTAAAGCCGCTCTAAAGTCCTTGACTTGAGTTTTCAAGGAGGAATTCTCTTTCTCAAGCTTTTCAACTTGAGTAGAGGTTCCTTCTTGAACCTTCTCGGTCAAGGATCTAGAGTCAGCTCCCTCTTTCAGGAGTTTTACTTCCTGTCAGAGGGACTCGACTCGGATTTTGGCTTTCGCCAAGTTACGAGATAAGTAAGTAATTAACTTTGATAAATCAACTTCAGAATAACCACTTACCGTTATTTTGTCATTCTCCGAAATTGTGAGCCTTCCGTTGTCCGGCTCTGATTTTGATCCGGTGTCGATGTCTTCCAAAGCGGTCAAGGCGAGAAGGTTTGACTGTGGGGCCTCTTCTTCTTCTTCGGAGTAAGATTCGTCCCACGTGACTTGAAGAGCCTTCTTCCTTCGAGTCTTCTTGGCTTCCTTTAGATTTGGACATTCTGATTTGTAGTGTCCCTTCTTGTTGCATTCGTAGCAGGTCACATTTGGTTTGGCCTTTGAAGTTGAAAGTTCAACTGGATCTTCCTTTCTTCGGCTGGCTTTCCTTCTATTGGTCTGATGCTTCAGCTCCTTGTAGTAGTCCCGGGCTAGCCGAACCAGCTTGGGTCGATCCCCTTCACTATCTTCTGAGTCTGAGTCTGAGTCAGACTCGGGTGCAGGTTGAGGCTTTTTCTTGGTTATCTTTCCTTGGGGTTTACCTGCAAGAAAAGCAATACCTTTCTCGGCCAAAGTGCAGTTAGTCTGTTCATGTAATTCTAATTCTGAAAATAATTCATCTAATTTAATTTTAGAGAGATCCCTAGAAACTTTGTAAACATCTACCATAGATGCCCACAGAGTATTTCTTGGGAAAGCATTTAGGGTATACATGATAAGGTCACAATTTTCTACCTTATGACCAATTGTATGCAAGCCATTCATCAGCTCCTAGATTCTGGCGTGGAGATGTGCTGCTGATTCACCTTCATTCATTTTTATGGTGTAGAGTCTATTCAGCAACAGATCCCTTTTGCTGATTCTTGTAACGCCCGCCCTTATATCTACCCTCGGGGCGGGGTTACGTAACAATTAATCATATATATTTTTTTCCACTATCTTCTAGCATAAAATTTAAAACAAACAATGCAAGGACTAAGTGCTAAGCATGCTTGCCTATACATGTCAAACAATGTCATGCTTGAATTGCTAGAACATCATTTGAAATATTTTAATCAAAAGTTATTCCATAACATGAGAGGTTCACATTTCATTTCAAACCATAATATAATCCAATAAAATCAAGTATATGAAAAGTCCAAGTATTATAATCGTCATGCAATATAGATCCTAATCACTATCATTCATTGTCAAGGAGCATAACATAAGCATAAATATGTAGATATAGAAGTCTTTCTTCCCAAGCCACCACCCCACACATCTTCAGCCTCCTGCCTCTTCCTTTAGTTTAAGTGTTCCTTACCCTTATCTGCAGCATAAGACAACACATAAACTACTAAGCACAAATGCTTAGTAAGGATCCTGTCCTACTCGCAAAATCCATACGAAAGAACATAACATGTACACATAATAAATCATAAGCATGAGTTCATCAAAGCATACTAAACATCCAAGTTTCTAAGCATGCAGTATCAAGTACCTTAAGCATACTCTTCACATATAATAAATACTTTCAATGAATGTTTTCAAAACAATTCCATAATGGTATTACTTAAAAATACATTCATATCATATTGGGCCCTGTTGTGTACCACATATCGTGCGGAACTGTTGCGCGTTCCCTAATGAATTGGGGTAGCGAGCCACCAATTAATTAGAGCAGGACCCTTCCGTCCTACCGGAGCCATGACCTTACGTTAACATGCACCCCGGATTTGTTTAACGACCCCCTTACGAGTCGGGTACACAACTTCAAAAGTAAAATACTTATCATGCTTTTACATATATGCTAAGGAGTACTCCAAATCACTCTTACAGGACACACCACTCTTCAAGGGTGCTCATGATCCCGGAGGGACACACCACACAACATAAGGGGTGCTCATGATCCCATACTTAGTAGAGTATCCGTTTAAGCATTTTAACATATCACATGCAATTTCATAAGTGTGCCCAATGGGCTATAAGGCATGCTCATACATACATCATATTTCATGCATGTTCATACATACATCATATTCCACACATGTTCATACATACATCATATTTCATACATGTTCATACATACATCATATTTCATACATGTTCATACATACATCATATTTCATACATGCATATACATATTATCTTACTAAACATAATCATGTCCCGTAGGGTAGTTTAACCTTCACATACTATTCATGCAACTTATTAAACATAAAGCACATCATGAGATAATTATGCAACCCTAGACCCTAGTCCTTCTAGGGTTGGCCGAAACTCAAGGGTAGGAGAAAATTAGGGTTTGAACTAAATATTCACACAGACATTCATACAAACACCTTGTATACGCTATCTTACAATACATTAAACATGGATATATTTTAGGATAATTCAACCCTCACTAACCCTTTTTCTAGGCCTTGGCCGAAACCCATCCAAGCTCTAAACCCTAGTTTTTGTTATCACAAAATGAAGGGACACAACATATAGGTATACCCTAAGTTCCAAGGGGTTTTCACATGCATCAAGGGGTAACCAAGGTCTCCTCTTGGGTGTTGGCCGAAACCTACACAAGGGTATAACCCTAGGTTTTGTTCACAACATTTTGAATAAACCACATATACATATACCCTAAGTTCCAAGGGTCTACTCATGTAACAAAAGGAACCAAGGCCTTCCCCTAAGGGGGTGGCCGAAACTTACAACCCTAGTTTTTCTTCCTTTTTGTTCATACCATCATGAAGAAAATCAATATACATATATACTCTAAGTCTCAAAGGTCTTCTCATGTATCAAGGAAAGAACCAAGGCCTTCCCCTAAGGGGGTGGCCGAAACTTGCAAAGGGGAAAAAGTCCCCATTTTTGAAATAATCAAGGAGAATAATCACACCACAACTATTACACTGCAGGCGAGGGGATACTTACATCCTTTCGCTTGAATTTCTCCTTCTCTAAAATCTTAAGGTGCCCTTGGTTGAAGGAAGGTGAGTGTTCTCCTTCCTAGCACTTCTATAGAACCCTTGGCCCTAGTAGAGGGCAAGATCCTTGTAGAGTTCTTCCTCCTTCCAATTCCCTAGGGTTAGAACCCTAGGGTTGTGTTTTTTTTCGAAAATGAAAAGGGAGAAGGGCTTGAGGTTTTCGGTGATGAGAGTGAGGAAGAAGAAGAGGAAGTTATTCCAACTTCTCTTTCCCTTATTTATACTTTTCTCATGAAGAGACATGTCTCTTCACTTCCCTAGCTTTTAACAAGCATGTTTCTTATTCTCTCTACATGAAATATGGCTTGGTGTGTTGGTTATGACATGATTAGTGCAACTAGGAGGTTCAATGTTCAATCGTTGCTTCCTCCTTTATACCTTTTCTTTTTATCACATTTTGCACTAATCCATATCAAAGCCCATTAAGCCAAGCCCATCATGAAATTTCATAATAATAATAATATTCCATGAATTCATAATATTTCATAATATTTCATGATAATATTTCATGAATTCCATAATATTTCATATTCATGAATTCATAATGTTTCATAATATTTCATGATAATATTTCATGAATTCCATAATATTTCATATTCATGAATTCATAATATTTCATAATATTCCATAATAATATTTCATGAATTCATAATATTTCATAATATTTCATAATAATATTTCATGAATTCATAATATTTCATATGGGAAATTATGGGGCGTTACAATCCTCCATACCTTATAAAAAGTTCGTCCCGAACTTTAAAATAATTCCGGATACTTTAATCGTATTGCCTCCTCTCGTTCCCACGTGGCTTCTTCGAATTGTTCGTTCCGCCACAGAACCTTTACTAAGGGTACTTCCTTGTTCCTTAGCTTTTTGACTTCCCGTTCTAAGATCCGAATAGGTCGGCGTTCTGAACTTAGGTTCTCTTGATCTTGTACTGGTTGGGGCTCTATCATCTGATTCACATCAGAGGTACATTTCCTGAGCATTGATACATGGAAAACATTGTGGATAGCCGACATTTTTGGCGGTAACTCCAGTTCATAGGCCACTTTGCCTACCCGTCTCAGAATCTGATACGGTCCCACATATCTCGGACTCAGCTTCCCTTTCTTTCCGAATCTCATCACCCCTTTCATAGGGGCCACTTTCAGGAATACTGAATCCCCAACCTCAAACTCTAATGGTCTGCGTCGCTTGTCAGCGTAGCTTTTCTGCCGACTCTGAGCAGTCTCTATTCTCTGGCGAATATTCTTTATAGCCTGAGTGGTTTCGTCTATAATATCCGTCGGGAGTCCCATCTCCTACTTTTCACCACTCTCAAGCCAGCATATAGGAGATCTGCATTTCCTTCCGTATAGTGCTTCGTACGGTGTCATCCCGATAGTAGCCTGATAACTGTTGTTATAAGCAAACTCTGCCAGGCTCAGGTATCGACACTAGCTTCCCTTGAAATCCAAGGCACAAGCTCGCAACATGTCCTCTAATATTTGGTTTACTCTTTCAATCTGCCCGTCAGTCTGGGGATGAAAGGCAGTACTGAATTTCAGTTTCGTGCCAAGAGCCTTCTGCACGTGTCCCCAAAAATCTACAGTAAATCGACCATCTCGATCCGAGATGATGGTCTTGGGAACCCCGTGTAATCGGATAATTTCCTTGACGTACAGTTGAGCCAACTGCTCCACTGAGTAGGTCATTCTAATAGCCAGAAAATGGGCAGACTTGGTGAGCCTGTCCACTATAACCCATATACCATCATATCCATTCGTCGTTCTAGGCAGCCCAGAGATGAAATCCATGGAGATGTCCTCCCATTTCCACTCGGGAATAGACAGGGGTTGCAAAACTCCTCCAGGCCTCTGGTGTTCTGCTTTGACCCTCTGGCAGGTCAAACACATACTGATATAGTGAGCTACATTCCGCTTCATACCGGACCACCAGAATTTGCTCTTCAGATCTTGATACATCTTGGTAGACCCAGGATGCATCGCATAAGGTGTCTCGTGAGCTTCCTCAAGGATTCTTGTCCGTAAGTCGGAGTTGTCGGGAACACATAATCGATCCCACAGATATAAGACTCCGCTGTCTGAAATCCGAAATCCATCGTCCTTGCCTTCGAGAACCACTTGCTTGATTCTCTGAAGACTCGGATCCTGATTCTGCATTTCCAGAATATCGCCGAACAATGTCGGCGCAATCATCAGGGTGGACAACTGTCCTGATATGATTTCAATCCCGTAATTCATAATTTCTTCCCCTAAGGGTTGTGACAAAGCCGACAAAGACATTAAAGCAGCACATGATTTCCTACTGAGAGCATCGGCTACCTTGTTGGCTTTTCCCGGATGGTACAGGATCTCACAATCATAATCCTTGACCAATTCGAGCCATCTACGCTGTCTCATATTCAGATCTTTCTGGGTGAAGAAATACCGCAGACTCTGGTGATCTGTATAAACTTTACACTGAGTTCCATATAGATAGTGCCTCCATATTTTCAGTGCAAAGACCATCGCTGCTAACTCTAAGTCATGGGTAGGGTAATTTCTTTCATGTTCTTTGAGTTGCCTAGAGACATAGGCAATCACCTTCCCATTCTGCATAAGTACAGCTCCAAGTCCCAGTTTGGATGCGTCGCTGTACATATCGAAACCCATATCGCTCTCTGGAAGAGTTAATATTGGAGCGCTAGTCAGCCTCCTTTTCAGTTCAGTAAAGCTCTTCTCACATTCCTCGATCCATACATATTTCTTGTCTTTCTTTGTAAGAGCTGTCATAGGGGCTGCAATCCGAGAGAAGTTCTCTACGAATTTTCTGTAATAGCCTGCTAGCCCGAGGAAACTTCGAATTTCACTGGCATTCTTGGGTCTAGTCCAGTTACTCACCGCTTCGATTTTAATTGGGTCCACCATTACCCCTTCCTTGGAGATAACATGTCCTAAGAATGATACTTGATCGAGCCAGAACTCGCATTTGGAAAACTTAGCATACAGTTGTTCCTTCTAAAGAATCTGTAGTACTATACTCAGGTGCTCAGCATGTTCTTCGGGAGTTCTCCAATATATAAGGATATCGTCGATAAAGACGATCACAAATCTGTCGAGGAATGCCGAGAATACTCGATTCATTAAATCCATAAACATAGCTGGCGCATTGGTAACTCCAAATGGCATAACTATGAACTCAAAATGTCCGTATCTGGTTCGGAAAGCCGTCTTCGGTATATCCTCCTTTTTCACCCTAACTTAGTGATAAGCCGATCTCAAGTCAATCTTAGAGAATACCGTGGCTCCCTTCAGTTGATCGAACAGGTCATCTATCCTGGGTAGAGGGTACCTGTTCTTGATAGTCACGTTGTTCAACGCCCGATAGTCGATACACATTCGCATCGACCCATCCTTCTTTTTCACAAACAGTACGGGAGCTCCCCAGGGAGAATGACTAGGGCGGATGAGTCCCTTGTCAAGTAGCTCCTGTAACTGTCCTTGTAACTCCTTTAATTCCGTCGGCGCCATACGGTACGATGCCTTAGAAATGGGGTTAGTACCAGGAACCAACTCAATTGCTCAGATAGGCCTCCTGTCGGACTCCTCGGACCGGAGTGTCCGAGGGTGCCTGTGCAGTTGGAGGCTCAGTTGGCATCACATTCTGACTTCCCTGCGGGGTTGCAGTGTTCCCCTGCTGGGTCATCAGAGTGTTTATTATCTGCTGTTGTTCAGTGACCTGACGCTGCAGATCTGTGATCACTTGCATCATATCAGGTGGGGGTGCTGTCTCATTACCCCGATTGCTACGTCCTCTAGTCATATCTATCATACAGTTGATAAATAAACTAACATAAGAATTAATGCTACTTTTCCTGTTATGCAAGCATAAATCATCTCTATATGATGCAAGCATAAATCATCTCTATATATATTATTACTGTACATGAAATAAAGTAAAGCGAGGTTAGGATCTCTTACTTGGAAGCGGCAGGATGATGCTTGATGTGTGTGTGGTGGAGGGGAAACCTGCTCTGATACCAACCTGTAACGCCCGCCCTTATATCTACCCTCGGGGCGGGGTTACGTAACAATTAATCATATATATTTTTTTCCTCTATCTTCTAGCATAAAATTTAAAACAAACAATGCAAGGACTAAGTGCTAAGCATGCTTGCCTATACATGTCAAACAATGTCATGCTTGAATTGCTAGAACATCATTTGAAATATTTTAATCAAAAGCTATTCCATAACATGAGAGGTTCACATTTCATTTCAAACCATAATATAATCCAATAAAATCAAGTATATGAAAACTCCAAGTATTATAATCGTCATGCAATATAGATCCTAATCACTATCATTCATTGTCAAGGAGCATAACATAAGCATAAATATGTAGATATAGAAGTCTTTCTTCCCGAGCCACCACCCCACACATCTTCAGCCTCCTGCCTCTTCCTTTAGTTTAAGTGTTCCTTACCCTTATCTGCAGCATAAGACAACACATAAACTAGTAAGCACAAATGCTTAGTAAGGATCCTGTCCTACTCGCAAAATCCATACGAAAGAACATAACATGTACACATAATAAATCATAAGCATGAGTTCATCAAAGCATACTAAACATCCAAGTTTCTAAGCATGCAGTATCAAGTACCTTAAGCATACTCTTCACATATAATAAATGCTTTCAATGAATGTTTTCAAAACAATTCCATAATGGTATTACATAAAAATACATCCATATCATATTACGCCCTGTTGTGTACCACATATCGCGCGGAACTATTGCGCGTTCCCTAATGAATTGGGGTAGCGAGCCACCAATTAATTAGAGCAGGACCCTTCCGTCCTAGCGGAGCCATGACCTTACGTTAACATGCACCCCCGATTTGTTTAACGACCCCCTTACGAGTCGGGTACACAACTTCAAAAGTAAAATACTTATCATGCTTTTACATATATGCTAAGGAGTACTCCAAATCACTCTTACAGGACACACCACTCTTCAAGGGTGCTCATGATCCCGGAGGGACACACCACACAACATAAGGGGTGCTCTTGATCCCATACTTAGTAGAGTATTCGTTTAAGCATTTTAACATATCACATGCAATTTCATAAGTGTGCCCCATGGGCTATAAGGCATGCTCATACATACATCATATTTCATGCATGTTCATACATACATCATATTCCACACATGTTCATACATACATCATATTTCATACATGTTCATACATACATCATATTTCATACATGTTCATACATACATCATATTTCATACATGCATATACATATTATCTTACTAAACATAATTATGTCCCGTAGGGTAGTTTAACCTTCACATACTATTCATGCAACTTATTAAACATAAAGCACATCATGAGATAATTATGCAACCCTAGACCCTAGTCCTTCTAGGGTTGGCCGAAACTCAAGGGTAGGGGAAAATTAGGGTTTAAACTAAATATTCACATAGACATTCATACAAACACCTTGTATACACTATCTTACAATACATTAAACATGGATATATTTTAGGATAATTCAACCCTCACTAACCCTTTTTCTAGGCCTTGGCCGAAACCCATCCAAGCTCTAAACCCTAGTTTTTGTTATCACAAAATGAAGGGACACAACATATAGGTATACCCTAAGTTCCAAGGGGTCTTCACATGCATCAAGGGGTAACCAAGGTCTCCTCTTGGGTGTTGGCCGAAACCTACACAAGGGTATAACCCTAGGTTTTGTTCACAACATTTTGAATAAACCACATATACATATACCCTAAGTTCCAAGGGTCTACTCATGTAACAAAAGGAACCAAGGCCTTCCCCTAAGGGGGTGGCCGAAACTTACAAGGGGTGTAACCCTAGTTTTTCTTCCTTTTTATTCATACCATCATGAAGAAAATCAATATATATATATACTCTAAGTCTCAAAAGTCTTCTCATGTATCAAGGAAAGAACCAAGGCCTTCCCCTAAGGGGGTGGCCGAAACTTGCAAAGGGGAAAAGTCCCCATTTTTGAAACAATCAAGGAGAATAATCACACCACAAATATTACACTGCAGGCGAGGGGATACTTACATCCTTTCGCTTGAATTTCTCCTTCTCTAAAATCTTAAGGTGCCCTTGGTTGAAGGAAGGTGAGTGTTCTCCTTCCTAGCACTTCTATAGAACCCTTGGCCCTAGTAGAGGGCAAGATCCTTGTAGAGTTCTTCCTCCTTCCAATTCCCTAGGGTTAGAACCCTAGGGTTGTGTTTTTTTCGAAAATGAAAAGGGAGAAGGGCTTGAGGTTTTCGGTGATGAGAGTGAGGAAGAAGAAGAGGAAGTTATTCCAACTTCTCTTTCCCTTATTTATACTTTTCTCATGAAGAGACATGTCTCTTCAAGATTTTAGAGAAGGAGAAATTCAAGCGAAAGGATGTAAGTATCCCCTCGCCTGTAGTGTAATAGTTGTGGTGTGATTATTCTCCTTGATTGTTTCAAAAATGGGGACTTTTTCCCCTTTGCAAGTTTCGGCCACCCCCTTAGGGGAAGACCTTGGTTCTTTCCTTGATACATGAGAAGACCTTTGAGACTTAGAGTATATATGTATATTGATTTTCTTCATGATGGTATGAACAAAAAGGAAGAAAAACTAGGGTTGTAAGTTTCGGCCACCCCCTTAGGGGAAGGCCTTGGTTCCTTTTGTTACATGAGTAGACCCTTGGAACTTAGGGTATATGTATATGTGGTTTATTCAAAATGTTGTGAACAAAACCTAGGGTTATACCCTTGTGTAGGTTTCGGCCAACACCCAAGAAGAGACCTTGGTTACCCCTTTATGCATGTGAAGACCCCTTGGAACTTAGGGTATACCTATATGTTGTGTCCCTTCATTTTGTGATAACAAAAACTAGGGTTTAGAGCTTGGATGGGTTTCGGCCAAGGCCTAGAAAAAGGGTTAGTGAGGGTTGAATTATCCTAAAATATATCCATGTTTAATGTATTGTAAGATAGTGTATACAAGGTGTTTGTATGAATGTCTGTGTGAATATTTAGTTCAAACCCTAATTTTCCCCTACCCTTGAGTTTCGGCCAACCCTAGAAGGACTAGGGTCTAGGATTGCATAATTATCTCATGATGTGCTTTATGTTTAATAAGTTGCATGAATAGTATGTGAAGGTTAAACTACCCTACGGGACATGATTATGTTTAGTAAGATAATATGTATATGCATGTATGAAATATGATGTATGTATGAACATGTATGAAATATGATGTAGGTATGAACATGTATGAAATATGATGTATGTATGAACATGTGTGGAATATGATGTATGTATGAACATGCATGAAATATGATGTATGTATGAGCATGCCTTATAGCCCATGGGGCACACTTATGAAATTGCATGTGATATGTTAAAATGCTTAAATGGATACTCTACTAAGTATGGGATCAAGAGCACCCCTTATGTTGTGTGGTGTGTCGCTCCAGGATCATGAGCACCCTTGATGAGTAGTGTGTCCTGTAAGAGTGATTTGGAGTACTCCTTAGCATATATGTAAAAGCATGATAAGTATTTTACTTTTGAAGTTGTGTACCCGACTTGTAAGGGGGTCGTTAAACAAATCCGGGGTGCATGTTAACGTAAGGTCATGGCTCCGGTAGGACGGAAGGGTCCTGCTCTAATTAATTGGTGGCTCGCTACCCCAATTCATTAGGGAACGCGCAATAGTTCCGCGCGATATGTTGTACACAACAGGGCCCAATATGATATGGATGTATTTTTAAGTAATACCATTATGGAATTGTTTTGAAAACATTCATTGAAAGCATTTATTATATATGAAGAGTATGCAAAAGGTACTTGATACTGCATGCTTAGAAACTTGGATGTTTAGTATGCTTTGATGAACTCATGCTTATGATTTATTATGTGTACATGTTATGTTCTTTCGTATGGATTTTGCGAGTAGGACAGGATCCTTACTAAGCATTTGTGCTTACTAGTTTATGTGTTGTCTTATGCTGCAGATAAGGGTAAGGAACACTTAAACTAAAGGAAGAGGCAGGAGGCTGAAGATGTGTGGGGTGGTGGCTCGGGAAGAAAGACTTCTATATCTACATATTTATGCTTATGTTATGCTCCTTGACAATGAATGATAGTGATTAGGATCTATATTGCATGACGATTATAATACTTGGAGTTTTCATATACTTGATTTTATTGGATTATATTATGGTTTGAAATGAAATGTGAACCTCTCATGTTATGGAATAACTTTTGATTAAAATATTTCAAATGATGTTCTAGCAATTCAAGCATGACATTGTTTGACATGTATAGGCAAGCATGCTTAGCACTTAGTCCTTGCATTGTTTGTTTTAAATTTTATGCTAGAAGATAGAGGAAAAAAATATATATGATTAATTGTTACGTAACCCCGCCCCGAGGGTAGATATAAGGGCGGGCGTTACAATTCTGGTGTCGGAGGTGCCTTCGTGCAGTTCAATTAGTTTGCTCCAGAGTTCTTTAGCACTGTTGAAGGGTCTCACCCGATTCAGTTCTTCCTTGGTTAATCTGCATTGTAGTGTCTGGGTTGCCTTTGCATCAGCCTCGATCTTTTTCTTCAGTGAGGCGTCCCATTTTGAGTAGTGTTGTGTCACTCCTTCACCATTCTTGGAGATTTCAAGGCCAGATTGGATATAATGCACATATCCACCTGAGTTTTTAGGTGGACTTCCATCCGACTCTTCCAGTAGGAGAAATCTTCTCCACTGAAGAGCGGTGGTCTGGCTGTGCTGAAACCCTCTTGCATGGCCATACTAATTTTTCTGAAAAACAAAAACAAAGAAACTCTGTCCCAAGACTTGGTCTTGGATTAGCAGTGCGGGAAAAAATTAATCGAAACGAAAGCGATCGAGTGGTGTTGCACCAACCTCGATTAACGAGAAAAATTTGAAAAAGAAATTAAAAATTTCGTAAAATCTGAAAAACAAACTCTCAAATTGGTGGTTGCACCAGATTTGAGCCACCCGCTCTAATACCACTTGATGGATCGATGAAAACAATAGAGGGGGGGTGAATATTGTTATAAAATTTTTTGGACAATTAAAATATATACGCAGCGGAAAAAGATAAAGTGTACGAGAACACAAGTCAATTTTTTACTTGGTTCAGAGTCGCAGTCAGCTCCTACTCCAAGGCCCACGGTCCTTGACTGTTTACTTTGGGCAATTCTATATTCGGAAAGATTATTACAGATTGATAGTACAGATACAGAATTTAAAAACTGAATCACAACACTTTCATAAATTGAAACATTTACCGACGCCCGAGATGGATCAAATTCCAGAGCAGAGGGTCGTCGTCGGCCCTAAAATCTCAAAATGGAACTTTGTCAGAGCGCAGCGCGAGAGCAAAAGTGTTTGGAGCGTTGGAAAGAATGAATGTTGAAGCCTTGGGGTCGAGCCCCCTTTTATAGTGCTCACACAGGCGCCTGTGACGTTGGGGGCGCCTAACACATGCCCTTCGATCCGCGAATCCTTATCCGCGGGCTCGGTCAGCGCTTATCCACCTCCACTTGGGCGCCTAAGCTGATGGGGGCACCCGTGACCTCACGGGCGCCTGATCCGGCTTGGTCCAGAGGCTTCGCAGCTATGTTTTGGGTTTTACCTTCACTCTTGGGTGCCCGTATCCATACGGGCGCCTGAGCCTATTCGGGTGCCTATCTCCATACGGGCGCCTAGGCCCAGTGAAGTACCTCACTTACAGACGACCAGTCCTTCGACCCTGCAACTAAGGTTAGTCCCAAAACATAATAAGCATTAGTTACAGCCGTAGCTGTCTTGGTTCTAACTTCGGGTCTCCCAAATGGAACCCTAGGTCGAACTGACGCCTACTGTTCCCTCGACGGAGAACGCGTCCTCACCTACTCCTCTCAAGAGAGTTTACCTTTTGCCAACCGGCTCCTCCGGTTGGACTTTTGCCCAATCCACCTGACCAGGTCTTCGTGCCCAACTTCTGGTCAGGTCTTCTTGCCCAACTTCCGGTCAGGTCTTCGGTGCCCAGCCCCTTGCCAGGACTTCTTGCCCAGTCCTCGACCAGGACTTCTTTGCCCGACTTCCGGTCAGGTCTTCTTGCCCAGTCCTTGACCAAGACTTTTTTGCCCAGCCCTTGCCAGGACTTCTTGCCTAGTGTACCAAGGACTTCTTCCTGCACACTCAGTGAACAAGTTAGATCACAATAACATCTTAACTTCTAAACCCTTTGCCATTATCAAAACCCAGGTTTGACTTAGGTGCTGCCTGCACCAACAAGATCACGGTTTGTTTCAATTTTGAGATTGAATCTTGTGGATCTAGGGATTCTTGGAGGATTTCGGAGAAGAAGGTTCTTGGATCTAGGGTTTCGTCTCGGTGATCTCAGCTACACTCGGATTTGAGCAATGGTTTCCTTGGCCACAATCAAGGTAAGGGATATTGATATGTTGCTTGGTTTGTATAGGATTTGGTTTCAATGTTGGAAATCTAGCATCTGTTATTGTTCGGCTTTATACACTGGTTTGTTCTTGTTCAGACTCTGCCTTGGTTTAGAGTTTAGAATAAGAATTGGATTGATCTTCCTCCTTCCTTGGTCGTGAGCCTGTTTTAAGCGTGGGCATGATCTGTGAGTGGTTGGTTCTTTCGATCTGTGTTGGAGTTGTGAATCTTTGCTTCTGGTTTTGAGTGGTGCCTTATGGATAGATTGATTTGGGTAGGAATCATCAAAGCATGAATGTTGTGTTTCGGTTTTAGAATGCCTCATTTGATCATGTGTGTTCTTATTGGGAGGTGGATTTGGGGCATTTGAGTTCTGTTGATATGTTCATGTTGTTTTGAGTAGGTGTTTGGATATGCGATTGAGGATTATGCCATGGGGATGTTGCTATGGATGGAAATGGTATTGAGGTTCTGATGTGTTTCTGTTTTGGATTCTTTGGAGGAGTAGAGTTTGATAGGAATTTGTAGATCAGTAAGGTTAAGCTGTTTCGATCCGGATTCATCTTGGTGTTGGTTTAGTGGGCATTTCTTTGTTTAATGGATTAGTCTTGATTTGGATTGGGTTAGGGTTTTGGTTAGACCTAATCCGAATCCAAACTTGATAGGTTGAGTTAGCTTATTTAATAAAAATATAAATAGCTAAGTTGTATTTTCTATTTGATTTTTATGTAGGACGTTGACTGATTTCGTTACCTCGTTGCGGAGGTATTATTTGGACGGGGGATTCTCGTCATGCGGACTTCTATATCGGAGGCGGGTATCTCTGACTCTTCTTTTAGATTAGTCACAGATATATATGCTTGATATGCTTTGTTTAGCAATAGAGTAATAGATTGTGGTATAACTCTTATATTTGTTTTGCTGATACTGTATATGTTATACCTGGCATGTGATACCTATACCCTTAGGACCTAGGTTATGGTGCATTATCTACGATCCTTGCATATCATGTTGATATAGGGGGACTAGATAGTGGATGTTGTTTGACCAATGTCATGCATCATCGTGCACTGTGTATCACTGTCGATCAGGGGCCCCCTTTATGGGTGAGTCAGGTCGACAGTCATACTGACCTACCCATACGGCCACACATGGGTCAGTGGTTGACGGAGTATTGGGTTGTGTGCTCTGTGCTGCTCCGCTCATGCACTCATGGGTTAGTGAATCGGAGCGTGGTAGCAGGCAGAGGTCCCTTCTTGAGTAATCCATATACTAGGAGATGAGAGGGAGTGGTCTCTCCCCCATTTATATACATGGGGTAGGGGTAACACTCAGATAGAGATGTCCTCCAGAGATGGCCTGGGGCTGATAGAGATATCGCCAGGATAGGTCATGGCCTAGGGCTGATAGTGATATCGCCAGGATAGGTCATGGAGTAGGGGTGTTACACCGGCAGCATTCCGTCTACTCGATCGCTCAGGAGTAGTGATGGCAGAGTACGGACGACAGTCACAGCCCTACGTCGGAGGGTGGCCTCCGCTCAGCTTCCTCCCGTTCATAGGTGACGATGTCTGACCGACGGCAAGGGTGACCATGTCATTGCACCATATGCATACACATATTTTGCACTTGCTTGTGCTTGCTATACTTCGATGCTACATATGATTGACATGCACATACAGGAGACCTTTATGTCTGGATTTGGCAACTCCGCCACATTGGTATGGTACTTCCTATTTCCGCTTTCAGTCGTACTTATTATTGCCTGTATATGTGTTATGTCGATAGCATGTTATACTATTGCTAGCTTAGACTATCCTGCGTATATGATGAGATATCTGCTGAGAACTGTGTACTCACCCCGTTAGCTCCTTGTTTTTATTTCAGGATGATCGATTGGAGTGCCCGGCAGCCTGTCCCAGCTCACGTATTTTCGAGACGATTCTCGAGGTGTGTCTTGGTATTGTGATGGGTACANTGCTAGGAAGGAGAACACTCACCTTCCTTCAACCAAGGGCACCTTAAGTTTTAGAGAAGGAGAAATTCAAGCGAAAGGATGTAAGTATCCCCTCGCCTGCAGTGTAATAGTTGTGGTGTGATTATTCTCCTTGATTGTTTCAAAAATGGGGACTTTTTCCCCTTGTAAGTTTCAGCCACCCCCTTAGGGGAAGGCCTTGGTTTCTTTTGTTACATGAGTAGACCCTTGGAACTTAGGGTATATGTATATGTGGTTTATTCAAAATGTTGTGAACAAAACCTAGGGTTATACCCTTGTGTAGGTTTCGGCCAACACCCAAGAGGAGACCTTGGTTACCCCTTGATGCATGTGAAGACCCCTTGGAACTTAGGGTATACCTATATGTTGTGTCCCTTCATTTTGTGATAACAAAAACTAGGGTTTAGAGCTTGGATGAGTTTTGGCCAAGGCCTAGAAAAAAGGGTTAGTGAGGGTTGAATTATCCTAAAATATATCCATGTTTAATGTATTGTAAGATAGTGTATACAAGGTGTTTGTATGAATGTCTGTGTGAATATTTAGTTCAAACCCTAATTTTCCCCTACCCTTGAGTTTCGGCCAACCCTAGAAGGACTAGGGTCTAGGGTTGCATAATTAGTTGCATGAATAGTATGTGAAGGTTAAACTACCCTACGGGACATGATTATGTTTAGTAAGATAATATGTATATGCATGTATGAAATATGATGTATGTATGAACATGTATGAAATATGATGTATGTATGAACATGTGTGGAATATGATGTATGTATGAACATGCATGAAATATGATGTATGTATGAGCATGCCTTATAGCCCATGGGGGCACACTTATGAAATTGCATGTGATATGTTAAATGCTTAAACGGATACTCTACTAAGTATGGGATCAAGAGCACCCCTTATGTTGTGTGGTGTGTCCCTCCGGGATCATGAGCACCCTTGAAGAGTGGTGTGTCCTGTAAGAGTGATTTGGAGTACTCCTTAGCATATATGTAAAAGCATGATAAGTATTTTACTTTTGAAGTTGTGTACCCGACTCGTAAGGGGGTCGTTAAACAAATCCGGGGTGCATGTTAACGTAAGGTCATGGCTCCGGTAGGACGGAAGGGTCATGCTCTAATTAATTGGTGGCTCGCTACCCCAATTCATTAGGGAACGCGCAATAGTTCCGCACGATATGTGGTACACAACAGGGCTCAATATGATATGGATGTATTTTTAAGTAATACCATTATAGAATTGTTTTGAAAACATTCATTGAAAGCATTTATTATATGTGAAGAGTATGCTTAAGGTACTTGATACTGCATGCTTAGAAACTTGGATGTTTAGTATGCTTTGATGAACTCATGCTTATGATTTATTATGTGTACATGTTATGTTCTTTCGTATGGATTTTGCGAGTAGGACAGGATCCTTACTAAGCATTTGTGCTTACTAGTTTATGTGTTGTCTTATACTGCAGATAAGGGTAAGGAACACTTAAACTAAAGGAAGAGGCAGGAGGCTGAAGATGTGTGGGGTGGTGGCTCGGGAAGAAAGACTTCTATATCTACATATTTATGCTTATGTTATGCTCCTTGACAATGAATGATAGTGATTAGGATCTATATTGCATGACGATTATAATACTTGGAGTTTTCATATACTTGATTTTATTGGATTATATTATGGTTTGAAATAAAATGTGAACCTCTCATGTTATGAAATAACTATTGATTTAAATATTTCAAATGATGTTCTAGCAATTCAAGCATGACATTGTTTGACATGTATAGGCAAGCATGCTTAGCACTTAGTCCTTGCATTGTTTGTTTTGAATTTTATGCTAGAAGATAGAGGAAAAATATATATATATGATTAATTGTTACGTAACCCCGCCCGAGTGTAGATATAAGGGCGGGCGTTACAGAGATGTCCTCCAAAGATGGCCTGGGGCTGATAGAGATATCGCTAGGATAGGCCATGGAGTAGGGGTGTTACACCGGCAGCATTCCGTCTACTCGATTACTCAGGAGTAGTGATGGCAGAGTATGGACGGCAGTCACAGCCCTACATCGGAGGGTGGCCTCCGCTCAGCTTCCTCCCGTACATAGGTGACGATGTCTGACCGACGGCAGGGGTGACCATGTCATTGCATCTTGTGTATTCATTTATTTTGCCCTTACTTGTGCTTGTTTTTACTTGATGTTGCATTATGATTGACATGCACTTACAGGAGACCCTTATATCTGTTCTTGGCGACTCTGCTACTTTGGTACGGTAGTTCTTATTTTGCTCTTGTAGTTGTTCTTATTCCTGCATATGCACGTGCTATTTCGGTAGTCTATTACCCTGTTGCTATCTTAGAATATCTTGTATATATATGATGAGATATTCGCTGAGTTCTATGACTCATACCGTTAGCTCCTTGTTTTTATTTTAGGATGATTGACTGGAGCGTGCCCGACAGCCTGTCCCAGTTCGCGTACTTGTCGAGATGTCTTCGTGATTTATCGTCTAGTTTGTTGGTAGTATTTTCTACTATTTTCTTCTGCTGTTGCTTTTGTGTTGGATTTAGTCATACTATACGGCAGTATAGTTGTACTTTTGTAAGACCTTTATGCCTTGTGTTTTGTCGTGAGTCGGTCCGGTCCGCAGTCAGGTATGGTTTATTCAGTTTTATCTTATGTTCTGTCTTAACCTGAGGCCTGAGGCCCAATTAAACTACGTGGTTGTGATTTTATGTGATGTATGCATGTGTAATTGTCCACCGGACAGGGGAGGTGCTGTCCGATTTTCTATTGGATCAGCGGCTCCTGAGGTCTCGGGGCGTGACAATTTATTTGGTATCAGAGTGAGGTTCTCGAGATAACTTGTGGTCCTGTGGGTGTTTTTTCGGATTTTATGTCGGAGTCGTTTTCTCGATAGACGCGATTGGGACATGCCGACGACAGGACTGCTCCAGGCGACACGAGGTATATGATGTGTTGCATTTATCTCTTTTGTATCTATTGTCTAGTGTAGTGTTAGACATGGAGGTTTCAATTGTATAACGAAGAATGTTGATTCTCTGATAGTGCCGACTGATGAGTCAGGGACTTGGGGTCGAATCAGACGACAATCTATTGATGGTTGTATGTATTAGTTGACTTTATCAGGTTTGGGATTAACTCACTTTAGCTCATCGAGCCTCAGTTATGGATAGATATCTTAGATGACATGTCTGGAGGACATGACCTATTGTGATGCAACAGAGATGGTATTCGTTGTTTATCATCTCAGTTGATAGAGTATAGAGATATTCTATTTCTGTGGGACTTTTGATCCAATATTCATTATGCTTGATTAGTTAACCTAGAAAGGTGTAGTCAGATGTGACTTGTATCGATCCGGAAGAGTGTCGGGCTAGTTGCTTGGCACTTACAAGGTTACCGCTCATGCTTGGTTGGATAACCAAGAAAATACCTTTGGATCCCTGATTTGCATTGATGCGAATCACTTACAAGACCGAGTCACCTTTGGGTGAAAAATACTAAGGCTGATATTCGAAAAATAAATAATTATTTCTCGACTATTTTGGGGATACTCATAATGTTGGATCGAGAAGAACGATAGAGGGGGGAGGGTGAATATCGTAAAGCGTTTTCGGATTCGTAAAGAGAACGAGCAGCGGAAATTAAAAGCACAAACACAAACACGAACACAAGAATTTACTTGGTTCGGAGTCGCGGTCGGCTCCTACTCCAAGGCCCACGGTCGTTGACCATTTATTGTGGGCAATACTATAATCGTGCAAATAATTACAAGAAGATGTACAGTAGTAGTGCAGTAAAAGTATAATTAAAAAATTAACTCTTCGTTACCGACGCCCGGTGTAAATCATTCTTCAGTGCGTAGGGTCGTCGTCGGCGCTAGAATCTCGAGATGGAAGGTTTCAGGAGCAGAGCGCTTGAGTCGAAGAGAGTATTGGAGTTGAAAACTGTGTTGTTCGAAGCCTTGGGGTCGAGGGGCTATTTATAGCCTCCTGGGGCGCCCTGAACGTTGGGGGCGCCCCCCCACGTGTCCCCACGTGTCAGTTGATCCGAACAAGTCTCAGTCAACTGTTATCCCTTCAGGATCGGGCTGAGGTTTGACCGGGGGCGCCCGGGATGCAGGGGACGCCTGGGACGCAGGGGGCGCCCCGGTTGACTCAGTCCGCTGGCTTCTCGCTGGCTTGAGGCCGGGGCGTCCAAGGCATCCGGGGCGCCCAGGAGCACGGGGGCGCCTGGGAGCATGGGGGCGCCCCCCCCAGTGAGCTTCCGAAGCTTTTTCTTGCTTAACTTGTTTTGCCTTGACCTTGGGGGCGCGCGGGACACTGGGGGCGCCCTGCCCGGCTGCTTGCCCCTCTCGATTAGGGTGTTCTGAGCTACAGAAACACATTCCTTCGGTCCTACATCCAAGGATAGTCCAAAACAACACAAAGCAATAAAATATTAGGTTTATACAGCCTTGGCTATCCTGGTTCTGACTTTGGGTCTCCAAAATGGAGCCCTAGGTCGAACCGACGCCTATGTTCCCTCGACGGGGAACACGTCCTCACGTACTCCTTTCAGGAGAAATTACCTTTTGCCAACCGGCTCCTCCGGTTGGACTTTTGCCCAGCTTTACTCACCAGGTCTTCGTGCCCAATCCGCGACCAGGTCTTAGTGCCCACCTTTCGAGCAGGTCTTCGGTGCCCAGCCCTCGGCAAGGTCTTAGTGCCCACCTTCCGAGCAGGTCTTCGGTGCCCAGCCCTCGGCCAGGTCTTAGTGCCCAACCCTTGGTCAGGTCTTAGTTACCCAGCCCGCGGCCAGGACTTATTGCCCAATTCTTATAACCAGGACTTCGTGCCTAGTGTTCCTAGGACTTTTCCTGCACACTTGAGTAAGCTTGTTAGATCACCAATAATACTTAACTTTGAATCCTTTGTCAATATCAAAACAAGGTTCGATATAGTGCTTCCTGCACCAACAATCTCTCCCTTTTTGATTTATGGCAAAACAATTCAAAGTTAAAGGAAAAATTATATCAGTTTAAATAAGAAGGTTAAGACCAATGAAATATAGCAGTAACTGTTTAAGCAATAAGGTTAAGACCAACGAAATATAGCAATAAAAATTTCCTCATACTCCCCCTGAATAGTTGTGTTGCTATAAAACACTTAACTTTGACCTTTCCTCCCCGTTTGACATATATAAAAAAATTATCCATGGGTGAACAAAATATCTAATGGGGAGTTTTGAGTTTTTGTAAAAATTTCTAAGTTCTTTTGACAAAGTGTTTTTAAAAAAAAAGAGTAAAAGCCTTTTCACCAAAAACTTTTTACACTTTAGACAATTTTCCATTTTTAAAAGCAAGCCTAAGTTTTGTACAAAACTATTACTTACAAGGCTTTGCAAAAAGAATTCTACTAAAAATTTACTTAGGCGAAATTGTTAAGCCAAATTTCCCTAAAAAAATTTCAACTTTGAGAATTGGGAAAATTTGTTTTAAAATAATTTGCATACTTAGAAGAATATTCTTGGAAATACTTTGTGTATTTTGAAAAACAAAATCTTTAAAAATTTTAAGACAAGTTTTTCACCAAAAAAACTTTACTTAGAAACATTTGCTAACATTTTCAAAAAGTTTTTGCTCAGACAAATTTTGTTTACTTAGAAAAATTTTACTTAGAAAAAAACATGCACTTAAAACATTTGAAACACTTAGAAATTTTTGCTTTTCGAAAAGGAGATAAAAAAATTCCTTTCTCTCTTTCTTGCTCTCCCCCTTGGCTATATATATATAAATAAAGGAATATATTTTAAAATAAGTTTTAAGAAAAAGTTTGTGTATCAGAGCCTATGAGTTTTGAAAACATAAAAATACTTAGTATAATTCTTGAAAGCATAGCAAAAGCTTAAATTGCACCAATAAAACTTCACTTTGAAAACTATTGTACAATTTGAAAAATAATTTTGTATTTGTAGGCAAGTCTTTAGAAAATCCACGCACTTAGAACATTATTGCCTTGAAAAGTATTAGTACTTTTGAAAACATTATATTTTGAAAATAGTAGCACTTTTGAAAGATGTTTTGCGTACTTTGAAAAATATAAGTACTTTTTGAAAGATTAAAAAATTTTAATTTTATTTTGAAAACATAATACTTGACTTGGTTTCTTTTCTAGTCTGGCACAATCCTAGAAAACCTTGTTAACTACAAGGATATTTCCCTAAGTGTCCTGGAAAATTTTTCAAATTCAAATAAGTATTATTTTCAAAAGTATTCTAAAAGGATTTTAAAAGTATTCCAAGTAAAGTAACATTTTGAAAGTGATGGTGTATATATAAGCAAAATGATTTAAAAGGATAGTATTTTGAAAGAAAATTTATCTATGTTTTCAACAGGATTTTAAAAATGCAGTGTATGAAAACATATAATTTTAAAAAATGTTTAATAATTCTTTTAATTTGATCTCCCCCTAAGCTTGACCCAGTCCTAGGAAGCTTGTTGACTACAAGCGATCTTCCTTGGAGTTTTAAGGTTTGATTCAAATTATTAAGAATTATCTAATAATTTTAAAACATAATTGTCAGAAATTATTTCTTTCGATTTAGACTCCCCCTAAATCTGACACTTCCTAGGAGTCCTTATAGATCATGAAGTAGACTTTCTTTGTGTCTTTAGGGTTTGTCAAAATCAAAAGGGAATCAAGCACAATTCTTTAAAATGAATTTTGAAGAATTAACATTTCGAAAAAAACTAAGTATTTAAGAGACATATTTTAAAATGATAGCATAGTTTTCGAAAAACATGAGTGATAGTGATTTTTGTAAAGCACAATTTTCGAAAAACATAGTAATTATTTGAAAACATAGTATTTTTAAACTTCTTCTTTTACTTGGAACTCCCCCTAAATCTGACACAATCCTAGGAGGCTTGTTGACCACAAGTTAATCCTCCTCTGAGTCTTAGGGTTTGATTCAAACAAAAAGATAAGACAAAAAAAAAGTGTTTTATAATTTGAAACATAATTTCTTTCTCCCTTTTAAAAAGGTTAATATAGAGAACAAAAAAATGATTTCCAAGAAAAAAATAGAAGATTTTAAAAAAAACTTAAGTTCGAAACACTATACATATCAGAGCCCGGACTACAGACATTTTCCTTAAAATATCCTAAGTAATCCCCAAGGTGACTTTTTGCCATGCTTATTTTTCTAGAATTTGTATAATGGCAAAGGAAAGAAGTAATTGTTAAGAAATAAATTTCCTAATTTTAAGTACAATGGTTTGAAACATTAGTTTAAAAAGTTAAATTTGATTTTTGAGTATTTCAAAATTAATTTAGAGGGTTAAATTTGAATTTTGAAGTTGTTCAGTTGAATTAAATTTAAATTTTGAAAGTATTCAGTTGAATTAAATTTGAATTTTGAAAGTATTTAGTTAAATTAAATTTGAATTTTAAAATTTTGAAATTGATTCAGTTTGTAAGGTTGGTTGGGTTGGACTAAACTTTTAGGTCCTAAGCATCTCATCCATTTCTAAGTGACAAAACAGGATATCCTTAACTGTTTTGTGAGATGCATTAATTTTATCTTTTATTTTATGTTAATACTATGATTTAATTGAATCTTGTGTTAGATTCGAGTTTAATAAATAATAATTTATAAGTGAGTTTCGATAATTGGCTTCCAGGTCTTGGCGAGGCACAGAGGCCTTCTTTGGCCATAGCATTATTAGATCAACAACCCTTTCCTAGACAAAGCCTTTTAAAGAAAGATCATTTTCAAATTATTGTTTGAGATGCTCTGGTCTAACTAGCTTAGGATTCGGAGAGGTAGCTTCGGCTAGTTCCACCGGACTAAAAAGACCAAATAGAGTACTCCTTACCCTACTTGATTCCTTAGTCAGCCTTCCCTAACGTACTATCATCAAACCTTGTCCTAATACTAGGTTGTTCAAGTTTCAATTATCAGGTCCTTATCTAACCATTTCTAGTCCTATGAATAGCAAAAAAAAAAAAACTTTAAGTAATGTCATAGTGAGGAGAAATTTCTGGATTTTCTAAGTTAGTAAAATTATTAATTAGTTTTTCTAGTATATCACTTTTAATTTTCAAAGTCTCATTTTCGTGTCTTAATTTTCTGAAGTTTGAATTAATTAATTTGCATGAATTAATTATATTATTTAAGCATGCATCCATATTAAATGAACTATCAACATTCATTGTAAAAACTGGATTTTCATATAAATTATAGTTACCCATCTTGGTTGGTTGTTCTGGATCTTTGGCTCTTCTATCTGTACATTCACCTTTGTAATGCCCAAACTCCTGGCACTTGAAGCATTGGATCAGACTTTTGTCTTTTCTTGCTCTTGAAACTGGTTCCTTTGACGCCTTCGGGGGTGTCGTTCGTATCTTACGCATAGGACACCTACTTTTGTAGTGCCCTCTCTCCCTGCATATGTAACAAATTACATGATCTTTCAAATTTGAATTTATAAATTTACCTTTTGATTCCTTATTGGGAATCTCCCCCCTGAATCTTGCCGCCTCGGATCTAGACTCATCTTCTGATTTCGTGTTTGAGTCGGACTCGGGTACTGGTTGAAGCTCCTTCTTTGGTGGTTCTTTTGGAGTTTTCCCTGCAATAGAATTTATACCTTCCTCGACCATTACAGTATCTGTTTGATTATTTAATTCTAATTTTGAAAAGAATTTGAAATCGGTTACCATCTCAGTCAATTCGTCGTCTAATTTTGGTTCAATTTCAACTTTGGATTCAGGTTCAGACTCTGACTCGGCTGTTTGTGCTTGGACCGAGAGTGCGAGATAACTTACCCGATCTTCTTTTCATCTGAGATCTCTTGATTAAGGTTGATTAATTTTTCCCAAATCTCTCTAGCACATCAGAATGGACCTACTAGTTCGAGTTGCTCCTTGGTTAGGCCACATTGTAGGATTGCAGTTGCCCTCGCATCGGTCTCGATTTGGTTGAGGTTTTGCTCATCCAGTTTGTCCCACTCGATTGCTAACTCATCTTCTACGGGAAAAGAGAATCCCATTTGGATGATCAGCAATAAGTCCATGTTGGCCTTCAGAAGGGACTCCATTTGACTTCTCCAAATATTGAAGTTCTCGCCGGAGAATAGCGGTGGACGGGCACTGTTCCACTCTTGGTTGGCCATTTATTTTAAACCTCGTACACACAAGAAATAATAAAAATGTACCAAGACTTGGTCTTGGATTAGTAGTGCGGGAGGAAAAAAATAGCCAAACAAAAATATTACATGAATTTCGAGGCAGAATAATAATAAAATAATAAAAAAAATTTGACAAATTTTTGAAAATCTTGATTTTATCAATTCTGATTAATGATGAAAAAGTAAGAATCCAATGTTAAAAAAAAATTTGCTTGAATTAAGGTAGCACGAATTTCAAGAAAAATAATAAAATAATAAAAAAAAGTTTATGACAAATTTTCAAAATTTGATTGATTTATCAATTCTGACTTATGGTGAAAAAATAAGAATTCAAAATTAAACCCTCCTATAGATATTATTTATTTGAAATAAAAAGCAAAAAGATCGAGTAGTGTTGCACCAACCTCGATTAACGAAAAGGAAAAGAAATAAAATGAAAAATTTCGTAAATCCGAAAAAATTCCCAAATTAGTTGTTGCACCAAATTTGAGCTACCCCACTATGATACCACTTGTTAGATCGAGAAGAACGATAGAGGGGGGGTGAATATCGTAAAGCGTTTTCGGATTCGTAAAGAGAATGAGCAACGAAAATTAAAAGCACAATCACAAACACGAACACAAGAATTTACTTGGTTCGGAGTCGCGGTTGGCTCCTACTCCAAGGCCCACGGTCGTTGACCGTTTACTGCGGGCAATATTATAATCGTGCAAATAATTACAAGAAGATGTACAGTAGTAGTGCAGTAAAAGTACAATTAAAAAATTAACTCTTCGTTACCGAGGCCCGGTGTAGATCATTCTTCGGTGCGTAGGGTTGTCGTCGGCGCTAGAATCTCGAGATGGAAGGTTTCCGGAGCAGAGTGCTTGAGTTGAAGAGCGTATTGGCGTTGGATGCTGTGTTGTTCAAAGCCTTGGGGTTGAGGGGCTATTTATAGCCTGCTGGGGCGCCCTGAACGTTGGGGGCGTCCCCCACGTATCAGTTGATCCGGACAAGTCTCGGTCAACCGTTATCCCTTTAGGATCGGGCTGAGGATTGACGGGGGTGCCCGGGACGCAGGGGGCACCCCAGTTGACTCGGTCCGTTGGCTTCTCGTTGGCTTGACTCTATCCGCTTCGTTGGCTTGAGCCCGGTGCGTCCAAGGCATCTGGGGCACCCGGGAGCACGAGGGCGCCCGGGAGCATGGGGGCGCCCCCCCAGTGAGCTTCCGAAGCGTTTTCTTGCTTAACTTGTTTTGCCTTGACCTTGGGGGCGCCCGGGACACTGGGGGTGCCCTGTCCAGCTGCTTGCCCCTCTCCTTTGGGGCGTTTTGAGCTGTAGAAACACATTCCTTCGGTCCTGCATCCAAGGATAGTCCAAAACAACACAAAGCAATAAAATATTAGGTTTATACAGCCTTGGCTGTCTTAGTTCTGACTTTGGGTCTCCAAAATGGAGCCCTAGGTCGAACCAACGCCTATGTTCCCTCGACGGGGAATGCGTCCTCACCTACTCTTTTCAGGAGAAATTACCTTTTGCCAACCGGCTCCTCCGGTTGGACTTTTACCCAGCTTTACTCACCAGGTCTTCGTGCCCAATCCGTGACCAGGTCTTAGTGCCCACCTTTCGAGCAGGTCTTCGGTGCCCAGCCCTCGGCAAGGTCTTAGTGCCCACCTTCCGAGCAGGTCTTCGGTGCCCAGCCCTCGGCCAGGTCTTAGTGCCCAACCCTTGGTCAGGTCTTAGTTGCCCAGCCCGCGGCCAAGACCTATTGCCCAATTCTTATATCCAGGACTTCGTGCCTAGTGTTCCTAGGACTTTTCCTGCACACTTGAGTAAGCTTGTTAGATCGCCAATAGTACTTAACTTTGAATCCTTTACCAATATCAAAACAAGGTTCGATATGGTGCTTCCTGCACCAACACCTAAGAGACAGTATGTCTCTACCTTCTGTTGGAGCGGAGTTGGAGTATATTGGGTTACGAGAAGACAGCTAGTCGACATGTCTTACGCTATTATAGTCTATGAGGTTTTATGACTCATAGACAGGTCATATGTGGTAGATATTCTCAATAGCATATCGAGAAGCAGGATCCGCTGGGATGCAGTGGAATGAGTGTGAGCAGTTGACACCGGTGAAATTTGACTGACGGGTGTATGATATAGAGAACGGTCTCCGAGGAGTAGACCGTTGGTTGTCAAGCGCGAGTGGTTACGAGTGGACCTCCAAACCAGTGCATGTAGTGGTTCATTGGCATCAGAGACGACGAGGTTGCAGTTATCTTCTCGTCTCAGGGCTAGAGGTTCTAACACATGGACATTAGGGTTTCTATTGTCACTGGGTTGTATCGATGACAGTGGTAGCCTTAGCTCTCGGACGTTTCTGTAGTTCAAGAATTTTCGGATGCATATCTGAAGGGGTGCTCTAGCGTTTTCTATGGTTTCGAAATTTTTTTTTTGACCTTTTTACGGAGGAGCTTCCTTGATTGTCTCACTTAAGACGCAAGTGAGGCTCATCGTTCTTGGTTTGTGTGTTTTACAGGTAATACCAAAGATACAGAGACTGGAGGCGTTTCCGTTGGTGGACCGATATGGGGAAGGATATCGCGGATGTTGTGGTTAGATGTGTAACGACCTAGAAAATTTTTGCAATATTTTCTTTAAAAATATTGAGCATGCCTAGATAGAGTCTCAAGGAGCATAGGGATACTAGTATGAACCTTAGCATGATTATCTATGATTTTCCATATAGATTAAGAAGCTAAGTAATAATGGGCCTTACATGAGCCCTTCTAATACCATGACCATTAAGGGACCTTAGGTAAAATTTTATCATGAATGGAAATGGATTTCAATTAGAAAAATTAACATAAAACTTAGTGGGCTCTTATATGGGCCTTGGCAAAAATAATTAGAAAAGTAATAAAAAAAAGTGCATGCACTAAGGATTGAACCTTGGACCTAGTGTACCACCATGCATGTACTAACCAATTCACCTAGCAAGGGAGTGCTAGTGGAAAAGGAAGTGGATTTTAGATGAGGCTAAAGGAAGTAAAGAGTCATCAAGAGAAGAGGCACCATGCCCCTTCACTTGCCTCCTTCATTTAGTATAAAAGAGAGGGGAAGGGAAGAGACAACTTAGCACTTAAGTTACTTGTCTTCTTCATCCACCAAGGCTTCTCCCCTCCCTCTCCTTCCTCCTTCTAGCCGAAACCCACAAGGGGTTTCTCCTTTGGAAAAACTTCACAAGGAGACTTCTTCTTCAAGATCTAAGGGCTTCCTACAAGGCTACAAGGGTTAGGGGTGGTCTAAGGTCAAGGAGGTTCTCTTTTGCTTCTCTACTCAAGGTTATAATCAAGATAAACCAAGGTAAGACTCTCTCACCTGTGGAATAATAGTTTATGGGTTCATCATGATTTAAGGTGGTTGTTTGGGATTTGTATTGAGAAAAACTATGGATTAGGGTCTCTTAAACTTTCGGCCAAAGCATGTGGTGGGTCTAAGATGATGTTAAAAACCCCACTTATGTTTCCTAATGTTTCCTCATGATAAGTAATGTATAAATTACGACTTGGGAAATTTTCGTAGCACCCTAAGGCCCTCTAGGGTTTTCGGCCACCTCCCTATTCCTAGGGTTGGGATTAGATCTAAATCCCTAATGATATTTCTTATGTTTTCTCATGATGCAAGGAATGTTAATGGTGATTTATATGAATTTTTACATGCCTTATGACCTTTGTATGTTTCGGCCAAATTAGGTTATGGGGCAAGAAGTTAGGGCTAACTTCAAGCAAAGGTTCTAATGGTTTCCTATGGTGTTGTATGTAAGGTATTTGATGTAAATTAGGAATGGTATGAATTTTTCTATGTACTTGGGGCCCTATAGGGTTTCGGCCAAGGTCAAATTGTGGGACTAAAACTTAGGGTTAGTCCTAATCATGGGGTTCTAATGGCTTCCTATGGCATAATATGTAATGTATGAATTTTTCTTCACTTACGGTATCTTATATGTTAGGAACCCTCTTCTTCCAACTTTCGGCCAAGCACCCTAATTAGGGTTTAGGTGGAGTTAGGGTTTCAAGAATACGTGTTTATGGTTTATTATGATGTATATAGATAGGATCAAGCATGTGGTATGAATTTTATGTTACCAAAAACCCTAACCTTAAGTGCTATGCTCCATGATTTTGTATGTTTATGTTAGATACCATGTTTAGTAGTTTTTATTCATGAATGTTTAAGCTACATATCATGAACACATGTGTTATGAAGGAGGTCTCATATTTGTGTAGGATAATGCATGTTTAAGTTAAACGCCTATGTTGGATATATGGTTAAGTAGGTCTATGCATGTTCTATGTTAAATGCCATGAACCTAGGTAGTATATATCAGGTTCATATGAATCCTATCCGTGCATGCTTATGGTAGATACTACGATTATGTATGTTAAGTGACATGTACTATGTATGAGATGCATGCTTACCCTATGTACCATGATCATGCAAGCTTTATGAACTAAGATGATGTTTATACATTAAGGCACAGTTATGTATGTATGTTATGTCTTATGAATGAAGATGATGAATGAAGGTAATATTTATGCCTTTAAGGCATAATGATGTTATGAATTAAGTATGAATGATGAAATGCCAAGTATGTTGTATGCCATACTCCATGTAACAAGAATATGTTCATGTCTTTAAGTATGCTATGTATGTTCTATGAATGATGAAGCATGTGAAGATATTTTACTTTATGAATGGGCTTGTACCGGACCGAAGTAAGGGTCCAAGGGATGGGCACTTTAAGAACGCCCCGGTGTTGGATTACCGTAGCTGTCCACAGTACTGGGACTACCAAAGCTGTCCAACAGGGATGAGCACCTTAAGAACGCCTCGGTTTTTGAAACTACTGTAGCTGTTCCTACCCTAGTAGGTCGAGACTAGCTACCTCGTATTTACTTAGGGATGTGCGCATATGATGTATATATGTGGTACAAGCCGGGGACCCCCAATGATGTGATGATTATATTTAAGTATTTATAATTATGATTTTCAAGTAAGCATCCTTATGTTATATGCATTCGACTCATGCATCCATTCATGTTATGCATCCATTCCATGTTAAAAGTTCATATGCTTATGCTTTATGATAAGAACTATGCCATGTTCAATGTTCATATGCTTATGCTTTATGATAAGAACTATGCCATGTTCAATGTTTATATGCTTATGCTTTATGATAAGAACTATGCCATGTTCAATGTTTATATGCTTATGTTTTATGATAAGAACCATGCCATGTTATATGCCTTATATGCTTATGTTTCATGTTATGAACCATGTCATGTTAAATGTTTCATATGCGTATGTTTTATGTAACGTATGCTTTTAGTGAGTAGGAAAGGGCCTTACTAAGCCTATGTGCTTATAGTCTTATTGTCTTATACCGCAGATCAAGCAAGAGGATATTAAGGGAAGTAGCAGGAGGGGCAAAAGTGTGTGTGTGGTTGTGACATGGCAAGGAAAAAAAAAGGAAAAAGATTCTCGTATTTAAACTTTGTCTCATGTCTTATGTTTTGCACTGTCTTCTTAAGTTTCATGCTATACTTATGATAGTTATGTCTGAAGAATAACTTACTACCTATGATGCTTATGGCTGCTTTATGTGATTTTTATATCATGATGTTATGTATGATGTTAACATGCTAAGTTACCATGTCGCTATGTTTAGGAATGATAGCATAAGACATGTCTACAACATTCAAGTGTTAGGTGCATGTATGTATAAAAGTTTTAAATTATTCCGCTGCATTACGATGTTCATGTGCCTATATGTATGTTAGCGTAACGCCGTCTCTCACCTCACCGTAAGGTGTGGGAAAAAAAAGACGGGCGTTACAAGATGTTTGGTAGGTTAGTAGATGAAGGTTGAACCTTAGGGATTCACTAGGTTATATTAGACGTTTCCAATTATGAGTGGAAATGGGAATAGGTATTAAGGACCTTGTCGGGGATTTACTTAGGACTCAGGGAGGGTTTGATGTAAATTGGGTGATCGTTCCAATTTGCGCAGTTCCCTGGGTTTGGTTGGCTATGACCGATGCTTGGTTGATACTTCTCACGCATTTCATCATCCCTTACACGCTTGACCAGGAACGACGTGAAGTTTGTATGGACTGAAGCCTGCGAGACCAGCTTTCAGGAGCTGAAGCGGCGGTTGATATCTGCGCCAGTTCTAGTATGACATTCTAGAAAGGATGGTTTCACTCTGTATACAGATGCATCTCTCCTGGAACTGGGCGCGGTACTCATGCAGCTTGAAAGGGTGGTTGTTTATGCTCCTCGGCAGCTGAAGGTGTATGAGAGGAACTACCCCGTTCACGACATAGAGTTGGCCGCTATCATTTGCGCGCTAAAGATCTGAAGGCATCATCTATGTGGGGTCACCTTCGAGATCTTCATAGACCACCGGAGCCTTTAGTATCTATTCACTCAGCGAGAGCTGAATCTCTGACAGAGGAGGTGGATGGAGTTTCTGAAGGATTACGACTATACCATTAGCTACCATCCTGGGAAAGCTAATGTAGTTGCCGAGGCCCTCAGTCAGAAGTCCAGAGCTATTTTGGCATGCCACAGAGTGATGGTCACAAATTTGATTCAGAGTTTCTCTGAGCTGGGGTTAGAGGAGCAGTCTCGGACAGAGAGAGGAATTGCTAGTGACCTTGATGGCTCAGTCAGAGATTCGGTCGAGGATCAGAGAGGCTCAGGCCAGTGACCAGCACCTTCAGTTTCTGGGTAGTCAGGCGATTTCAGGAGAGCAGTCGGATTTTTCACGTGATGAGGAGGATATTCTGTACTTCCGAGGGAGGCTGTGTGTACACGAGGCACACCCTGTCTTAGAGGAGTTGCTGCAGGAGGCTCACCGATCACGTTTTGCTATTCATCCGGGTAGCACTCGGATGTATCATGATTTAAGGCATTCTTATTGGTGGAACGACATGAAGAGGGGCGTCGCGGACTTTGTTGCTAGATGTCTCGTCTGTCAGCAGGTTAAGGCAGAGCACCAGAGACCTACTTGACTCCTCCAGAGGATTCTCATTCCCGACTAGAAGTGGGAACATATCACCATGGATTTCGTTGTGGATTTGTCGAGGACTAGGAGAGGTCATGATGCGATTTGGGTAGTCGTGGATCGACTAACCAAATCTGCTCACTTTTTAGCTATTCGGAGGACAAATTCTTTCGATAGATTGACAGAGATGTATTGCCGGGAGATAGTCAGATTTCACGGAGTCTCTTGAGTATTATTTTTGATAGAGATTCGTGCTTTACATCTCAGTTCTGGTAGAGTTTGCAGAGGGCTATGGTCATAGAGCTCCGTCTCAGCACAGCTTTTTATTCCCAGACAGAAGGGCAGTCAGAGCATACTATCCAGACTTTGGAGGGCTTATTGTACACGTGTGTGATGGACTTTGGGGACAATTGAGAGGACCATTTGCACTTGGTTGAGTTCGCCTTAAACAACGGCTTTCATTCGGCGATGCAGATGGCACCGTTTGAGGCGTTGTATGGTAGGGCGTGCAGGACCCTCACCCTCTGGGATGAGGTCAGAGAGACTCAGCTGTTGGGACCCCAGAGAGTTCAGCACGAGGCCGAGTGAGTACGGACTGTCAGATAGAGATTTATTGCAGTACAGGCTCGCCAGAAGAGCTATGCTGACCAGAGGTGCAGGCCCATAGAGTTTGTTGTGAGTGATCATGTCTTTATTCGAATTTCACACATGACAGGGGTGAAACGTTTTGGTCTCAGAGGTAAGCTAGCTCCACGGTATATTGGTCCGTTCTAGATTCTGGAGAGGATTGGAGCTGTAGCTTATCACCTAGCATTTCCACCATCATTGACCGGCATCCACGACTTGTTCCATGTATCAATGCTGTGAGGTTAAGTGTCAGACCCCACTCACACATTATTTGAGGTGTCTGTTTCGTTTCAGTCTGACGCCACTTTGAGGAGGTACCAGTACAGATTTTGGGTTTCCGGGAGCGTTAGCTATGGTACCAGATGATCCGGCTGGTCAGGGTCGAATGGCAACACCATTCGGATGTTGAGGCGACATGGGAGCTCGAGGATACCATCCGAGCTCGCTCCCCCCACTTGTTGATAGAGGTACGTGTGAGTGATTCGTTCAGTATTTTGTATTGTTTGACCGTACCTAGCACATGTGACAACGAAATTTAGGGACCAAATTTTTATAGTGGGGGAGAATGTTAAAATATGAAAACTCAGAGGGCTTAAATGCTAAAAACCTTTACCCTAAGGGTAGGATTTTAAAATTTCTCAAAGTTGAGGGGTTATTTGCAAAAAGAAATCAAAATCCTTTAAAATTCCTTTTTTTCTTTTAGCTATGGCAGATCTGATTTCGTTTCCATTTTTTCCTCTTCTCTCCTCTCCTTCGTCTTCTTCTTTCTTCTTCTTCTCGCGAGCGCACGCCAAGCCCGATCCGTTCCTCTTCTTTCTCTGTATGACCTAGCTTGCAGTCACTCCCCTCACGCGATCAGTGACGGCGGACTTCGACCTGGCACTCGGGGAAACTGCAACATCGAGCGCCGAATGGAGATTTAGGGTTCCGAGTGAACCCTAGCCTTTTGATTCCTAATCTTCCACAATTTGATGCAAAAGGAATCGTCATCAGGTATGGGATGTGCTTTCGTACCCTAATCGCCAGTTGGTTTTGAGTCATTTCTTGGGATCTAGGGCACGGCGAGTTGTTTCTTGGGATCTAGGGCACGGCGAGTTATTTCTTGGGATCTAGGGCACACCATCCTTTCCACCTTGGAGATGGATCTTGGTTCGCATGGAGTCGAGTGATCATCCTACGGGATCGTTGACTTGTACTGCTCTTTCTTCGATCTGAGCAAGGTTGGACAACAGCGCAAAGTCTAGGTAAGATTTTCGTGTATTATGTTGGCTCTAGATCATATAATGAGGGATGGTTCAGGTTTAGAGTATGGTGTGTGTTGGTTTTCTCTAATCGTGGACTTAGATCTATGATTGAATTGAATTGGCTTCTTGCGATATGTTTTTGTGTTTTGGATGGGTGGTTTCCATTCTTAGCGTTTGATCGTATGTGCTTGATTCTGTTGATGAATTGGAATGATTAATCTTGAGCTAGCTTTCTCTGATATGTGGATCAGTTCCTGAGCAGGTAAGGGAAGTTGGTTTTAGGTTTCCATTATGTTGTGGACTGGGTTCTCTCGTTGGAATGAGATCTTAGAATTTCTGATGGTTTCAGAGCTGTGTAGGGGAAACATTGTCACCGAAACATTCTGGGTAAAGCTTCAATTGTTGTGTTGGAGGTGTAGAGTTAATCATCGACTTTATCAGTGGGTAAGTTTGATGGATTGCTTGTATGATCTGCTTGGGGCTTGTTTTGGTGATAGGGAGGTTGCTGTGAGGTGTTCGGTTTCCTACTGTGGGCTGTTATGGGTTGAGATTAGTTTCACCTGTACTAGTTGGACCTGATTATGGTTAGATAGATAGGTTTGGTTAGGTTTAAGCTGAACCTAACTATGAATAGGATTAGGCTGTCTAAGCAGAGCCTAAGTCCTATAACCTGGTGTAATACAAAATAGCTTTTATATGATATGGTATGTTAGTTTAGCTAAATTTATATGTTTGATTACAGGATACTGATTGACTTGGATATTCCTATTGCGGTTTATTCCAGATGGGAGGTTCTCTTCATTTTCCGACTTCGTCGTATTGAGGCGGGTATCTCTGACTCTTCTGTTAGATTTGTCACAGATATATATATATACATGATATGCTTGTTTAGCAATAGAGTAATAGATTATGGCATGACTCTTATATTTGTTTTGCTGATATTGTTTATGCCACAATTGACATGTGATACCTATACCTTTAGGACTTAGGTTATGGTGCATTACTTACGATCCTTGCATATCATGTTGATATAGGTGGATTAGATAGTGGATGCTGTTTTGACCAGTGTTATGCATCACCGAGCCCTGTCGATCACTGTCGATCAGGGGCCCCTTTTGGGTGAGCTAGGTCGATAGTCATACTGACCTACCCATACAACCACTCATGGGTTAGTGGTTGACGGATTATTGGGTAGTGTGCTCTGTGCTGCTCTGCTCATGCACTCATGGGTTAGTGAATCGGAGTGTGGTAGCAAGCAGATGTCCCTCCTTGAGTAGTCCATATACCAGGAGATGAGAGGGAGATGTCTCTCCCCCATTTATATATACATGGGGTAGGGGTAACACTCATACAGAGATGTCCTCCAGAGATGGCCTGGGGCTGATAGAGATATCACTAGGATAGGCCATGGAGTAGGGATGTTACACTGGCAGCATTTCGTCTACTCGATCACTCAGGAGTAGTGATGGCAGAGTATGGACGGTAGTCACAGCCCTACGTCGGAGGGTGGCCTCCACTCAGCTTCCTCCCGTACAGAGGTGATGATGTCTGACCGAAGGCAGGGGTGACCATGTCATTGCATCTTGTGTATTCGTTTATTTTGCCCTTACTTGTGCTTGTTTTTACTTGATGTTGCATTATGATTGACATGCACTTACATGAGACCCTTATATCTGGTCTTGGCGACTCTGCTACTTTGGTATGGTAGTTCTTATTTTGCTCTTGCAGTTGTTCTTATTCCTGCCTATGCACATGCTATTTCGGTAGTCTATTACCCTGTTGCTATCATAGAATATCTTGTATATATATGATGAGATATTCACTGAGTTCTATGACTCATATCGTTAGCTCCTTGTTTTTATTTCAGGATGATTGACGGGAGCGTGCCCGACAGCCTGTCCCAGTTCGCGTACTTGTCGAGATGTCTTCGAGATTTATCGTCTAGTTTGTTGGTAGTATTTTCTACTGTTTTCTTCCACTGTTGCTTTTGTGTTGGATTTATTCATACTATACGGCAGTATAGTTGTACTTTTGTGAGACCTTTATGCCTTGTGTTTTGTCGTAAGTCGGACCGGTTCCGCAGTCAGGTATGGTTTATTCGGTTTTATCTTATGTTCTGTCTTAATCTGAGGCCTGAGGCCCAATTAAACTGCGTGGTTGTGATTTTATGTGATGTATGTATGTGTAATTGTCCGCCGAACAGGGGAGGTGTTGTCCGATTTTCTATTGGATCAGTGGCTCTTGAGGTCTTGGGGCGTGACATTTCTCCACTCACAAGGAGCGACGAGGGCTAGCCGGAGGTTATCCGGGGTGCGATCCACTGACGGATTCTTGGATTAGTCACCCATCCGGGGTGGATACCAAATAAATCGTTTTGTTAGCATTGTTTTCTATTATTAAGTTATTTATGTTTGTATTTCCGTTACGCTAACAATTTTGTAGAGACATCAACAAAAAAGTGCTATTCACCCCCCCTCTAGCACGCCATTCGATCTATCAACGAGAAAGTCAAGATCTGACTTAACCTCCATGACTATGACAATGTATGAACTTATCTTTCTATCCTTAATATCTAGATTGATCAATGAGGAATAGACCGTGTCATCCTCGATCAATCTTTGTATTTTTTGATCCCCGAGTAGACTCACTCAAACAAATGAGCTCAATATCTCATATTGACTAATTTGAGCATGACCATGCGTTTTAGTAGTCCTACTCGATCAAGGGCCCACAGATATCACTCTCGTCATATGGGAGGGATAGATCCCATCTATATCACTCACATCCCTTCGCATAATTCATTATATATCTAGTGATCGCATTTATAGTTCACCCTATCACGGGTGACGTTTGATGATACCAAAGTACATAACTCCTTATGTAGAGAACCGTAGTGACTTCAGGTCTAAGGACTATTCATACTAATAGTCACATGAGAAAGTTTATGACACTCATATGACAATCTATGAAACTTTCTCATGACGGGTCTATTCAGTACACATTCTCTAATGCATACTCTTGTGTCAACTTGATATCACATATCCATGACTTGTGAGCTCAAGTCATCAATTGACATATGTACTAGTCTTCATGCATTAATATTGTCCTTGAACATTAATGCTTAACTAGGAATGGTTTAGTATAGTGTTCTCTACATCATCTCACTATCGATTCAACCAATCGATATGATGTAAATAAGAAACTACTATTCAAGGACATTATTATACTTAGTTATTTGGCACAAATATAAAGTAAGTATAATAACCAAACATGCCTTTATTGATAATAGAATATGATACAAAAAGTCCCTAGTCAATCATCACATAATTGGCTCTAGGGCTCCTACTAACATTTAAATCACCTTAAGTTCAAGGCATAGTCTTAAACATCTCAACTCTTTCTGAATTGTCAAGCAAAGTAACCCTAATGTGCTTGTAAGATACTAGCTTCTGAATTATTGGAGCATGCATACTAGGGATTAAGCTTAAACAAAGTTTATAACGAAGAAAGTCCTAGTTTTAGGGGGCAGGGGTAAATTTTGAAAAACTAAGTCATGGAAAAATTCAAAACATAGATTTTAAAATGAAACAATTTTTAAAGCTGAAAAGCAAAACATATTTTAAAACTATGTAAACATTAAGAAGGTTTGGAAAACATGATTTTAAAGCAAAAAAAAAACTTAGTTTTAAGAAAAATAACCTAAACAAACCAAAACATAAATTAGACCTATTCTACTATGTATATTCCTAACTGTTTTCTTAGTCTACCAAATTCAGACTCGAGTAATGGATTTGTAAAGATGTCAGTTAGATTGAATTTTGACTCTACATGTGTAAGTACAATTTCACACTTAGTCATGTGGTCTATAATAAAGTGGTATTTTACTTCAATATATTTAGTTTTAGAGTGGTGAATTATATTTTTAGTAAGGTTTATTGAGCTAATATTATCAATAAAGACTCTAATGTTAGTGTAGATTAGTTGAAATCCTTAAGTATGTGCATCATCCATAATAATTGAGCCACACATTCTTCTAGGGCTATATATTCAGCTTTAGTTGTGGATAATGCTACACAGTGTTATTTCTTAGTACAACAACTAACTAAGCTTTGACCTAGCATTTGATATCTCCCACCAGTACTTTTTCTATCTAGTTTACACACTACATAATTTGAATTAGAATAACCAAGTCAGTCAATGCTTGGGGTTCTAGGGTACCGAATACCTACATTTAGGATGCCTTTAATGATCTAAAAATCCTTTTCAAAGCACTTAAGTGGGATTCTTTAGCACAAGTCTGGTATCTAGCCCAAATACCTACTGTAAATAAAATATTTGGTATATTAGCAGTTAGGTAAAGTAAGCTACCTATAACATTCCTAAAGTATTTTAAGTCTACAAAATTTTCTTCAGGATCACTATCTATCTTAATGTTAGTTGTCAAAGAGGTATTTATTTCCTTTGAATTTTCCATTCCAAATTTTTTGATTAGTTTTGTGACGACCCCACTTCTCTGCCACTAAAGCGGACGTCACTTTTACTTAACCTTAACTTTACCTTATTCTTAGCCTTAGGTTACAACTACTTGACTTCCCTTAACTTGCTCTGAATTTTTTTTCTTTTTTAAAAAAAATCTTTCATTTTATTTGCTTTGCAAGGATTTGACCCCTAGACCTCTTCATTGTAAAACTAAAGCACTAACCATCTACCCTACAACACTTTCTTTTCAATGGTACCAGTCGACTGCTAGATAGCCAGTTGACTGGTGTCAGCCACAGAAACTTTCTGTGCCCGGAACCAGTCGACTGGCCTCTTAGCAGTCGACTGGTGCATCGAACAGAAGGTTCTGTTCGATAGGGCAGTCGACTGGTATCTAAACCAGTCGACTGGCACGCCTGAAAACTACAGTTTCAGACCTGGGAACTCCTTTCAAGGGTCCACCATTCACACACTTCCAATGCATATAATGAAACAACTCCAAATTTAAACTCCATACTAGTTTTATAAGCATCTTAACATCACAAAACGAATCCAATAACTTGAAATTAGGATTTCTACGAAATTTAACAAACTTATCAAAACACATGCAATCTCTACTAACTTTGTACCCAATTTTGACCCCATGTAAAGTTTAAATAAGGTGATCACATCCTACCAATCCAAAACATCAACCATGAGTTTCTATAAATCAAAACACCTCTAAGACTTATCCCAAAGATCTCTTCCATGGTTCCGCCGCCACTGAACATCAATGCAAGCCCCGTTCGCCTCTATAGCTTATGCTTTTTCTTTACCATTATCTGTAATAGAAGGAAATGCAACTAATAAGTGAATTGCTTAGTAAATAAATCCTAACTCACAAATCCATGTTATCGATAATAAACATGCTCATTTCAAAGAATGCTTGCTTCAAAATACATGCACTTGGAAATTTTGCACATGGGAACTTTCATATACTTATCATGCTCAATCATGCTTGAAAACATTTACTTGTAGTAAAACACTTGCAAACTTAACATGCTCATGATTTCTTTTGAGACTTGTGTAACACCCCAAAATTTCTCATATGAAATATTATGAATTCATGAAACATAATTATTATGAAATTTCATGATGGGCTTGGCTTAATGAGCTTGGATGTGGATTAGTGCAAAATATAATAAAAAGAAGATGTAGAAAGGAGGAAGCAGGGATTGAACCTTGAACCTCCTAGTTGCACAAACAATGTCTTAACCATTGCACAAAGCCATGTTTCATGTTGAGAGAATAAGAAACATTCTCGTTAAAGCTAGGGAAGTGAAGAGACATGTCCCTTCATGAGAAGAGTATAAATAAGAGAGGGAGAAAGAAGTTTCATTTATTCTTCTTCTTCCCCACTCCAATTTTCGAAACCTAGAGCCCTTCTTCCCCTTAGTCATTTTCGAAAAGTGCACCCTAGGGTTCTAACCCTAGGGAATTGGAAGGAAGGAGAACCATTCAAGGATCTTGCCCTCTACTAGGGCCAAGAGTGCTAGAGAAGTCTAACAAGGGAGATTCTCACCTCTCCTTCAACCAAGGGTACCCTAAGGAGTAAGAGAAGGAGAAATTCAAGCGAAAGGATGTAAGTATCCCCTCACCTACAGTGTAATAGTTGTGTATGATTCTTTTGCTCTTGTGGTTTTCTAAAATGGGGGTTTTCCCCTTTGTAAGTTTCAGCCACCCCTTAAGGGGAGGCCGTGGTTACTCCTTAATACATGAGAAGACCCCTTGAGACTTAGGGTATATATGTATGTTGATTTTCTTTATGATGTTATGAACAAAAAAAAACTAGGGTTTTACCCTTGTGTAAGTTTCGGCCAACACCCAAAGAGGAGGCCTTGGTTACTCCTTGATGCATAAGGAAACCCCTTGGAACTTAGAGTATACATATATGTTGTGTCCCTTCATTTTGTGATGACAAAAACTAGGGTTTAGGGTTTGGATGGGTTTCGGCCAAAGCATGGAAACTAGGGTTAGTGAGGGTTGAATTATCCTATAATATATCCATGCTTAGTGTATTGTATGATAGTGTATACAAGGTGTTTGTATAAATGTCTGTGTGAATGTTTCATTGAAAAAAACCCAAATTTCCCCTACACTAGGACTTTCGGCCAACACCCTAAGATTAGGGTTTGTGTAGGTGATAAGCACCATTTTATTGATTATTTTAATTGCTAAAATCCATGTTTGACCCATGTTTTTATTGCTTAATTATGATTTTACCCTAGGTTTTGGAACTTTATCTTATTTTGGACTTAATTACAAAATTACATAATTTTTGGATTATTTGGCCACTAATTTTCTAATATATTTTTGTAGGCATGAAAGGATCCTGGACCTAGGGCATATTGGGTCAAACCTGAGTCGGATGTGAACCGGATCGAATTATCAAGCCTACGATTAATCCGGGCCGTCCGATTCAAGAGCGGCTAGATCTGAGCCATCCGGGATCATCTGAAGCAATCCGAGCTAGGGCTAGGGTTGATCAAGCACCCTGATCAAGATCTGAAGGTTTCATCCCAATCAGAGCTCGATCAACCGTTGGATCAAGCTTGGAGGGCTCTAGATCATCCATTCAAAGATTAGCTTGATCTGGACCATCCGTTGCAAATCTGGAGGATCCGAGCTACCACAAGGTAGATCCTGACCCCAGATCCTCATCATCAAAGTTTGGCTCAAATCAGACCAAGATCAGCCGTTGGATTGAAGTGGATTAATCTGGACCGTCCGTGCTTAATTACTTAAGGAAAAAAATCCCGCAGCCCAGCCTGGTCGCGTCCTCGCCGCAGTGGTTTTCATCGTTTCTCCTTCGTTTCTTCTTCGTTTGCTTCAGCAATTTCTTCGTTTTGAAGGCGTGACCACCTCAATTCGAGCTCATCCTTGAGTGACAGCAAGGATTTGGATTGAGGATTAGATTCAATTAGTCAAATTTTCGTTCTAGCAGCAGACTTCAATGTTTTTATCTCTGATTTCTGAATTTGTCTATTTCAGCTCTTAGATTTTGTTTCTTACTTGTTTTTGCTTAACTAGGTTTATGTTTTTCAAGTTGAGTAGTTTAGGAATCTTTTCTAGTGGATAATTACTTTTAATTTCAGTTGTTTTTGGTTTAAATCCGTGCGTATCAACACAATCGCTGCGTGCCACTTCTTTTCTGCAAATTCGGTTGGTTTCTGAATGTTCAGCGTGTAGTTCCTGAATTCGAGCAAGTTTACATTATGATTTCTCAATCCAATCAGTTCTATTGTCTGCACTAGATATTTGATTCGTTTTTGCATTTCTTCCTTCATGTTATGAGCTTTAGTTTTAATCTCTGAATATCTGCATATGGTTTATTGTTTCTGAATGTTAACCTCTGAATGGATGCTTTACTCAATTGATCAGATTTTGGTTTGAAACTTTTCATTCATCCTTGCAACCATCTTCACTAATAGCTTGCATTTTGAATTTCCTTGATCAGTTTCATTTTGAAGTGTTGATATTAGTTTTGGCACATAGGTACAAGCTTGGGCACAAAGTCTATCTCTGCGTGCCAAGTTGGTCATTCCGTAGTTGTATCAAGAGAAGGGTTAGTAGTGAATTGCATCAGGTTAAGTGATCTGTCAGTGAGCTTTTGGCAGTTGGAAATAAGTAGATTTGCATTCGGAAAAGTCTGAATTGATGTATCCATGTTAGCATTAGATGGGTTCTTAGTTTTGTAACTAGCTCATGTTTCCTTGATTTAAGTTATCACTTTGAAGTAAGTTGTTCTTTTGAATTAATTTCAATCAAAAAAATGTTGGAATTGCTTGATTCACCTTGCTTAGCATTCTAGTTTGCATTTGATACCGAAACTAATTTTCCAAGCTGGTTGCTTGCATTGTTAGAATTAAGTTTCCAATTGTCTGAGCTTATTAGTTGAAATTACATTAGCTTAAGTTCCATGCTTAATTTTTCTTGCTTCTTCTTTATTCTTTTTGTCCTCATTTCCCAATTGCAACCCAAAACCCGAAATTGATTCGAAACCCAAAAATTCACAAACGACACACAAATACAAGTGCGAATCACACAACGTCAACTAGCCCCGAGAAAAATACGACCTGTGGCCCCTAATTACATTTCCATATTTTTGATTGTAAAAGGGTTTCCAGCTTTCATTTATAAATTCAAAATCTGATAGTCCCACAATTCGTGACAAATTAAATTAGTATATTTGGGGCTGTCAGTAGGTTAAACTATCCTATGAGATATGATTATGTTTGGGGATGATGATATGTAAATGCATGTGATGTTAAATGGAATGTTTGATTGGAAAACTTAATGTTTAGCATGCTACCACTTCCTATGATATGAGTATGATCTATGTGACCAATCTTGTCATATATAAAGTATGTTTAAGAGGATGAATTATGATGTATGTATGAGCATGTCTTATAGCCCATGGGGCACCCTTATGAGATTGCATGCAATGTGTATGTTAAAATGCTTGAAAGGATACTCCACTAAGTATGGGATCAAGAACACCCTTATGTTATGTGGTGTGTCCCTATGGGATCAAGAACACCCTTATGTTGTGTGGTGTATCCCTATGGGATCAGGAACACCCTTGAAGAGTGGTGTGTCCCTTAAGAAGTGAATCTGGAGTACTCCTTAGCATATATGTAAAGACATGATAAGTATTTTACTTTGTAAATTATGTACCCGACTCTTAAGGGGGTCGTTAAACAAATCCGGGGTGCATGTTAACTTACGGTCATGGCTTCGTTAGGACGTAAGGGTCCTGCTCTAATTGGTTGGTGGCTCGCTACCCCAATCCATTAGGGAACGCGCATTATGTGGTACACAACTGGGCCCTATATGATATGGATGTATTTTTAAGTAATACCTTTATGGAATTGTTTTGAAAACATTCATTGAAAACATTTATTATATCTGAAGGGTATGCTTAAGATACTTTATACTGCATGCTTAGAAACTTTGATGTTTAGTATGCTATGATGAACTCCTGCTTATGATTTATTATGTGTACATGCTGTGTTCTTTTGTATGGATTTTGCGAGTAGGACAGGATCCTTACTAAGCATTTGTGTTTACTAATTTATGTGTTGTCTTATGCTGCAGATAAGGGTAAGGAACACTTAAACTAAAGGAAGAGGCAGGAGGCTGAAGATGTGTGGGGTGGTGGCTCGGGAAAACAAGATCTTTATATCTACATTACCATGTTTATGATGATGTTTTCTTCAACAATGAATGCTAGTGATTAGGTTTGATAATGCATGATAATGATTACACTTAGAATTCTCTTATACTTGATTTTGTTGATTATGTTATGAATTGAAATAATATGTGAACCTATCATGTTTTAGAATATCACTTGATAATTTTAAACAAGCATGCTCAGTACTTAGTCCTTGCATTGTTGTTTTTAATTTTATGCTAGAAATAGAAGAAAAGAAAATAATTATATGATTGGTTGTTACGTAACCCCGCCCCGAGAGTAGATATAAGGGCGTGCGTTACAGGTTGGTATCAGGGCAGATTTCCCCTCCACCACACACACATCAAGCTCCATCCTGCCGCTTCCAAGTAAGAGATCCTAACCTCGCTTTACTTAGTTTCATGTACAGTAATGATTATATAGAGACGATTCATGCTTACATAACTAATGAAAGTAGTGTTAAGTCTCACATTTGTTTATTTATCACCTGTACGAGAGATATGGTTAGAAGACGTAGCAATCGGGGTGAGGTGATGCCCTCTACCCAAATGCTACGTGCTGCACCAATCAGAATCGCAGATAGGGAACTCTACTGCGACCTGATAGTGCTTGATATGCCCGATTATGATGTGATATTGGGCATGGATTTCTTGAACAAATACGGCGCCTCTATTGAGTGCCGTAAACGGAAGATTACCTTCCGACCTGAGGCGGGAATTCTATTTGAATTTATCGGAGAGCCGAAGAAGAGGACAAGCAAATTCTTATCGGCTCTGAAAGCAAGGAAGATGTTAGAAAATGGATGCTCTGGGTATCTAGCTCATGTGGTTGATACCAGTCCTACAGAGGGCCCGAAGCTAGACGACGTCAAAGTCGTATGCAAATACCCAGAGGTATTTCCCGACAACTTACCAGGGTTAGCACCTGAAAGAGATATAGAATTGCAATTGAATTGATTCCTGGTACTAACCCCATTTCCAAAGCACCGTACCGTATGACGCCGATGGAATTAAAAGAATTACAGGGGCAGTTACAGGAGCTGCTCGACAAGGGACTTATCCGCCCTAGTCATTCTCCTTGGGGAGCTCCCGTACTGTTCGTGAAAAAGAAGGATGGGTCTATGCGAATGTGTATCGACTATCGGGCACTGAACAACGTGACTGTCAAGAACAGGTACCCTCTACCCAGGATAGATGACCTGTTCGATCAACTGAAGGGAGCCACGGTTTTCTCTAAAATTGACCTGAGATCTAGTTATCACCAAGTCAGGGTGAAAAAGGAGGATATACCAAAAACGGCTTTCCGAACCAGATACGGACATTATGAGTTCGTAGTTATGCCATTTGGAGTTACCAATGCTCCAGCTATGTTTATGGACTTAATGAATCGAGTATTCTCGGCATTCCTCGATAGATTTGTGATCGTCTTTATCGACAATATCCTGATATATTCGAGAACTCCCGAAGAACATGTTGAGCACCTGAGTAAAGTACTACAGATTCTCCGGAAGGAACAATTGTATGCTAAATTTTCCAAATGTGAGTTCTGGCTCGATCAAGTATCATTCTTGGGACACGTTATCTCCAAGGAAGGAGTAATGGTGGACCCAATTAAAATCGAAGCCGTGAGTAACTGGACTAGACCCAAGAATGCCAGTGAAATCAGAAGTTTCCTCGGGCTAGCAGGCTATTACAGAAAATTCGTAGAGAACTTCTCTCGGATTGCAGCCCCTATGACAGCTCTTACAAAGAAAGACAAGAAATATGTATGGACCGAGGAATGTGAGAAGAGCTTTACTGAACTGAAAAGGAGGCTGACTAGCGCTCCAATATTGACTCTTCCATAGAGCGACATGGGTTTCGATATGTACAGCGACGCATCCAAACTTGGACTCGGAGCTGTGCTTATGCAAAATGGGAAGGTAATTGCCTATACCTCTAGGCAACTGAAGGAACATGAAAGAAATTACCCTACCCATGACTTAGAGTTAGCAGCGATGGTCTTTGCACTGAAAATATGGAGGCACTATCTATATGGAACCCAGTGTAAAGTTTATACAGACCACCAGAGTCTGCGGTATTTCTTCACCCAGAAAGATCTGAATATGAGACAGCGCAGATGGCTGGAATTGGTCAAGGATTATGACGGTGAGATCCTGTACCATCCAGGGAAAGCCAACAAGGTAGCCGATGCACTCAGTAGAAAATCATGTGCTACCTTGATGTCTTTGACAACTTTGTCACAACCCTTAGGGGAAGAAATTATGAATTACGGAATTGAAATCATAACAGGACAACTATCCACCCTGATGATTGCGCCGACATTATTCGACGATATTCTGGAAAAGCAGAATCATGATCCGAGTCTTCAGAGAATCAAGCAAGAAGTTCTCGAAGGCAAGGACGATGGATTTAGGATTTCGGACAGCGGAGTCTTATATCTTCGGGATCGATTATGTGTTCCCGACGACTCTAACTTACGGACAGAAATCCTCAAAGATGCTCACGGAACACCTTATGCGATGCATCCTGGGTCTACCAAGATGTATCAAGATCTGAAGAGCAAATTTTGGTGGTCCGGTATGAAGCGGGATGTAGCCCACTATGTCAGTATGTGTTTGACCTGCCAAAGGGCCAAAGTAGAACACCAGAGACCTGGAGGAGTTCTGCAACCTCTGTCTATTCCCGAGTGGAAATGGGAAGACATCTCCATGGATTTCCTCTCTGGGCTACCTAGAACAACGAATGGATATGATGACATATGGGTTATTGTGGACAGACTCACCAAGTCTGCCCATTTTCTGGCCATCAGGATGACCCACTTGGTAGAGCAGTTGGCTCAACTGTACGTCAAGGAAATTATCCGACTGCACGGGGTTCCCAAGACCATTATCTCTGATAGGGATGGTCGATTTACTTTAGATTTTTGGGAACACGTACAGAAGGCTCTCGGTACGAAACTGAAATTCAGTACTGCCTTTCACCCCCAGACTGACGGGCAGACTGAAAGAGTAAACCAGATATTAGAGGATATGCTACGAGCTTGTGCCTTAGACTTCAAGGGAAGCTGGTGCCGATACCTGAGCCTGGCAGAGTTTGCTTATAACAACAGTTATCAGTCTACTATCGGGATGGCACCGTATGAAGCACTATACGGAAGGAAATGCAGATCTCCTATATGCTGGCTTGAGAGTGGTGAAAAGAAGGAGATGGGACTCCAGACTGATATTATAGATGAAACCACTCATGCTATAACGAAAATCCGCCAGAGATTAGAGACTGCTCTGAGTCGGCAGAAAAGCTACACTGATAAGCGACGCAGACCACTAGAGTTTGATGTTGGGGATTCAGTATTCCTTAAAGTGGCCCTACGAAAGGGGTGATGAGATTCGGGAAGAGAGGGAAGTTGAGTCCAAGATATGTGGGACCGTATCAGATCCTGGGACGGGTAGGCAAAGTGGCCTACGAACTGGAGTTACCGCCAGAAATGTCGGCTATCCACAATGTCTTCCATGTATCAATGCTCAGGAAACGTACCTCTGATGTGAATCAAATGATAGAGCCCCAACCAGTACAGGAGAACCTAAGTTCCGAATGCCGACCTATTCGGATCCTAGATCGGGAAGTCAAAATGCTATGGAACAAGGAAGTACCCTTAGTAAAGGTTCTGTGGCGGAACGAACAATTCGAAGAAGCCATATGGGAACGAGAGGAGACAATACGATTAAAGTATCCGGAATTATTTTAAAGTTCAGGACAAACTTTTTACAAGGTATGGAGGATTGTAACACCCCAAAATTTCCCATATGAAATATTATGAATTCATGAAACATAATTATTATGAAATTTCATGATGGGCTTGGATGTGGATTAGTGCAAAATGTAATATAAAGAAGATGTAGAAAGGAGGAAGCAGGGATTGAACCTTGAACCTCCTAGTTGCACAAACAATGTCTTAACCATTGCACAAAGCCATGTTTCATGTTGAGAGAATAAGAAACATTCTCGTTAAAGCTAGGGAAGTGAAGAGACATGTCCCTTCATGAGAAGAGTATAAATAAGAGAGGGAGAAAGAAGTTTCATTTCTTCTTCTTCTTCCCCACTCCAATTTTCGAAACCTAGAGCCCTTCTTCCCCTTAGTCATTTTCGAAAAGTGCACCCTAGGGTTCTAACCCTAGGGAATTGGAAGGAAGGAGAACCATTTAAGGATATTGCCCTCTACTAGAGCCAAGAGTGCTAGAGAAGTCTAACAAGGGAGATTCTCACCTCTCCTTCAACCAAGGGTACCCTAAGGAGTAAGAGAAGGAGAAATTCAAGCGAAAGGATGTAAGTATCCCCTCGCCTGCAGTGTAATAGTTGTGTATGATTCTTTTGCTCTTGTGGTTTTCGAAAATGGGGGTTTTCCCCTTTGTAAGTTTCGGCCACCCCTTAAGGGGAGGCCTTGGTTACTCCTTAATACATGAGAAGACCCCTTGAGACATAGGGTATATATGTATGTTGATTTTCTTTATGATGTTATGAACAAAAAAAAAAACTAGGGTTTTACCCTTGTGTAAGTTTCGGCCAACACCCAAAGAGGAGGCCTTGGTTACTCCTTGATGCATAAGGAAACCCCTTGGAACTTAGAGGATACATATATGTTGTGTCCCTTCATTTTGTGATGACAAAAACTAGGGTTTAGTGTTTGGATGGGTTTCGGCCAAAGCATGGAAACTAGGGTTAGTGAGGGTTGAATTATCCTATAATATATCCATGCTTAGTGTATTGTATGATAGTGTATACAAGGTGTTTGTATAAATGTCTGTGTGAATGTTTCATTGAAAAAAACCCAAATTTCCCCTACACTAGGACTTTCGGCCAACACCCTAAGATTAGGGTTTGTGTAGGTTAAACTACCCTATGAGATATGCTTATGTTTGGGGATGATGATATATAAATGCATGTGATGTTAAATGGAATGTTTGATTGGAAAACTTAATGTTTAGCATGCTACCACTTCCTATGATATGAGTATGATCTATGTGACCAATCTTGTCATATATAAAGTATGTTTAAGTGGTTGAATTATGATGTATGTATGAGCATGTCTTATAGCCCATGGGGCACCCTTATGAGATTGCATGCAATGTGTATGTTAAAATGCTTGAAAGGATACTCCACTAAGTATGGGATCAAGAACACCCTTATGTTGTGTGGTGTGTCCCTATGGGATCAAGAACACCCTTATGTTGTGTGGTATGTCCCTATGGGATCAGGAACACCCTTGAAGAGTGGTGTGTCCCTTAAGAAGTGAATCTGGAGTACTCCTTAGCATATATGTAAAGACATGATAAGTATTTTACTTTGTAAGTTGTGTACCCGACTCGTAAGGGGGTCGTTAAACAAATCCGGGGTGCATATTAACTTAAGGTCATGGCTTCGGTAAGACGTAAGGGTCCTGCTCTAATTGGTTGGTGGCTCGCTACCCCAATCCATTAGGGAACGCGCATTATGTGGTACACAACTGGGCCCTATATGATATGGATGTATTTTTAAGTAATACCTTTATGGAATTGTTTTGAAAACATTCATTGAAAACATTCATTGAAAACATTCATTGAAAACATTTATTATATGTGAAAGGTATGCTTAAGATACTTTATACTGCTTGCTTAGAAACTTTGATGTTTAGTATGCTATGATGAACTCATGCTTATGATTTATTATGTGTACATGTTGTGTTCTTTTGTATGGATTTTGCGAGTAGGACAGGATCCTTACTAAGCATTGTGCTTACTAGTTTATGTGTTGTCTTATGCTGCAGATAAGGGTAAGGAACACTTAAACTAAAGGAAGAGGCAGGAGGCTGAAGATGTGTGGGGTGGTGGCTCGGGAAAGAAAGATTCTTATATCTACTTTATTATGCTTATGTTTATGTTCCTTGACAATGAATGTTAGTGATTAGGATTGATATTGCATGATAGTGATTACACTTGGAATTCTCATATACTTGATTTTGTTTGATTATATTATGAGTTGAAATAATATGTGAACCTATCATGGTATAGAATAACTCTTGGTTAAAATATTTCAAATGATGTTCTAATGATTCAAGCATGATATTTGATTGACATGTACTGACTAGCATGCTTAACACTTGTAAATATCACTTGATAGTTTTAGACAAGCATGCTTGGCACTTAGTCCTGGCACTCTTGCTTTCATTGTATGTTAAAATTTTATTATATGAATGAATGACTAGTAAGTGACCCCGCCCCGAGACTAGATATAAGGGCGGGCGTTACAACTTGATACTTATACATTTCCATACTTTAAAACAATAACTTCTATGCTCTTGCTCTTTAACATGCTGGTAACATAACAATGTTAACATACGTAACAAAACATGCACTTAAGAGAATTGAAACACTTACATATACTTATATACTTCAAAATAATAATCAACTTTCTCAGGCCCTGACACTATACCATGGTATCAATGTACCAATGCGCGCATCCCTAATAGGTTTCGGGGTAGCTAGCCACCGCACCCTATTAGAGCTTCCTTCTAACTTTCTATGGGCCTCTCATTTGCCCGGTACATATCACGTTACAAAAGTAAAATACTTTCTTACTCAATATGCTTATACTTATCAAGCTATCTTTCTTTTTGCATAAATTTTGCACTACAAACTTTACCTTTCTTACTTGGAACTTTCATCGAGCACCTTGTGTGCCCTTAACCCAAAACTCATTTTTGGGACTTTTCAAGAACTTGGTCTTATCATACTTAGATCACACATACAAACCTACTCAAATTCAAGTTCTATGATAAGAACATATATTCTTTAGAAACTTAAATCACACAATAAGACAATATTCTCAAAGTATGCACTTAGATCACAAAATTATGGTTCTACAACGAGAATCTACATACGAAACTATTTCTATTGCAGGTGAGTGATTTACTTACCTTTTTTCTTGAAGAAAACTCACTAAGTATTTCGAAAAAACCTAGCGTAGGACTCCTCTTCTCTTCCTTGCGAGGAAAGTCCACTCCTTGTCCCTAGGGAAGAAGCCCTGGGTTCTCCACTCAAGAGGAAGAAAAAGGAGGAAGAAAACCCTTGTTTTTGCAGCCCCCAAACCCCCTGTTCGCGCAGCCTCCAAAAACCTAATGGGGGTCTTAACACGACTTAAGCGGAAGTTTAAATACCTCTTCATGAAAAAGCCTAACTTACCTATAACATTAATTGGCTTCATCCCTTTCTGTGCTTGATACCCTCGCCCTTTTGGTTATCCGGATGCCCTTAAGGGCTTGCTTTGCCTTGTGGTTGCGAGATCAAACCTCTGCTCGACCCTTTTTTTTCTTTTTATTTTAATTCGAAAAAATGCTAGAAAATTCAGAAAAATTCCTATTAATTCACGAAAATTATTGGGTGTTACAAGTTTTTTAACGTACTTAAATTGGTGAACATAATTTCGATCCTTAATTTGTTTAATTTGAAGTCCCAGGAAAATGATTAATTCACCTACTAATTTCATTCCAAACTCTCTTTCCATTACTTTTATAAATTCTTTTAAAAATGTTGTGTTAGTTGAGCTAAATATAATATCATCTACATAGATTTTGGTTATAAATATATCTTTTTCTTTGATTTTATGAAAAAGGGTTCAGTCAATTTGTTTTTGGTTAAACCCCTTAGAAACTAAATGTATAATCTTTCATATTAAGCTCTAGGTGCTTGTATTAGTCCATATAGGGCCTTTTAAATCTTAAAGACATAGTCAGGGTGGACTAAGTCCTTAAAACCTGGTGGTTGACCTACATAAATTGTAGGAATCTCTACATGAAAACATCACTTGTACACAGCAGAAAATAGGATCCTTTAAGCAATCCATGCGTAAAACTTGTACAGAATTTCTACCTTTGAGTTATGCCTTTAATGCATGTCCTTCGCTTATCCCGCTAGTCCTTTGATAACCAGATCTCATGCATGTTCAGAGTGTCCATGCCTCTAGTAGTATCCACACGAACACAATCTACGCTTCGGAGAAGAGCCACCTTAGTTATGCTAGCAACTTAGGACGGTTCACGAAACACCAAAAATCTCAAATAAAGGTTTCAGCCAAGAAGGAGAGAAGGAGGAAGAGGATGGATGAAGAATACTTCCTCTTGTCTTATACTTGTACAAAATGCAAAAATTGCAAGAGGAGATCTTTTATATTCATCTCAAAATATGAATGGTTTTTGGCTCTTGAGCTTCTCATCCTATTAATGCCAATAATCCTCAATGAATACTAAAAGATCTTTTGGTATTTCTTTTGGCTTTTCAACTTCTCTTCATCCAATGAAGAGAATAATTCTTGGTTTTCATCTAATAATAAATTCATTAAACATTTTAATGAATTATTAACTCATCTAAATTGGTTGAGTCTAATCTAAATGAGTCTAGCATGGATTAGACTTAATCACTTTAATCCAATTGGATTCACTTGAGTCTAATTCAATTAATCCAATTTCGGATCACATTTTAGTCAAAATAAAATCAACTTATCTCTGAAATATTGTCTTTTATGTGTGATTCAATAGGTTTTCGTAACGTTGACAATGTATCTAAACAATTTTAGATCATAAACAATGAGCGACATCTAGCAATGTATCATTGCTATCCAAGTGACAATGAGCGACATCTAGCTCAATATCTCATATTGACTCATTTGAGCATGACCATGCATTTTAGTCATTCTACTCGATCAAGGGGCCCACAAGTATCACTCCCGTCATATGAGAGAGATAGATCTCGTCTACATCAGTCACATCCTTTCGCATAATTTATTACATACCCGGTGATCGTCTTTATAGTCCATCTTATTATGGGTGACGTTTGACGATACTAAAGTATATAACTCATATAAGAAATCGTAGTGACTTCAAGTCTAAGGACTATTCATACTAATAGTCACTATGAGAAAGTTCATAACATACATATAATGATCTATTAAACATTCCCATGGCGGGTCAATTAAGTATATATTCTCTAATATATATACTCATATGTTAATGAAATATCTCATATTCATGACTTGTGAGAGCAAGTCATCAATCGACATACATGTTAGTTTCAACGCATTAATATTGTCCTTCAATATTAATGATTAACTAGTAATAGTTAAGAATAATGTTCAAAGTAATGTTCTCTACATTATCTTACTATCAATTCAACTAATTGATATAATATAAATTAGAACCTATTGTTGGTGTCGGAAGCACCATATTGAACCTTATTTTGATATTGGCAAAGGGTTTAAAGTTAAGTATTATTGATGATCTAATGTGTTTCATTAAGTGAGCAGGAAAGTTCTAGTTAACCTAGGCACGAAGTCTTGACCTGCAGGGTTGAGCAGTAAGTCCTGGCCGAGGGCTGGGCACCTAAGACCTGATCGAGGGTTGGGCATGAAGACCTGGTTCGAGGAATTGTGCACTAAGTCCTGGGTGAGGGCTGGGCACCGAAGTCCTTATCCGGAAGATTGGGCAGCAGTCTTAGTCGAGCGACAATTGGAGATAAAACTAGAGACATGTCATGGTACGGACGTCTCGAGATCCGACAATCTCGGAGGCCGAGCAAAAGTCCAACCGGACAAGCCGGTTGGCAAAAGGTAACTTCTCCAGAGTGGAGTAGGTGAGTACACATTCCTCGGAGGATGGAACAGTAGGCATCGGTTCGACCTAGGGATTCATTTGGAAACCCAAAGTCAAAACCAAGACAGCTCCGGCTATTATTTCATTGCATCTTATATATTATTATTGTTCTGGGACTAACCTTGGTTGCAGGAGCGAGCAGATCAAGCTACAGCCTCCCAGGCACCCAAGAGAGGTCAGGCGCCCTAGATCCCAAGTGCCCATGTGGTTACAAGCACCCTAGAGAAGGTTTCTCTGGCGAATGCGAAGCTCGCAGGTTGGCCACGTCAGCATCATAGGCGCCCGTTAGCTATCAGGCGCCCCAGTGGTCCCAGTCTCCCTAGATGAAGGATAAGGGTTGGCCAAGTATGGGAATAACCACACGCCAGATCCGGTGACATGTTAGGCGCCCTAGGCCTTCACAGGCGCCCTGGAGACCACTATATAAGGGGGTGTACCTTCCTGCCTCCACAACATCATATCTCCAACTCAAGCACTCAAGCAAGCTCTGCCAAATCTCCGTGCTCGAGTTTCCAGCGCCAATAACGCTCAAGATCGACGACCCGCTGCTCTATTTTTATTCCTTTTCAAGTCGTCGGTATAATTGTTTTTATGTTTCTTAATTCTGTATTCAAACCTTGAATTTGTAATCCTTTTCCGAAATATAGAATTGCCCAACAAAAATGATCAAGGACAGTGAGCTTTGGAGTAGGAGTCGTTACAGACTCCGAACCAAGTAAAAAAGAAAAGTATTAGTATTGTTTTCATTTTCGCTACGCAATACTCTTTTCGTCCGAAATTTTAATTATCAATATTCACCCCCCTCTATCAATTACAACGATCCCACAAGTGGTATCAGAGCGGGTGGCTCAATCTTGGTGAAACCACCAATTGATCAAGTTTTTTACGCCTTTTTCAATTTTGTAATCAGAATTGATAAAACCAACATTTTCTAAAAATTTGTCATAATTTATTATTATTTTATTATTATTTTACCTCAAAATTCGTGCAACACCTTTTGAGCTAGTTTTTTTTTCTCTTGCACTACTAATCCAAGACCAAGTTTTGGTACCTTCTTTGTTGTTTCTTTTGTGTGCGAGGTTTATATTAAATGGCCAATCAAGAATGGAATAGTGCTCGTCCACTATTCTCTGGCGAGAATTTCAGATTTTGAAAGGATCTAATGGAGTCTCACTTGAAGGCTCATATGGACTTGTGGATGATAATCCAAACGGGGTTCATATTCCCCATAGAAGATGGATCATCAATCGCTTGGGACAAATTGGATGAACCAACACTAAGCAAGATTGAGGCAGATGCAAAGGCGACTGCAATCCTACAATGTGGCCTAACCAAAGAACAATTCATGCGAGTTGGACCATTCGACTGTGCTAAGGTGATGTGGGAAAAGCTGATTGACTTACACGAAGAGACTTTTGACATTGAGGTCTTAGAAGGCATGTTGTCTGAATCATCAAAAAAATCGGACGAAGAAGAACAAGGTCAACTGAGCTATCTTGCACTCTCAGTACAAGCACCAATAGCCGAGATAGAGTCTAAACTCGAATCCGAAGCTGAACTCGAACCAAAATCAAAACATGTGTTCAGATCCGAGACGACAACAGTCAAGCGGGAGATTCCCAACGAGGAATCAAAAGGTAAAATTGTAAACTCAAATTTCAAAAATCATATAATTTGTTACAAATGTTGGGAGAGAAGGCATTACAAAAGTAAGTGTCCTACTCATAAGATACGAACGACACCACCGACAACGACAAATGAACCAGTTCCAGGAGCACGAAAGGACAAGAGTCGCATTCAATACTTCAAGTGCCAGGAGTTTGGGCATTACAAAGATGAATGCACAGAATGAAGACCCAAGGATCTAGGATAACCAACTAAGATGAGTAGATTTACTTTATATGAAAATTCAGTTTTTACAATAGATGCTAATATCTTACCTAATCACTCTTGGTCAAATTTAGATATGGATGCATGCTCAAATAACATAATTAATTCATGTAAATTAATTATTTCAAATTTTAGAAAATTACGACAAGAAAATGAGACTTTGAAAATTAAAATTGATATACTAGAAAAACTAATTAATAATCTTGCTAACTTAGAAAATCCAAAAATTTTCCCTCATTGTGATTTTACTTGATTTTTTTATTGCTATTCATAGGACTAGAAATGGTTAATAAGGACCTGACGAGATTGAAACTTGCACAACCTAGTATTAGGATGGGGCGAGATGATAGTACGTTAGGGAAGCTTGTCTAATGAGTCAGGTGGGGTAAGGCATACCCTATTTGGTCCTTTTAGTCCGGTAGAACTAACTGAAGCTATCTCGCCAAATCCTCAACTAGTTAGACCAGAGTTTTTCAAAAAGTAACTTGAAAATGAAATTTCTTTAAAAGGTTTTGTCTAGGAAAGGGTTGTTAATTCAATAAGGCTATAGCCAAAGAAGGTCTCTGTGCCCCGCCAAGATTTGGAAGCTAATTATCGAAACTCACCTTCAATTTGCTATTTGTTAAACTTAAATCTAACACAAGCTTTAATAAAATCATAGTCTTGACCTAAAATCAAAAGATAAAATTAATACATCTCAGAAAACAGATAAGGTTACCTTGTGTTGTCACTTAGAAATTGGTGAGATGTCTAGGACCTAACAACTTAGTCCAACCCAACCGACTTAATCAATTTCACTTGTTAAAATATTAAAATCAAACTTAATTTTCAAAATCAAATTTTATTAAGCCTAACTTAATTATTTTTAAATTCAACCTAATTATTTTAAATTTCTACTTAACAATTTTTAAAATTTAAAATTTTAACTTTTTAATTAATCTTTAAAAATCAAATTTAACTTTTCAGACTAAGATTTAATATTTCAAATCATTGGTTTACGGTTCGGGATTTACTATACCATTCCCTTATGTTTTGTTCAAATCGTTCACTCATGAATTAAAACCTACTTTCCTCTTTTGCTTACAGCTTAGGAATCAGTAGAACTTTCATGCTCACCTGACGGGCAATTGCTTCATTCAAGAGTCTTACAAGCACTGCAGTCTTTTGCAATCAGTTAACCAACTCGGTCGCCTTATTACAAAAGAGAATTATAAGTCTTAATCATGTTCTTGCATCAAGTTATATCTGAGAATATACTTATTTGAGGCCTTTCAGCTTACCGTCTTACGCACTTACTAGCCTTGCGGAAATTCCGGACCAAGGATGCATGTCGAGTCTCCACCTTCCAGCCTCTAAGCCTTTCTCAAGAAATATAACTTTCTGAAAGATTTTAAATTGAACGGGAATAGTAATAATATAACCCTTACCTTTACCCTTGAATATTAAAGCTTTAGCCTGCCATTAATTGCAAGCTCTGATACCAAAATAGGATCGTTCTTCAATATGAAAAGAAAACCCGAGCAGAGGGCTCAGAGATTTTATTTCTTGAAGAAAGCAAGCATACACTAAACTTCTGAGGGAATGAGTGTCTTGGGTGTTCTCAAGGCATGCTCAAACCCCTTGTACCCTTGGCCTTTTATAGAGGTAAAGGTTGCATATGAATTGAGGCGGGTGTAATTCTGAACCCCATCGTCCCTCAATTATTTGCCCTTTAACATCTAATCAGGCTTTACAGCTCAAAAGCAAAGATTCTGAAAGGACCGCTGTCGGTTTTATCCTTCCAGCTAAGGCTATTTACATCACATCACACACTTTAATAATAGAACTATTTTACAGCACACCACTACTTTAATAATTTAGCATCTTTTCTTTACAGCTGTCTTTTGGGCTCATCACGCTTCACGGGGGCACCCTTTTGATTTCTTGTCCTATTCGTTGCATGCGTAAAACTTCATTGAATAGGTCCCGTCTATTTTCACGAACTTCCGCAAGATGCTTGTGGTAGTAATTTTCAATTATCCCATGCTGATTTTGGTAGCGCTTGGCGTTGAAATCATATTCCTTCATCTGCATGATTAATTCCAACTCCCGAAGTCTCTCCAGCACATTGCTTATAGCTTCTTCCTCAATCTTGGCCATTTGATTCCTTTTGTCATGGTCCTCCTTGAAAGCATTGATCCATTTTCCGCTGAAAAATTGCTGGTGCATTCTTCAAGCCGAATGGCATAACTAACCATTCAAACAGCCCAGATGGACAAATGAAAGCCGTCCATTCAATTGATGAGGGATCCATAGCGATCTGATGAAATCCAGATTTCAGATCGAATTTAGAATATATTTTTGAATTCCCAACTTTCTTCAATATGGTATTTATGCCAGGGAGACTGTACTGATCCTTGTACGTATTATCATTCAATGTCTTGTAGTTGAAAACCATTCTTTCCTTCCCCTTGGTCTCTTTATCAGTAATAGGATCCACGGAAGTTCCAGATTGCACGATCATCGCCATTGTTCTATGTCTGCTTTTACTGGGTCGGATTACTTTAAGTTTGAGGAGTGCATCCACATGCCTTTTGAAAGCTTCCTTAAGTGCTGGTGAAACATTGCTAAGTGGTTTGTCTTGAATAGTAATATCAGGGTTAATGATTTCTATCTTACACAAAATGCCATTCTTAGCCCAATGTTGAAGGGGGTTTTCCCCTATGTACCCTTGCTCTTTTAATCTATTAAATAAAGAGCTATGCTTGTGTAAAATATTCTGATTAGAAATGGTACCGGCGAAGTATACCTCCTCTTGAAGCTGAATATATTCCATTTCTTCTAATTCAAGTTCCTCAATTGCTGCTGCAGCACTTTGGTTTGTGGCAATTGAAGTAATATTTTTATAGAAAGTAACAGTATTACCTTCTATTCTAACTCCTCCTTGCATACTTCGTATAAAATTACAGCCAAGCACCATCTGAACTCCTTTTCCCAAAGTCATATCAAAAGCATAAGTGAAAGGAATTCTGAATTTATTTTCACCAATCACCATTTGTCCCATCTTTAGCTTCATTTTGGCTTCCTGCTGAGAATTAACACCATTAATTAATATAGTGTAAGAATTTGGTTCTACTGCCTTACTTGGGATTGATCTTGAATCAATGCAGCAAGAAGTTGCTCCAGTATCTAGTATTGCGTTAACACTGAAGGGCTGTAAATCCGGTATTTCCAAGTTCACCTTAATGTTGTAAAGACGATTACTAACGTTCCTTTGAGAAATCTGGCCGTCAGTAATTTTAGAAACTACTTGCTCTTCAAGATAAGTAACTTGCTCCTTTCCCTTTTGAAAATCCTCTGGTGACAGTTGCTGCAAATCTTCCAATAATGCCTCAGATAACTCTTCTTCGGTCCTTTGATTTCTTCTAAGAACTCTGGATAATTCTTCTTTCAATCTTTGATTTTCTATCAACAAATACTGCGTATAGTTGATTAGTTCAGAAATCAGAGTTCTATCATCATATTGTATTGTCGGTGGTGGTAATGGTTTTAATGAAAGCCCTAAATAGCTGCCTGCACATAAAGTACATGTGGTTAACTTGCAAATTGAACAATGACCTCTTGACCTTTGACTTGTAATCCTTCTGCAAAAATGGCATTTAATATGCTGAGAATTTAGCTCCTGGTTTATCTGCCATTCATGGTTGCATACATATTGCTCCTCTGGTACATCTACCTGAACCTGCCATCCTTGGGTTTCCCCTATTAGCACAAATACTATTTCAGGTAAGGAATTTGTTACCACACTGCAGTATTGTTCTGTATCATGTTCCCCTTCTGATATACTGCATATTGCATCACTATCTGTTTCCTCAGGGTCAACAGATACCACATCAAATTCCTCAGGTAGGTCGAGTTCGCTTAACATTGCTACTCGCTCCTTGTCTCCTACCTTATTCCTGCATTCACGAGCAAAGTGTCTTTCTTCACCACAAATAAAACATTTACATTTGCGTACCTTTGCTCTATCATTCTGGTATTTCTTTTTAATGACCCTCACATGGGATTTGTGGGGTTTTCCCTTATAGGATTTTGCTTTCCTCAGACCATATCTTCTTGCTGGCTTTTGATAATGATATGGCAATGGTATTTTGGAACAGAATTGGAGATCCTTCAAGCTTCTTTGTAGGGATGCTTGCTTACACATTTCCATTAATTCTTGATATGCATGATGTATTCGTGGTAGTACTCCAATAGTATTCCCCCTATGTCTTTCCTGAAATTTCTTCTCAAGATAGCTACCAATGAGGGGTGGCATCTTTCTATAGAATTTGCTTGATAATTCTTCGTTCACGAACATCCGCCCCGTTTTGGCTGCAAGCACTTTATATTCATTCATATATGAAATTAAATCTTTAGTGTCATGACATACCAGTCTCTCTAAATCCAAATAAGCTTGATTTTGCTCCACTGTAGATCCCGATGCCGGATCTTCCAAAGTAATTATTCTGCGGATCTGAGTTAGTATGTTCTGTGTCTCATCTGCCATTCTGACTAATTTATCATACTGATCTGGATACATCATTCTCCATTGAATGAAAGTTTTCTTTTCTGTTTCTCCCAAAAGATTTTCTACATACTGTACCTTGGTTCTGTTATCACTCCAAATCTTCGAGTCCACAACATTTGTAGTAATAGACTTTCATCTGGAAATGACATCATGATATAAACCAATGTTATCAGGGAGAACTAGCATAGCACCTGTTTGCTGCTGCGCCGATGGTAATGTCCAGGTTTCATTAGAGTACATCTTTTGCATATTTCCCAATTTCGTGCCATAGTATCCTGGGTCATTATAAACATTGGGTTCTTCTTTCTTAATTGTTGTCGGTGCATATTGTGGTGGCCCCATTGTAGCATCTGGAGGTGGATGGTATTCAGATACAGCTGATGTTGAAGCTAATAGGCTTTCATTAGGCCGCTGTACTGGATAGTCCATCTCTATTTGTTCATCAATAGAAGCCACATACTCCTCTTGAAGATCATCTGCATCAAAATTAGTAGTAGCAGATTTATAAGAAGAAGAAGACTTATCTGCTTCATCATCCCATGAGGGATTTTCAGGCTTATATGTCCAGTAATAATCTGGCTGCTGGGGAATTGCATATGATACATAGTAATCATATTTGCCACTAGGCTCGCCTAGCGTATCCCATCTAGGATCATCAGAAAGTTGAGAAAGACTCCTCCCATCACCTTCCGCAAATGGATTGATCCATTCTTCATCAGAAAGTGCAAATAAATGTTCCGAATCAGAAAGTAGTTGTAGCTGATCATCATCAATATAATCAACAGGCTGCCATGGACGTCGATTCTTTTGCTGAAGTTCCCATTGTTGTTGTTCTTCGCAATATTCGTCAACAGAGATTAGCCCATCTAATAATTTTCTGAAAGGGTCATCATAATAGTCCCTTGTTCTAGATGTAGAAGGATTATCTTTATGGAGAGTTGTCGGCCAATATTCATCATTTTGCATAATATATTCATGGGGTGCTGCATAAATGACTGCTTGCCCTTACCATTTCTTCGGGTGAAATTGGGTCTCTTGCTTTTGCTGATTTGTTGACCCAAATCCTGAATACCTCTCTGAGTATTGTGAATTCTTCAACTTCAACTACCTCGGGAGGCTTATTTTTTCAATAATCACTGGGCTATTGCTTCTCCTTTGAAAATCATGATATTTTCATAATTCAAGTTGAATACCAAATTTTTACCTCTCCCCTGTAGTCTTGATCAATAACCCAGCTCCCACATGGATTCCTTGCTTCCAGCCACTCCAGATCTGGTAGCTATTCTTCCATAGTGTCCTTCTGGAATTTGTACTGCTATGCCTGTGGATAACAAGGCCCTATCCCCAGGGCTAATTTCATAATTGTCAATGATATGCAAATCATACCCCGCTGCTCCAGCTGTTTGCCGTTGTGGTAGTATGGCATGTGGATGGAGTTTTTGACTTTTAATATTGGAAACTTCTTCATCTTCTAAGAAGGCCAAATTTCTTGCTCTGGTGAGTCCATATGCTCATATTGACCCACTGGTTGCTCTGCTACTGGAGTATACCTTCAAACTGTAGGCTTATGCTTCCATCCAATAATGTTCTTGTATTAACTTGGGTAGGTGCAACTGGTTTCTTCGGATTGATGGCCTTAATATCCATCGTTGCTGTTGCAATTGTTCAGTAGTGAAACGAGTACCGGGCAGGGCATGTACTCCTCGGCTAGTTAGATAATCTGCAACATTTTGCACATTATAAGCAAAATTAGTAAAACTTGTATTAGTTAACCTTCCTATCATCATCCGGTGAGGAGTAAATTGCTGAGCCGCCTTGCCATTCTGTATACCCATGTGTTTGGAAAGATATTTCTATATGGTTTGCAAAATCTTCTAAACTCATCATTATGTCAGGGAATGACATAAACCATTTGTGTTCCCCTGGTTAAATCCATTTCCATTGTGGCTATAATAGATCTGTCATCTCTCCATCTTGTGTCTCTGAGAACTGCCAAAGCCATAACACCAGTATCTCGTCGATGTAGAGCATAAAGTCTTACCATAATAAGACCTATATGGATGTGTTGAAACCTGCTTCTCTAAGATTTGTTGGCTTTGCTCAGTTACAAGTGGTAAGTCCACTTGATTATTTTCTACACAGAGAATATCCTCCTCTGAATAATGCTGATAGACCCTGTGTTGAGTTGGTCTATAGCCTGTGAATATAGGACTTCGGCTGGAACCATTCCAGCTCTTTGTGATCGAGAAATTTCCAGCTCAGCTTCAGGACTTAATTGAGTTTCTATAGTTCTTCTGAATCTCCTTTGGCTTGGCATTAATCGTCGTTGAAGATTAAGGATACGCCGTTGGTTTCGCCGATAGTCCCGAATTTGGTCTTCTGAACTAGGTACAGTTGTTGTGGTTGCTAGTACCGCCGGTGGCCTCGTAGAAGTACTTGTTCTTGATGAAGTACTCATTTTCGCTTTTCACTTCAAGGATTTTTGCTGGATCTTTGAAGACAAAAATAGATCCTGTCTTCTTTGGGATAATTGGATCACTTCCCAGATTTAATCCTCCGATTCTCTTGTTAAATCAGCTATAGAGTCTTCAAGTTCCTTGGATGAAGTTGTGGGAGTTCTTATGGAAGTCGGAACTCTTTTTACCAGTTTTGAGTTCTTGAACCTGCTCAGTTAAGTTAATAACCAGAGAAATCAAAGTATTATTTTGCTTCACAATAGCCTTTAAAAGATCAAAGCTAGTTTTAAGCTCAATAGTAGATGCAAATCCAACTGCCGGTGTTTCAATTGCTTCCGTAGTTTTTAAGGCCTTTTTATAATCAGTATTTTCCTTCTGTTCTTCTAGATTCATCCGCCACCAATTAGCCTTTTTACTTCCTCTATTAAGTGTTCAACTTTTCGAACACTCTTTCTCAGTTCTTCCGTGAGTCTAAGGGCTTCTTCCTCAACAAGTTTAGGTTGTTTAGAAACATCTTGGACTAGACTTCTCACTTCTATATTTGTCAATGGTTTTTGGCTAATAATAGTCTTTTGGAGTTTCACGACCTCTCGTCTTAACTCCTTTTGCTCCTCTTCTATTATATAGAAGTGTTTTAAGGTGACTTTAGAAAGCAAAGTGATTCGATTATAGACAACGCCTATGTTATTAGCGATTTCAGAAGGTTTTGGTGTACTAGATTCCGCTAGATCAAGATATTCAAGGTTTATGGTTCGGGATTTACTATACCATTCCCTTATGTTTTGTTCAAATCGTTCACTCATGAATTAATACCTACTTTTCTCTTTTGCTTACAGCTTAGGAATCAGTAAAACTTTCATGCTCACCTGACGGGCAATTGCTCTTTCAAGAGTCTTACAAGCACTGCAGTCTTTTGCAATCAGTTAACCAACTCGGTCGCCTTATTACAGAAGAGAATTATAAGTCTTAATCATGTTCTTACATCAAGTTATATCTGAGAATATACTTATTTGAGGCCTTTCAGCTTACCGTCTTACGCACTTACTAGCCTTGCGGAAATTCCGGACCAAGGATGCATGTCGAGTCTCCACCTTCCAGCCTCCAAGTCTTTCTCAGAAAATATAACTATCTGAAAGATTTTTCTTAAATTGAACGGGAATAGTAATAATATAACCCTTACCTTCACCTTGAATATTAAAACTTTAGCCTGCCATTAACTGCAAGCTCTGATACCAAAACAGGATCGTTCTTCAATATTGAAAAGAAAACCCGAGCAGAGCTCAGAGATTTTATTTCTTGAAGAAAGCAAGCACAAAAGCACACACACTTCTTTTGAGGGAATGAGTGTCTTGGGTATTCTCAAGGCATGCTCAAACCCCTTGTACCCTTGGCCTTTTATAGAGGTAAAGGTTGCATATGAATTGAGGCGGGTGTAATTCTGAACCCCATCGTCCCTCAATTATTTGCCCTTTAACATCTAATCAGGCTTTACAGCACAAAAGCAAAGATTCTGAAAGGACCGCTGTCGGTTTTATCCTTCCAGCTAAGGCTTTTACATCACATCACACACTTTAATAATAGAGCTATTTTACAGCACACACTACTTTAATAATTTAGCATCTTTTCTTTACAGCTGTCTTTTGGGCTCATCACGCTTCACGGGGGCACCCTTTTGATTTCTTGTCCTATTCGTTGCATGCGTAAAACTTCATTGAATAGGTCACGCCTATTTTCACGAACTTCCGCAAGATGCTTGTGGTAGTAATTTTCAATTATCCCATGCTGATTTTGGTAGCGCTTGGCATTGAAATCATATTCCTTCATCTGCATGATTAATTCCAACTCCCGAAGTCTCTCCAGCACATTGCTTATAGCTTCTTCCTCAATCTTGGCCATTTGATTCCTTTTGTCATGGTCCTCCTGCAAAAATATTCGTGATAAGGTCTGGCTAATTAAGTCTTCATACCTTGTTAGCAGAGGGAATCTGCTAGAACTTGAGGCTGCTTCTTCTTCCGTTGCATCAGTAACACTTTCACTAAGAGTAGCCAGTGTTTCTGGTTCCTCAATCAACCTTGAAAGTGTATCAGCAAGAATATTGAGTTTGCCGTCTATATGCTCAAAATTTACTCGCACCCCAGTGCCTGTTATATAGTCGGTGAATGCGAGCCACCTTACCCTTGATGGCTTATTTCTTGCAGTCTTGTTGTGGAAGCTAATAATAGCCTGACAGTCTGTTCGCAGCGTTATTTCCTTCTTATCCATGTAGTGAATTTTTAACGCCGTCATTGTTTCCATGGCTGCATAAATTTCTGCATCAATTACTGATTTGACAGTTGGAAATTTTCCATGAGCATAGACACATATCCGCTCCATACTTCGTGAGTCATACTTTGTAGGCTTCCATTTACAAATACCACCCCATCCTAACATACTCCCGTCTGTTTCCAGGACTATGTAAGCATTTTCGGGGGGTATTTCTAAGTCTGGTAACTGATTGACTTGGGCTTTTATTTCCTTGACCAAAGCCCAATCTGAAGTTTTCATCCTTTTATCTCCATGAGGTGAGGTCTTCTCATATAGAGGCCCAAGCTTAGAGCTTAAATTGGGAATATAAGTACGAGCATAATTTAAAATACCCAACTACGATCTAAGCCCCTTCTTTTCCTTTAATTGCTCATCCTTGAATTCCGTAATCTTCTTAATAATGTGAGGTTGCAATTTGAGTTTTCCTTCACCAATTTCTGCTCTGAGAAATTCGATCTTCGGAATTCCAATCTTGCATTTAGTTGGAGAAAGTACCAGACCATGCTTTTCACAAATACCCAGCATTATTTCCAAATGCTTAATATGCTCTCGTTCTGTGTTGGAAAATACCAAAATATCATCAATATAAACAGAAATGAAATCCTCCGTACCTTGAAAGCATTGATCCATTTTCCGCTGAAAAATTGCGGTGCATTCTTCAAGCCGAATGGCATACAAGCCATTCAAATAGCCAGATGGACAAATAAAGGCCGTCCATTCAATAGAAGAGGATCCATTGCGATCTGATGAAATCCAGATTTCAGATCGAATTTAGAATATATTTTTGAATTCCCAACCTTTTTCAATATGGTATTTATGCCAGGAAGACTGTACTGATCTTTATAAGTATTATCATTCAATGTCTTGTAGTTGAAAACCATTCTTTCCTTACCCTTAGTTTCTTTACCAGTAGTAGGGTCTATTGAAGTTCCAGACTGTACAATCATTGCCATCGTTCTATGTCTGCTTTTGCTGGGTCGGATCACTTTGAGTTTGAGGAGTGCATCCACATGTCTCTTGAAAGCCTCCTTAAGTGCTGGTGAAACATTGTTGAGTGGTTTGTCTTGAATAGTAATATCAGGGTTAATGATTTCTATTTTACACAAAATGCCATTCTTAGTCCAATGTTGAAGGGGGTTTTCCCCTATGTATCCCTGCTCCTTTAATCTATTAAACAGAGAGCTGTGCTTGTGTAAAATATTCTGATTAGAAATGGTACCAGCGAAGTATACTTCTTCTTGGAGCTGAATATATTCCATTTCTTCTAATTCAAGTTCCTCAATTGCTGCTGCAGCATTTTGATTTGTGGCAATTGTAGTAATATTTTTGTAGAAAGTAACAGTATTACCTTCTATTCGAACTCCTCCTTGCATACTTCGTATAAAATTACAGCCAAGCACCATTTGAACTCCTTTTCCTAAAGTCATATCAAAAGCATAAGTGAAGGGAATTCTGAATTTGTTTTCACCAATCACCATTTGTCCCATTTTAGCTTCATCTTGGCTTCCTGCTGGAATTAACACCATTAATTAATATAGTGTAGAATTTGGTTCTACTGCCTTACTTGGGATTGATCTTGAATCAATACAGCAAGAAGTTGCTCCCGTATAGTATTGCGTTAACACTGAAGGGCTGTAAATCCGGTATTTCCAAGTTCACCTTAATGTTGTAAAGACGATTACTAACATTTCTTTGAGAAATCTGGCCGTCAGTAATTTTAGAAACTACTTGCTCTTCAAGATAAGTAACCTGCTCCTTTCCCTTTTGAAAATCCTCTGGTGACAGTTGCTGCAAGTCTTCCAATAATGCCTCAGATAACTCTTCTCGGCCTTTGATTTCTTCTAAGAACTCTGGATAATTCTTCTTTCAATCTTTGATTTTCTATCAATAAATACTGCGTATAGTTGATTAGTTCAGAAATCAGAGTTCTATCATCATATGTATTGTAGGTGGTGGTAATGGTTTTAATGAAAGCCCTAAATAGCTGCCTGCACATAAAGTACATGTGGTTAACTTGCAAATTGAACAATGACCTCTTGACCTTTGACTTGTAATCCTTCTGCAAAAATGGCATTTAATATGCTGAGAATTTAGCTCCTGGTTTATCTGCCATTCATGGTTGCATACATATTGTTCCTCTGGTACATCTACCTGACCTGCCATCCTTGGGTTTCCCCTATTAGCACAAATAATGTTTCAGGTAAGAATTTGTTACCACACTGCAGTATTGTTCCGTATCATGTTCCCTTCTGATATACTGCATATTGCATCACTATCTGTTCCTCAGGGTCAACAGATACACATCAAATTCCTCAGGTAGGTCAAGTTCGCTTAACATTGCTACTCGCTCCTTGTTTCCTACCTTATTCCTGCATTCACGAGCAAAGTGTCCTTCTTCACCACAAATAAAACATTTGCATTTGCGTACCTTTGCTCTATCATTCTGGTATTTCTTCTTGATGACCCTCACATGTGATTTGTGAGGTTTTCCTTTATAAGATTTTGCTTTTCTCAGGCCATATCTCCTGGCTGGTTTCTGATAATGATATGGCAATGGTATCTTGGAGCAAAATTGGAGATCCTTCAAGCTTCTTTGTAGGGATGCTTGCTTACACATTTCCATTAATTCTTGATATGCATGATGTATTCGTGGTAGTACCCCAATAGTATTTCCCCTATGTCTTTCCTGGAATTTCTTCTCAAGATAGCTACCAATAAGGGGTGGCATCTTTCTATAGAATTTGCTTGATAATTCTTCGTTCACGAACATCCGCCCCGTTTTGGCTGCAAGCACTTTATATTCATTCATATATGAAATTAAATCTTTAGTGTCATGACATACCAGTCTTTCTAAATCCAAATAAGCTTGATTTTGCTCCACTGTAGATCCTGATGCCGGATCTTCCAAAGTAATTATTCTGCGGATCTGAGTCAGTATGTTCTGTGTCTCATCTGCCATTCCGACTAACTTATCATACTGATCTGGATACATCATTCTCCATTGAATGAAAGTTTTCTTTTCTGTTTCTCCCAAAAGATTTTCTACGTACTGTACCTTGGTTCTGTTGTCACTCCAAATCTTTGAGTCCACAACATTTGTAGTAATGGACTCCCACCTGGAAATGACATCATGATATAAACCAATGTTATCAGGGAGAACTACATAGCACCTGTTTGCTGCTGCGCAGATGGTAATGTCCAGGTTCATTAGAGTACATCTTTTGCATATTTCCCAATTTCGTGCCATAGTATCCTGGGTCATTATAAACATTGGGTTCTTCTTTCTTAATTGTTGCCGGTGCATATTGTGGTGGCCCCATTGTAGCATCTGGAGGTGGACGGTATTCAGATACAGCGATGTTGAGCTAACAGCTTTCATTAGGCCGCTGTACTGGATAGTCCATCTCTATTTGTTCATCAATAGAAGCCACATACTCCTCTTGAAGATCATCTGCATCAAAATTAGTAGTAGCAGATTTATAAGAAGAAGAAGACTTATCTGCTTCATCATCCCATGAGGGATTTTCAGGCTTATATGTCCAGTAATAATCTGGCTGCTGGGGAATTGCATATGATACATAGTAATCATATTTGCCACTTGGCTCGCCTAGCGTATCCCATCTAGGATCATCAGAAAGTGGAGAAAGACTCCTCCCATCACCTTCCGCAAATGGATTGATCCATTCTTCATCAGAAAGTGTATATAAATGTTCCGTATCAGAAAGTAGTTGTAGCTGATCATCATCAACATAATCAACAGGTTGCCATGGTCTTCGATTCTTTTGCTGAAGTTCCCATTGTTGTTGTTCTTCGCAATATTCGTCAACAGAGATTAGCCCATCTAATAATTTTCTGAAAGGGTCATCATAATAGTCCCTTGTTCTAGATGTAGAAGGATTATCTTTATGGAGAGTTGTCGGCCAATATTCATCATTTTCCATAATATATTCATGGGGTGCTGCGTAAATGACTTGCTTGCCCTTACCATTTGTTTCAGAGAGTGAAATTGGATCCTCTTGCTTTTGCTGATTTGTTGACCCAAATCCGTGAATACCTCTCTGAGTAATTGTGAATTCTTCAACCTCAACTACCTCGGGTAGGCTTATTTTTTCAATAATCAACTGGGCTATTGCTTCTCCTTTGAAAATCATGATATTTTCATAATTCAAGTTGAATACCAAAATTTTTACCTCTCCCCTGTAGTCTTGATCAATAACACCAGCTCCCACATGGATTCCTTGCTTCCAAGCCACTCCAGATCTGGTAGCTATTCTTCCATAGTGTCCTTCTGGAATTTGTATTGCTATACCTGTGGATAACAAGGCCCTATCCCCAGGGCTAATTTCATAATTGTCAATGATATGCAAATCATACCCCGCTGCTCCAGCTGTTTGCCGTTGGGGTAGTATGGCATGTGGATGGAGTTTCTTGACTTTTAATATTGGAGAGACTTCCTCATCTTCTAAGAAGGCCAGAATTTCTTGCTCCGGTGAGTCCATATGCTCATATTGACCCACTGGTTGTTCTGCTACTGGAGTATAGCCTTCAAACTGTAGGCTTATGCTTCCATCCAATAATGTTCTTGTATTAACTTGGGTAGGTGCAACTGGATTCCTTCGTATTGATGGCCTTAATATCCATCGTTGCTGTTGCAATTGTTCAGTAGTGAAGCGAGTACCGGGCAGGGCATGCACTCCTCGGCTAGTTAGATAATCTGCAACATTTTGCACATTATAGGCAAAATTAGTAAAACTTGTATTAGTTAACCTTCCTTTCATCATCCTGGTGAGGAGTAAATTGCTAGAGCCACCTTGCCATTCTGTATACCCATGTGTTTGGAAAGATATTTCTATATGGTTTGAAAAATCTTCTAAACTCATCATTATGTCGGGAATGACATAAACCATTTGTGTTCCCCTGGTTAAATCCATTTCCATTGTGGCTATAATAGATCTGTCATCTCTCCATCTTGTGTCTCTGAGAACTGCCAAAGCCATAACACCAGTATCTCATCGATGTAGAGCATAAATTCTTACCATAATAAGACCTATATGGATGTGTTGAAAGCCTGCTTCTCTAAGCATTTGTTGGCTTTGCTCAGTTACAAGTGGTAAGTCCACTTGATTATTTTCTACACAGAGAATATCCTCCTCTGAATAATGCTGATAGACCCTGTGTTGAGTTGGTCTATAGCCTGTGGAATATAGGACTTCGGCTGGAACCATTCCAGCTCTTTGTGATCGAGAAATTTCCAGCTCAGCTTCAGGACTTAATTGAGTTTCTATAGTTCTTCTGAATCTCCTTTGGCTTGGCATTAATCGTCGTTGAAGATTAAGGATACGCCGTTGGTTTCGCCGATAGTCCCGAATTTGGTCTTCTGAACTAGGTACAGTTGTTGTGGTTGCTAGTACCGCCGGTGGCCTCATAGAAGTACTTGTTCTTGATGAAGTACTCATTTTCGCTTTTCACTGTCAAGGATTTTTGCTGGATCTTTGAAGACAAAAATAGATCCTGTCTTCTTTGGGATGATTGGGTCACTTCCTAGATTTAATCCTCCGATTCTTCTTGTTAAATCAGCTATAGAGTCTTCAAGTTCCTTGGATGAAGTTGTGGGAGTTCTTATGGAAGTCGGAACTCTTTTTACCAGGTTTTGGAGCTCTTGAACCTGCTCAGTTAGGTTAATAACCAGAGAAATCAAAGTATTATTTTGCTTCACAATAGCCTTTAAAAGATCAAAACTAGTTTTAAGCTCAATAGTAGATGCAAATCCAACTGCCGGTGTTTCGATTGTTTCCGTAGTTTTTAAGGCCTTCTTATAATCAGTATTTTCCTTCTGTTCTTCTAGATTCATCCGCCACCAATTAGCCTTTTTACTTCCTCTATTAAGTGTTCAACTTTTCGAACACTCTTTCTCAGTTCTTCCGTGAGTCTAAGGGCTTCTTCCTCAACAAGTTTAGGTTGTTTAGAAACCTTGAAAAATTACATGTTTTAAACGAATAGGACTGATGTCTTATAACACTCTTGAAAAATTACATGTTTTAAACTTTCTTTCTTAAGTGTTATAAGTTTTTACTTAACTTTGAATTGTGTTGCCATAAATTAAAAATGTGGAGATTGTTAGTGCCGGAAGTACCATATCGAACCTTGCTTTGATATTTGCAAAGGATTAAAAGTTAAGTATTATTGGTGATTTAATGTGTTTCATTAAGTGTACAGGAATGTCCTAGTTAACCTAGGCATGAAGTCTTGAGCTGTAGGGTTCAATACTAAGTCCTGGCTGAGGGCTGGGCACCTAGGATCTGACCGAGGGTTGGGCACGAAGACCTGGTTTGAGGAATTGGGCACTATATTCTGGTCGAGGGCTGGACACCGAAGTCTTGATCCGGAAGATTAGGCAGGAGTCTTAGTCGAACAAGAATTACGGACAGAAGTACAGATGAGTCGAGGTATGAACGTCTCGAGATCCGACAATCTCGGAGGCCGAGCAAAAGTCCAACCGGAGGAGTCTGTTGGCAAAAGGTAACTTCTCCAGAGTGGAGTATGTGAGGACGCATTCCTCGGAGGAGGGAACAGTAGTCGTCGGTTCCACCTAGGGTTTCATTTGGAATCCTAAAGTTAGAATCAAGACAACTCCGGCTATTATTTCATTGCATCTTATATATTATTATTGTTCTGGGACTAACCTTGCTTACAGTTGCGAGAGGATCAAGCTGCTGCCTCCAAAGCGCCCAAGAGAGGTTAGGCGCCCTAATCCCGGGCGCCTTTGTGGTTACAGGAGCCCCAGAGAAGGTTTCTCTGCTGGATGCGAAGCTGAGCTGGCAGGTTGGCCACGTCAGCATCACAGGCGCCCGTGAGCTATCAGGCGCCCGTGAGCTATCAGGCGCCCTGTGGTCCCAAGCGCCCTGGATGAAGGATAAGGGTCGGCCAAGTCTGCGGATAACCATGCGCCAGATCCAGTGACGTGGCAGGCGCCCCAGTCCTTCGCAGGTGCCCTGGAGACCACTATATAAGGGGGTGCACTCCACTGCCACCACAACATCAATTCTCCAACTCAAGCAGTCAAGCAAGCTCTGCCAAATCTCCGTGCTCAAAATTCCACCGCCAACAACGCTCAAGATCGACGACTCGCTGCTCCGTTTTTATTCCTTTTCAAGTCGTCAGTATAATTGTTTTACATTTCTTAATTTTTTATTCGAACCTTGAATTTGTAATCTTTTTTTGAAATATAAAATTGCCCAACGAAAATAGTCAAGGACTGTGGGCCTTGGAGTAGGAGTCGTTACAGTCTCCGAACTAAGTAAAAAGAAAATTGTTAGTATTGTTTTCATTTCCTCTACGCAATACTCTTTTCGTCCGGAATTTTAATTATCGATATTCACCCCCTCTCTATCGATTACAACGATCTCACACCTATTACCTAAGGGCATTGTTATACTTATTCATTTGGCACACATATGAAGTAAATATAATAACCAAAATTATGTCTTTATTAATAGGATATGATACAAAAAGTTCCCTAGTCAATCACTATATAATTGGTTCTAGGGGTAACACTAACATAAACTTCTTCTTTTATAAGTCCATTTAGGAAAGCTGTCTTGTCACGCCCTGAGACCATTGGAGCCGCTGATCCAATATAAAATCGGACAGCATCTCCCCTGTCCGGCGGACAATTTATACATACACACAACACACGCAGTTTATAAATTGGCCTCAGGCCTCAAAACAGATATATATAAAGCATAAAATGATGAAACACTCTATACTGGAAATATAAACTCACCTGAGCTGCCCCCTGGGCAGGGGCGTAGCAAAACCATCAACACAAAGTCCAACAAAGGACTCAAAAATACAATACCGTACGAATAAATCCAATACAAGCCCACGATATATGAAACGAATACAAAACGTAGACTATGCTATCAAAGAAAACAAAACCAGCGGAAGCATCCATCCTAATGGAGTCGTGGGGACCCGGGACTGGCAACTGGGCTCCTCCGGCGAGCTATCAACCTGAAAACAAAAATATTACGACGGGTGGCGAGTCCACGTGGATTCGAGGGTATATAGAAAGATATGCATGACAGAAAAGTAGCTAAAACAGCTATAAGGAAACAACAGGATACAATCTCCATAATAATATCAGAAGCATGCATAACTGAAATAATAAAGGACTGTACATACCAGAAATCAGTCTATCATGATCATAATAGGACTCGTACCATATGAGCAAGTGCAGGGTCAACAAACCATACCAACAGTACATCCTGTATGTGCATGTCAAGCAAGTGCAGCAAGTAAATGCAGCAAACACAATCAATGCACAAATGCATCATATGCACATGAAGCAATGTCATGGTCACCCCCTAACTCTAGTCAAGCCACCGAGACAGGCGATACTATGTCGGCTGAGTGGGTAGAGCGGTGACACTGTCCGCATATCTGCTATCATTGCTCTTGAGTGACCGAGAGGACAGGATGCTGGTGGAGCTATCGCTCCGCCCCATATATATATATGGGGGAGATATCTCTCTCATCTTCTCTAGTCTATGGGAAGAGAAGGGATCTCTGTGTGCTACCACGCTCTGAAACCACTATCCCTGAGCGGACGAGCGGAGCACTACAGAGCAAATGCACACACCCAGTGGTATCCACTAACGCATGAGTGGTCGTGTGTGCATATCATGTGCCGGAAGACGATCAGGGTCAACCACAAGGGAGTCGCTGATCGCCGGCATGCAACAGTGCAGGTATGGTGCATGACTAACACATGCAACCCCTACTAGGTCATCGACACATAACTCAACCTATCATGCACAGGTCATATGTATGCATCATAACCCAATCAATCCTATATCCAGACACATGGGCAAGTATGAATAAAATCAACCAATGCAGATATCAGGTGACATACCACAATAACCCAATCAGTCCATATCTAGACACACGTGCAAGTATGACCAGAATCAACCAATGCAACCATACAGTGGTATGCTAATCTCTATCCGCATACTCATGCTCATACCAATGCTATACAGAATCAGATAACAAATAAACGAGACTGTATAGAAGTAAATTTAGATCATATCCAAGGTCAAGCATAAGTATCAAGAAGGATAACAAAATGTTAGTGGATAAAGGTCAATATCAGCCTACTGCATAAATAACCATATAGCCATGCCTAAAGATAAAGTGGACTACAGAGTATAAGCAAGAAGTACCCGCCTCCAAGAGTAGAAGTCCGTATCAAATGAGATAGAACCACCCACCAATAATAATCCAATCAAGCTCCTGTATCAAGGATGTATTAAATTAGCTAGTTATAGAAAGATAATTAGCTATTATTCCCTAAACCATACTAGGGTTAAACTAATCATTTCCTGTTTCAGTTAATCTTATCCAATTAACTGATCGATTCGCAATTAGCCCACGTAATTACGATTTAAGTTTCTTTCGAATTCAACCTAGATAAGCTTAGGTTCTTAGTCACTTCCCATAATTATGAGTTAGGGTTATATTCTTGTAACGCCCGCTTTTTTTTTTCCTTTCGTAAGCGGCGTTACGTTAACATGCTTAGGGCATGTAGACATCATAAGGCAGCGGAATAACTTTAACTTATACATGCCCTGTTATCATTCTTAACTTAATGACATAGGAACCTTAGCATATTAACTTTGAACTTAAGCATCATATCATATCATGTCATATGTAACATCATATCATAAGGTTCCACAGGTCATTATTCAGACATATAAGTAACCAAGGTGAAGTTCTAGCATAAACCGTAAACATAAAGTTTCCTGGGCCAAGTCACTACTACACACATGCGTTCTTGCCCTCCTGCTGCTTCCTTCATTGTCCCCTTGAATGATCTGCGGTATAAGGAAATAAGACTATAAGCACACAGGCTTAGTAAGACTCTTTCCTACTCACAAAACCATTCATCATTCATCATCTCATAATGAGCACATAAAACATTAACATACTTGGTGCTCTACTTGGAACATAACATCTTACATCACTTATCGTATACATAGCATGGCATGAACATAAACATAGTAGACATTCTAAGCATGGCATAATTCATGGCATAACTCATAAACATAGTAGACATTCTAAGCATGGCATAATTCATGGCATAAATCATAAACATAGTAGACATTCTAAGCATGGCATAATACTTGGCATGAACATAAACATAGTAGCATTCTAAGCATGGCATAATACTTGGCATGAACATAAACATAGTAACATTCTAAGCATGGCATAATACTTGGCACGAACATAAACATAATGAACATTCTTCCTATCATAACATATGAGCATCTTCTTAACATTATCATGGCATAGATCATTTGTTCTCATGCATATTTCTTAACCTGAAGCGTAAGCATAAAATCTTATCATCATAGCATAATGCATAACATGAATGGAGGCATGAGTGGAATGCATATACATATATAGATGCTTAGTTTAAAATCATACTTTTCATGAACATACTTTTCATAAACATACTTTTTCATAATGAATGCATGGGCAATGAATATATATCATAAGGATGCTTAATCTTTAAAAACATACTTTTCATTTCTTAAACATAATCATCATAACATCATTTGGGGTCCCCGGCTTGTACCACATACATACATCATAGCGCGCATCCCTAGCAAGTCCGAGGTCGCGAGCCCCAACCTACTAGGGTAAGGACAGCATAGTCGGTAGTCCCCGAACCGAGGCGTTCTTAAGGTGCCCATTCCTGTTGCACAGCTTCGGTAGTGCCAGAACCGTGGATAGCTTCGGTAGTCCAAAACCGGGGCGTTCTTAAGGTGCCCATCCCTTGGACCCATACTTCGGTCCGGTACAAGCCCATACATAAAGTAAAATACTTTTCATGTTTCATCATTTATAAGACATTCATGACATACTTATCATAGCATAACTTGTTACGGCTCGGACCGTCTACCGGCCCATTTACCGGTCCTCTCGACCGTCGTACCGTCGACCATCGACCGTGCCGTTTAGCATATTTATGCCTTAAAGACATAAGCATCATCTTTCATTCATCATACATGTCATTCATCATTTTCATTCTTAGACATGGCATATGTACACATCATTCATAGAGCATGGCATACATTCGTATTATCCTAAAACATGGCATATCATTCGTAAACATGGCATATCATTCATAAACATGGCATATCATTCATAACATGGCATATCATTCATAAACATGGCATATCATTCATAACATGGCATATCATTCATAAACATGGCATATCATTCATAAACATGTCATTCATAAACATGGCATATCATTCGTAAACATGGCATATCATTCATAACATGGCATATCATTCATAAACATGGCATATCATGCATAGACATGACATATCATTCATAAACATGGCATATCATTCATAAAACACAAATCACATCTTACCATAGGGCCATTGGGACCCTTACTTGAAATAAATCTTAACTTTTACCCTATTAACCCTTCTTGGCCGAAACTTGTGAAGTCCCAAGGCCATGTGAAAATTCACATAATCACCTTCCATCGTATTATCCTAAAACATGGCATATCATTCATAAACATGGCATATCATTCATAAACATGGCATATCATTCATAAACATGGCATATCATTCGTAAAACACAAATCACATCTTACCATAGGGCCATTGGGACCCTTACTTGAAATAAATCTTAACTTTTACCCTATTAACCCTTCTTGGCCGAAACTTGTGAAGTCCCAAGGCCATGTGAAAATTCACATAATCACCTTCCATCATCCTTATATCATGGCAACACATAAACATATACTTGAAGTTAAAGACTCAACCCTAACCCTTGGGTCCTTGGGGTTGGCCGAACCATATGGGGCCTCTAGGGTACCCCAAAAATTCCCAAAAATTATACTTAACCTCTACACATCATAAGGGAACATTAAATATCATTTTCATGATTTTTAGCATAATTATAGACCTTTAAAACATGGTGGCCGAAACCCTTAAACTCAGGGTTATTAGTTTTTGTTTCTTTCATGTTGGCCGAAACCCTAGGGTGTCCTAGGGTACTCCAAAAATTCCCAAAAATTATAATTAACCTCTACACATCATAATGGAACATTAAATAGCATTATCATGATTTGTAGCATAATTATAGACCTTTAAAACATGGTGGCCGAAACCCTTAAACTCAGGGTTCTTAGTTTTTGTTTCTTTCATGTTGGCCGAAACCCTAGGGTAGCCTAGGGTACTCCAAAAATTCCCAAAAATTATACTTAACCTATACACATCATAAGGGAACATTAAATAGCATTATCATGATTTTTAGCATAATTATAGACCTTTAAAACATGGTGGACGAAACCCTTAAACTCAGGGTTCTTAGTTTTTGTTTCTTTCATGTTGGCCGAAACCCTAGGGTATCCTAGGGTTCTCCAAAAATTCCCAAAAATTATACTTAACTTCTAAACATCATAAGGGAACATTAAATAGCATTATACATATTTTTAGCATAATTTTAGATCTTAAAAGCATGGTGGCCGACACCCTTAAACATAAAGTTCTTGGTTTTCTTTCCTTTCAACATCAAATCCAAAACCAACCACTATATCATACTAAAAATCATAAAATCATAGGGAACTATTATACCACAGGTGAGGGAGTCTTACCTTGGGGTTTCTAAATTTTTAGACCTTGGATGGAGAGAAGGAAGAAGACTTGATGTCTCTTGACCACACCTAGTCCTTGGATCCTTGTAAGAACTTTAGATCTTGGGAGATGGAGCCTTGGTGGAAACTTTTCCAAGGGGAACTCTTCCTTAGAATTTCGGCTAGAATGAGGAGGGAGGAGGGGAGCAAATGCACTTGATGGTGAAGAGAAGTAACCCCCCAAACCCTCTCTTTATAGCTCCTTTAAAGAGGCAAATGAAGAGTCTCTCCATGACCCTTCATCTCCTTCTACTTCTTAACCAACCTCCACTTCATTTACTGATAAGTATTCCTTGTTAGGTGAGTTGGTTAAAGCATTTATGGTTGTACAAGAGGTCCAAGGTTCAATCCTTGGCCCATGCACCTTTATTTTTATTTTATTTTTCATTTTATTTAAACCTTTTCCTCTAATTTTCGAAAGTTCCCTTTTATTTCGAAAATTCTCCAAAAATCACCCATAATTATGCTAATATTCCTAAATAAAATTCTTTGATATTTATATTAATTTTACCTAATTTATATTAATTTTACCTAATTAATCCCCATTTTTGGAACTCATTTAAAGCTCATTAGTACCTAATTTCTCCATTAAAATAGAAAAATTAGGCTAAGATTTACCCATAATCATGCTAATATGCCTAATTAAATCCTATTTATATTTATACTAATTATTACCGAAATCCACCTATAATCATGGTACTAAAAAGCCCACATAAAGCCCATTAGTACTTAGTTTTCTCAATTTAAATGAGAAAACATGGATTTTCTAGGCCAAAGTTCTCCTTAATATTTCTAGGTCCCTTGGAAAATTATTTAAACATGCTTAATATTTTAAGAAAATATTAAGAGAATTTTCCGGATCGTTACAATTCTACTTTAGGTTCAATCCTAAACCGAAATCCAAATTGGGAGTAATTCTACTACATCTATTCGGGATTATCACAAAATAAGCACATCAACACCTTACCTCAAATCCCAGGTAACAATTGTAGAACCTCACAGCAATCAAAAGGAAACTCCACCAATCAATAAAGCTCACATGATAGGGACCTCCCTCAGCTTTACAACAGGAAAACCAGCAATGCCAATAGTTTGCTGATTTCCTACTTTCCTCTACCAATCTGTTCATGGTAGAACATAGAAAATCAGAGGATGGAATCAAAGAAGCTATTCCACAAGACCCTAAGTTCCAAAATCCATCATCAATTCATCGGTGGCAGTCACTCAGAACCTAAGCAATAACACTCTCAATTCATTCGAAATGAACCAACTGTTACCTTAGTTGGACACCAGCAAGGACCCCAATCGATTCCGATGAAGCCAACCACTAGGGAAGGAGATATACCAAATCAGTTTCTTTACCTCAATTCCCAGCTCCAATCGCAGAACCTCCCATCGAGTGATAGCCCCTCAATCGCCACAGAGCAGGAAGCTCACCCTAAATCATCAGTGGTATCAACATCCCCAATAGACTCCCAACGATCGTGACCAAGGAAATCAAACTTACCCTAGTGGAGATAGCCGATGAGCTCTGGGTTTTCTCCCCGATCCGTTGACTCGTGGTCGCCCCCTGGTCCGCCTAAACTTGGTGGAGATAGACGAGAGTTAGGTCGGAATATTATGGTGGCGATGACGAACGGAAGGCCCCTGATCTAGGGTTTCAGTTTGCGATTGGGAGAGGGGGAGGAATCGGGAGAGATGTGTTCGGCGTCGGCTTTCGATCGGGTAGAGGGGTGTGCGGCGAACCCTTAAGCCCTAACAACCTCTTATACCTTGTCCCTTTTTCATTTAAGTCCATCCATTGTAATTTGATTTAATTGACACCCTTAATTTGGAACATTTTTTGGCATACAACCCCTTTAAGGTTTAGTTTTAAATTCCTTAAATCTCCTAAACCTCATCTGGAAGCTCGGACACCCTAGGACCCTTTTCCGAGAAATTTTCCGGAGTGACACAAAAAAATTTGGATTTAACAGCTCAATTGGTACCAGGATTCAGGAACTTTAGTACTTAGCCTGGAGGTCTAGAGTTCGAATCCTGGGGAAGGCAAAAATCCACTGGCCAGGGGTGGGAAGGCCCGTAGGATCTCGGGCCTAGAGGGTTGCCTGCAGGGACCATAGAGGCCGTGATCGCTACATGTCTTAACATCCATTTAGTACAATTTAAATCCCTTATGGGCTGCATAAGTTAATTTTCACTTAGTGACTTGGTTCCATGAGAATCAAATAGGTCTAGTTGTAGGAGCTCAAGGGAAGATTTAGATAGGTCAGATTGGATAGGTTTTTGAGTTGACTTGGTTTGTTTTCCTTGTTGATATGGATTACATATTGAATTTTCAAAATTCTGAGTCTAGGTATACCTTTAATTAGAACATTTTGACTTATTTTTGAAATTAGTTTTAGATGGGTATGTCCTAGTCTTCTATGCCATAATTTAGTTTCTTCTTGTTGAGTTAACAAACATTAAGTTAATAATATAGATATTAATTTTTCTAAGTCTATTTAGGGTTATTTTTGTATCTTTTAAGTTCTTAATTAGGTAGTGTAGTTTGAAAAATATAATTACATAACCAGTGTCATAAAGCTGACTAATACTAAGCAAGTTAAACTCAAACTAGTCAACCAATAATACTTTCTTAATAGTAATGTTTGAATTCAATTCGATATTACCTAACCCAATTATCTTAAGTGTAGCATTGCTGTCAAATGCTTCTGATCTTAGGTTCTTGTATTTGATTTAGGTGAATTTTAATTTGTCTCCAGTCATATGTCTGGAGCATCCACTATCAAACATCCACTAGTCCAAATTTTTATATTCCTACACATAATGTACCCTAATTTGGATCCAATTATATAGACGTATTACGATAAATTAATTGAATTCACTTGCCTAGTCAATCTCACTCAATCTAAGTTATCAATCATGTTTTACTTAATGCTGGAATTGTGAGATACATTTTAGTCTAATCAATTAAATCAGATTAGCTGGATTTGACAATTTAATTAAGTTGATTTTGAAAAAAAATTATTAAGTTAAGTTTGATTTTGAAATATTTATTAGGTTGATTTTGAAAGATTAATTAATATTGATTTCAAAAATTAAATTAGATTTTCATAGTTAAGTTAGATTTTGAAAATTTTATTAACTTGATTTTGAAGATTAAGTTTGCTGCAAAAAATTAATTAAGATTTTGAAAATATTAATTAAGAGATTTTGAAAAATTAAGTCAGATATTGAAAAATTAATTAAGTTTATTTTGTAAATTAAATTAGATTTTAAAAATAATTAATTAAGTTGATTTTGAATAATTAAGTTAAATTTTGAAAAAAAAATTAAGTTGATTTTGAAAATTAAGTTATTTCAAAATATTAATTAAGTTGATTTTGAAAAATTAAGTTAGATTTTGAATAATGAATTAAGTTGATTGTGAAAATAAGTTAGATTTTTTAAAATTATTTATGTTGATTTTAAAAATTAAGATAGATTTAAAAAATTAATTTAGTTGATTTTAAAAAATTAATTAAGTTTGATTTTTAAAAGTTAATTAAATTAATTTTGAAAATTATGTTAGATTTTGAAAGATCAATTAAGTTTGATTTTGAAAGTCTAATTAAATTAATTTGAAAATTAAGTTTCATTTTTAAAATGATTAATTAAGAATTTTAAGTTAGCTTTTTAATAAGTGTAAAGTTTTAAATTAGGTTAATAAGATAAAGGTAAATTAGTCAGGTTTGTTGAGTTAGTTGGATTGGTTGGGTTGAACTAATCTTTTTAGCTTCTTAATATCTCATCTATTTTTTACGTGACAAAATAGGAAGTTTTGTCTCTTTTATGAGATGTGTTAATTTTAAGTTAGAAGTTGAATGAATCTAATATTTGATTGGACCTTGAGTTAGATTCATGTTTTATATGTAGTAACTTGAAAACATATTTCAATAATTGGCTTCTAGAACTTGGTGAGGCACAAGAACTTTCGTTGATGGTGTTGGGAGCATCAGATAATCAAACTTGATTTTTGATGTTGGCAAAGTTTCAAAGTTAAGGTCTATGGTTCTCTAATGTATTATACTGAGTGTGTAGGAAAGTTCTAGTGTAACTAGACACGAAGTCTTGATCTGTAAGGTTATGCATGAAGTGGCTGAGGGTGGGCACCGAAGACCTGGTGAGTAAGGCGGGGAACAATGACCTGGTTTGGATGATTAGGCATGATGACCTAACTAGGGGTTGGGCTCCGAAGTCCTGATTCGGAAGATCGGGCAGGAGTTTTAGCAGAGCAAGGACAACGGAAAGAAGTAGGGATAGGTCGAGGTACTAACGTCTCGAGATCCGGAGTCTTCGGAGGCCGAGCAAAAGTCTAACCGGAGGTGCCAATTGGCAACAGGTAACTTCTCCAGAGTGAAGTAAGTAAGGGCACGTTCTTCAGAAGAGGGAACAGTAGGCGTCGGTCCAACCTAGGATTTCAATTGAAACTTGAAGTCTGGATCCAACAAGACTGGCTTTCTTAAATCCATTTACTTTACATGTTATTATTATTTGAACTAACCCTATGTTATAGCTAAGGCATTCAGAGACTGACAGTAACTCACGCGCATGAGAGGACTCGTGTGTGCCTATGACTCAGCATAGGCAAGATTGAGTTGGCGTACACTAGTTGGAGTCGCCATATCAGCAACACAGGCGCCCCAGTAGCTGTCTGGCGCACGAGATGGATAAGACTTGGATCGGGCAACAAATTGGGACTCAGCTGGATCGCAGCAACACGGGCGCCCCTTTATGCACTCGAGCACTCGGGCGCCCGTATATCCCTTTTTAACGAGTTTCGGCCAGAGACCTCAACAATCAACTTTCTATAGCTCTTGTGCTCACGTGTGTTGCTCCAAAGCGATCTAGAGATAATGAAACACTACTTCGACAACGACACGCCACTTCTTATTTTTTACTTAAAATTGCCGATATATTTATTATTTTTTTGTACTTAACATTGTATACTTGTAAAACCATTCGCGACTTAAAGAATTGCCCAAAGTAACTGTCAAGGACCGTGAGCCTTAGAATATGCGCCATCACAGACTCCGAACCAAGTAAAAACAAAAGTGTTAGTGATTGTTTTTCTTGCATTTAATTTTTCGTTGCGTAACTTTATTAAATCCGAATTTATTTTTAGAACATGATATTCATCCCCTTCGATCACTTTCTACAATCCTACAATTAGTATCAGAGCGGGGTCACTCTGAATTTGTGAAAGCACCATTCGAGCATTTCTTTCATTTTCAGATTTTTTACTTTTTCATTTAAATAACTTATTTTTTCATCATAAGTTAGAAATTGATATAACTATTATTTTCAAAAATTTATCATAAACTTCTTTTTATTATTTTTTCTCAAAATTCATGTAACACCAATTTGAGCAAATTTTTTTCTTCTTCTCTAGCACTATTAATCCAAGACCTAGTCTTGGTACATTTTTTTTGTTTATTCATGTGCAAGATTTGACAAATGACCCAACAAGAAGGTTACTTGAAAAGTCGAATGGAGATTCACCTAATAACCCCCGTTCAAATGTAGGTGATCATCCAGACAGTGTTCACACTACCTTTGAATCTAAATAGAGAACCATTAGGATGTGAACTGTAGGATGTAACCCTAATTAAAAGGATTAAGGCTAATGCTAAAGCTACCCAAATACTAAATATGCTCTAATTAAAGAGGAGCTAATCCGGGTTGGACCATTGATAAGTATCAAAGACTTTTGAGAGAAATTGATCAAGCTATATGAAAGGACCTCTGAAATAAAGGTAAATAAACATGATTTATATTCTAATAAACTATATAATATCAAAATGCACGAAGGTGAATCGGCAAGTCAAATTCATGGCAGAATTTAAAACATCCTCAATTGACTACATGTGATCGAACATGTAGCGACAAGGCCCCTCTAGCCCCATCAGGCGGCTCTCTAGGTCGTGCCCTACGGTCTTCCCACACCCAGCGGTGGGTTTCTGCCTTCCCCAGATTCGAACCCTAGACCTCCGGGACAAGTACTATGGTTCCTTGAATCTAGTAGCTAAGTGAGCGCTCACTTGGCTACCAGATTCAAGGAACCATAGTACTTATCCCGGAGGTCTAGGGTTCGAATTTGGGGAAGGGAAAAACCCACCACCGGGTGTGGGAAGACCGTAGGGCATGACCTAGAGAGCCGCCTGATAGGGCTAGAGGGGTCGTGTCGCTACATAAAAGGCATCTTTTTATTGTAACGACCCGGCCCATCGACCCGACCCCTCGGCCCCTTGGGCAGCCAAATTTCATTTTTGGCGGTCCAACAACCTGGCCCCTTTGGTCGTCGACCGTCGACCGTCGTTACTCACAAGAACTTTCTACCACTGGCCAGTGGATTTTTGTCTTCCTCAGGATTCAAACTCTAGACCTCCAGGCTAAGTACTAGAGTTTATGAATCCTGATAGCCAAGTGAGCTCTTTCCTCGCCCCCTCGTAATCACATCGTCGCCGGCACAGGAGGTAGCGCCACGACTGGAGTACGAGACTCAATGCCTCTTCCCCTTATTCAGGGTAGGTAAGGGAAACACCGACGCCTTTCCCTCACTCTCAGATTGTCGACGCTTGATGTCTCCAGTCTCGCCGATCGCTGGTGCCGCCTCCACTAGAGCACTGCCCCTTTTTGTTGACCATCGTCATGCCATCCTCTTGTGCACCTACTCGTGGTCTTTCTTCTCCGTTGAATCTTGTTCGCTGGTTGCGTTCGGATCGGGGCATAGGAGTTGCTATTAGTGCAATTCAGGTAATATTATGTATTAGTAGATTAAACCCTTGATTAATTGAAGCTAAGTTGATCATCTTGGAATTGGTTTTGTGATCAGGAACCTTTGCCGTGAGGCACAGACTTCGGGGGGGGGGGGGGGGTTGGATTATTGCATTTGGGAGTTGATTGTGTTTTGGATTAGCTTTGAGAGGTTTTGATTGATCTTGTAGCTAATATCGTGTGTTCTTGGATGGACAAGATTGATCTGTATTTGTGGAATTTATCTTGCTATTAGGTTTTGGTATTGTGTATAGTGATAGAGTGTTAGGGTTATTTTAGTGGATTAATTTCTTGATTAACTAAGAGAGTTGGTTGGATTAAATAGGGTTGATAATAGGATTAACTCTAATTTAATCAGTGGTTTAGATTTGGTTGTAGTCACCTTTGATTAGGATTAGGTGAGGGATTAACCTAATCTAAGAAAAAGGATGTATTAATTAAGAAGTAAATTAATTAATTAATAGGATACTATATTGATGGTAGATACTTAGCTTTGCTTCGTATCCTGTATTGATAGGATTCGAGCTGGAGGCGATCTCTCGGACTTGAAGACGATTAGTATGATGTTGACGAGGCGGGTACCTTTGACTTATCTTTTCAGATATTGTCGTATTGCTATGCATGGTTTATTATAGATAACAGTATGTTTATATGTTATACCTGCCTTAATATACCTGTACTTGATATTTGTTGCTTACCCATGAGGTTATCTCCCGTTTACCTTCATACAGTCTCAATAGTTATTATGTGTATATATATGTGCATAGATATAGTGATATTTTCCCCTACATTTGACATTGATGGATCATTGATTATTTTGTCAGTATACCTAGTAGGTTACTTGAATTCCATGATATAGGATTTAGACCTATACCTAGCACACTGAGGGGATAGATGAGGACTTGTTGGGTGTTGTATGTGTTCGGGTCATGCACCATATTTTTCATTGTTGCATGCTGACGATCATCGACTCCTATGTAGTCTGATCCCATTGCCAATTACATGAGGATATGCACACACATCCACTCAGGGGTAGTAGCTACTGTAGGGTGTGTGCATTTGCCCTATATTGCTCCGTTCGACCACTATTTGGAGGGTGGTTCCGGCCGTGGTAGCAGCCAGGGATCCTTTCTCGTCCTGAGACACGAGAAGATGAGAGTCAGACTCCCCTATTGTTTAGGGTAGGAAAGTGACCTCCGCCAGTATCCTGTCCACCCGGTCACTCAAGAGCAATGATGGCAGGGTGCGTACAGGTTGTCACAACTCTACCCACGCGGATGTTCATTTATGATAGGTGGGCGATGCCCTGACTGGGATTAGGTGGTGACACATATCATTGCACCATGTGCATATTTTGAATTGTGCATTATTTGCTATATTTGATTTCTGCACTTGATTGACATGCATATACAGGATACCTGTTTACCTTAGATTATGTGTTATACTTGTGTCATAGGGATTTATTTCACCCCTCTGCAGGAAAGAAGGATTCTGGTATGTACCTACATTCAGTATATTTAGTGCACACCCTTTTCTATTGTTCATATGAGACTGTATCAGTGTGACTCTTATTATTAGTTATATCTTACTATGCATATATGTTTTGGTATCTGCTGAGTTCATTTGGACTCACACCATTAGCTATATTTTTATTTTAGGCTGGGATACTTGGAGTCGCCAGAAGAGGCCAACAGCCAGTCCCTACCCATCGCGACAACATGATTTCATTTTGTACTTTGTCGTGTATTGTTTTATATTTCTTTTAGCGATTTGTATATGTTGTATGTGTCGTGTGCCCTAAGGGGTTGTTGTATTTGTTGTTTCGTCATAAGTCGGATCGGTCCACAGTCAGGTATGGTTTACTTTGTGTTATGGTTATATTATGTCTTGATTTTGAGGCCTGAGGCCAAATTATTATTGCGTGTGTTGTTTGGATAGTGTATGTATGTGTAAATTATCCACCGGACAGGGGAGGTGTTGTCCGATTTTATATTGGATCAGCGGCTCCTGGGTCTCGGTGTGTGACAATTTATTTTTGGTATCAGAGCGAGGTTGTTGGATACCTTGAGGACTTGTGGATTTACGGTGTCTATCTAATACCAATTTATTTTGGTATCAGAGTGTAGGTTTGCGATGCCTACTTGTTTTTACGAGTCTTTTCGGATTTGTTCGGAGTAGTTTTCTCGATGTGGTTGTCTGGGACTTGGTGCGATGGGACTTCTTCAAGCGACAGATATTCCTTTTGATCTCTTGTATTCCTTATCCTAGTTAGGTAGGATTAGGAATTCTTTATTGTTATTGGGTCATGTTACCATTCCTGTATATCTAGATATGGTTATTGGATTATGTTACTATTCCTGTATATTAAGGAATGGATAGGAATTCTCCTATGTCATTGGATCATGTTATTATTCCTGTATATTTAGGTATGGTTATTGGATCATATTACTATTCCTATATATGTAGGTATGGTGAGAAATTCTCTCATGTTACCATTCCTGTATATTAGGTATGATTTGGAATTCTCTCATGTTATTGGATAATGTTACTATTCCTATATATTTAGGTATAGTTAAAAATTCTCTCATGTCATTGGATCATGTTACTATTCCTGTATATTTAGATATGGTTATTAGATCATGTTACTATTCATGTACCCGTCTAGTAACTTGGTTAGATCTGATGACTTAAAGTCAATCAGTTTATAGTAATCATGGTCAGGATTGACTATGAAGGAGATTAGTTGGCTTATTGCGAACTTGTCTAAATGTGGAGAATGTTGATTCTTGTGTGATACCGACATACAGGTTGGAAGACGAGGGTCAAACCTGTCAACAATATAGTGGAGGTCGAGGATTCTTTATTTTTCTTGGACCTTACTATTCATAGTACTTGTACTAGCTATTATCAGCTAAGTGAGGACTAGAGTTGCCTACCGTAATTGGCTTGATCAGTATTGGATCAATTCACTTTAGCTCATGGAGCTGAAAATTTTTCTTATGTTGCGTATTTCTGGACTGATAATCTAGATGTCATATCTTGAGTATATGATATGCATTGATGCAGTAGGGTAGCATTAGTTACATACTATTACGATTAGTAGCGGATTGATACATTCGGTTTCTTGGGGGGTTTGATCATGAAATCACTTGTACTTGATTGTTGACCTAGAAAGTACATGTTGATGGGTGATTTGAGCTAATACGGAAAAGTGTGGAGCTACTTACTTAACACTTACGGGTTACCGCTTGTACTTGGTTTGGAGAACCAAGAAGGTACCTTTGTCTTTATGATTGGCGCTGAGGCGAATCATTCATAAGACTAGGTCATCTCGGGTTGGAAGATATCTAGGATGACTTTCGAGAAATAAAGGAATTACTTCGTGACTATGTCGAGGTATTCCTAAGAGATAGCGTGTCTCTACCCCCTCGTTTTGGAGTTAGACCTCAGAGGTTTTGAACCTTGAGTGGAGGAATTGAATTGTATTGGATTACGAGGTGACGGACGGTGTGACTTGCTAGTTGCTACGCTATTCTATGAGGGAGTGTATAGGGTTGGATAATCTCGATGGTGCATTGGGATACACGACCCGCTAGTGTGCGGAGGATGTGGAGTTAGCTGTATCCTTACCTTCGGTGATATATTGGACATTAATCAGGAGGTCAAAGATGTCCACTGATTTCGGTTATCATACTCCCATCGTGGACCTATTAGTTCACCGGATGATAAAGTTGGTATCACCATGAACTCTCTCGTGTGTGTTGAGAGGTATATTGAGATTGACAAATTTCTATGTTAGGTTGTATTTTGAGAATTCCATTAGTGGATATGGGCCTACCGAATATGTAGCTTTTTGATGGATCATTGAGTGGATAAATGATCTATCGGTGGTTGATTATTTAGGAAGTATATTAATGATAGCAGCATATGGTAGGACATATTAACACAATATTTAAATTATATGTTATCTTCTAATGGTCTATTGGGGGATATATATATATATATATATATATGACTTGTGATGTTTGGGAGGATGCTATTGACTTGGGGATACTTGGGTGATATTCATAGATTTCATATTTTACGTTTGAGGATCGGAGTATAGACTTGGCGCTAGTGATCTTAGGATTGAGTGCCCTGGATAGTTGTGATGACTAAATGGTTATCCGAGTGTATCCAGTTATTGGATGATAACCTCTGGATTGATAACTCCAGTTGCTCCATAACAATGTAACCTTAGAGTATCAGACGAAGTGGTTTCTCATGATGAGTACAGACATGTTTAGCTGCTAGTATGTACCGTATGAGGAATGGTGAAATTTGGGGATCAAATTTTTATTAATGAGGGAGAATGTAAAATACGGTGAAAAAAATAAATAAATAAATAGATGTACAAAATAAAATTATATATATATATATATATATGAATATATATAAATTTATATACAATAACCATAAATAGGAGTTAAAATTTGAAACAAACATATGGAAATTTTGGAATGATTTTCTGGAAAGTGTGGACTTTATTTATGGAAATAAATAGGCATGAGATGGATTAATTACGAGTTAATTGAGGAAAAGATTAATTTTTCCTTATATATATATATATATATATATATATATATATATATATATATATATATATATATATATATATATTCCTCCTTTACATCCCCACCCGAGCCCTAATTCTCACCGCGCCGCAGCTCTTCCATCGCCCCCTCGCGATCGCGTCGTCGCCGGCACAGGAGGCAGCGCCACCAGCCAGAGTACGCGACTCTATGCCTCTTCCCCTTATTCACCGCAGGCGAGGGAAACACCGACACCTTTCCCTCATGCGAAGCCCTAAGCGTCGCTTCGCTCACTCTCAGATTGTCGACGCTTGATGTCTCCAGTCTCGCCGATCTCCGGTGCCGCCTCCACTAGAGCGTTGCCCCTTTCTGTTGACCTTCGCCGTGCCATCCTCTTGTGCACCTACTCGTGCACTTTCTTCTCCGTCGAATCTTGTTCGCTGGTTGCGTTCGGATCAGGGCAGAGGAGTAGCTATCGGCGCAGTTCAGGTAACATTATGTATTAGTAGATTAAACCCTTGATTAATTGAAGCTTAGTTGATCATCTTGGAATTGGTTTTGTGATCAAGAACCTTTGCCGTGAGGCACAGACTTGGGGGGGGGGGGGGGTTGGTTTATTGCATTTGGGAGTTGATTGTGTTTTGGATTAGCTTTGAGAGGTTTTGATTGATCTTGTAGCTAATATCATGGGTTCTTGGATGGACATGATTGATCTGTATTTGTGGAATTTATCTTGCTATTAGGTTTTGGTATTGTGTATAGTGATAGAGTGTTTGGGTTAATTTAGTGGATTAATTTCTTGATTAACTAAGATAGTTGGTTGGATTAAATAGGGTTGATAATAGGATTAACTCTAATTTAATCAAAGGTTTAGATTTGGTTGTAGTCACCTATGATTAGGATTAGGTGAGGGATTAACCTAATCTAAGAAAAAGGATGTTTTAATTAAGAGGTAAATTAATTAATTAATATGATACTATATTGATGGTAGATACTTAGCTTTGCTTCGTATCCTGTATTGATAGGATTCGAGTTGGAGGCGATCTCTCGAACTTGAAGACGATTAGTATAACGTTGATGATGTGGGTACTTTTGACTTATCTTTTCAGATATTGTCGTATTGCTATGCATGGTTTGTTATAGATAATAGTAAGTTTATATGTTATACCTGCCTTAATATACCTGTACTTGATATTTGTTGCTTATCCATAAGGTTATCTCCCGTTTACCTTCATACAGTCTCAATAGTTATTATGTGTATATATATGTGCATAGATATAGTGATATTTTCCCCTGCATTTGACATTAATGGATCATTGATTATTTTGTCAGTATACCTAGTAGGTTACTTGAATTCCATGATATAGGATTCAGACCTATACCTAGCACACTAAGGGGATAGATGAGGACTTGGTGGGTGTTGTATGTGTTCGGGTCATGCACCATATTTTGTATTGTTGCATGTTGACGATTATCGGCTCCTATATAGTCTGAGCCCATCGCCAGTTACATGAGGATATGCACACACATCCACTCAGGGGGAGTGACTACCATAGGGTGTGTGCATTTGCTCTGTATTGCTCCGTTCGGCCACTATTTGGAGGGTGGTTTCGAGCATGGTAGCAGCTAGGGATCCCTTCTCGTCCTGAGACACGAGAAGATGAGAGCGAGACTCCCCCATTATTTGGGGCAGGAGAGTGACCTCTGCCAGCATCTTGTCTACTCGGTCACTTAGGAGCAGTGATGGCAGGGTGCATACAGGTTGTCACAGCTCAACCCACGCGGACGTTCATTTATGATAGGTGGACGGTGTCATAACTGGGATTAGGGGATGGCACATATAATTGCACCATGTGCATATTTTGCATTGTGCATTGTTTGTTGTATTTGATTTCTGCACTTGATTGACATGCATATACTGGATACCTGTTTACCATGGATTATGTGTTATATTTGTGCCATAGGGATTTATTTCACCCCTCTATAGGATAGATGGATTTTGGAATGCACCTACATTCAGTATATTCAGTGCACACTCTTTTCTATTGTTCATATGAGACTGTATTAGTGTGACTCTTATTATTAGTTATAACAAACTATGCATATATGTTTGGGTATCCACAGAGTTCATTTGTACTCACACTGTTTGTTATATTTTTATTTCAGGCTGGGATACTTGGAGTCGCCAGAAGAGCCCAGCAGCCAGTTCCTACCCATCACGATGACATGATTTCATTTTGTACTTTGTAGTGTATTGTTTTATATTTCTTTTAGTGATTTGTATATGTCGTATGTGTCGTGTGCCCTAAGGGGTTGTTGTATTTGTTGTTTCGTCATAAGTCGGACCGGTCCGCAGTCAGGTATGGTTTACTTTGTATTATGATTATATTATGTCTTGCTTTTGAGGCCTGAAGCCAAATTATTATTGTGTGTTGTTTGGATATTGTATGTATGTGTAAATTGTCCGCCGGACAGTGGAGGGGCTGTCCGATTTTATATTGGATCAGCGGCTCCTGGGTCTCGGGGCGTGACAGAACAACAAGTCGAAAATTATTACATAATTAGGTACACTTTGAGTGCATTCCCAAGAAATACTTTGTAGGCATCTATGGTAAATGCATACAATGTTTTTTGGGATCTTTCAAAGGTTAAATTTGATGAATTATTTTCCGACTTTAAACTTCATGAGCAAACTAATATTTTTCTGCCTGAGAAGGATCTTGCTCTACTTGCAGGAAGACATACAAACATGAAGCCAAAGCCTAACTATCAACCTGAATTTTAATCTGAAGACTAATCAGATTCAAAAGATGATAAAGAGATCATCTCCAATGTAGTCAACCTAGTTCGGAAAAATGCTAAAGAAAAAGAGGATGATCCAATTAGAGTGCCCAAATACAAAAGAAACTAAGAAATAATGGAAAATAAGATCCTAAAAGCAACATGGTCTAAGTCATCGGAAGAGTCCGATGAAGAAGAACAAACTCTGTCGGTGATTGTGTGATCGGCAAGTGGGGGGTGAATTGCCCCTAAAAATATAAAACAGATCTCTTGTTCTTGCTCAACAAATATAGAAGTTAGTTCACAATAAATAACATAAATAGATTAATAACATTAAAGCAACAAACAAAAGAAAAAGAGGCACACAGATTTACTTGATTTGCAATCAAGAAAGTTGCTAATCGAAGGCAAAATATAGCACAAACTCTAGATGAACTCCTTGAGGCGGAGAAGCCTCTTTACAAAATAAAGAACTGAAGAAAACAGTCGAAATTTAGAACGAAATTCGTTTACAGTGCTATTGATATTTGGAACTAAGCTCTGGGGGCTTATTTATAGCACCGGTAAACTCTATTCTAATCAGATGTGGCACAATAGGGGTGCCCTAGTGCTTGGGGGTGCCTGATACGTGGCATATGAGTTATCTGCTTCGCAACGTTCGCAAACGGTTAAGTTGGGGATAGACTTCACTTCTCGGGCGCCTGTATACACTAGGGTGCTCGGGAACAGGGGTGCCCGAGTACATGGTTAGCTCCTTGCTGACAAATCTCCAACTGATCATCTTGGGTGATTTCGAGACTTCCAGAGTTGGGCTCACTTGAACCCTCCTCCGGCCTTCTCCTCGAGTGTGCTTCTCTCAGGCTTCTCATGCCTCGGACGTCTTGCACGTCATTCTCGCTGCACCGGCGTACTCTTTCGCAGTACTCCGTGTCCCTCGGATGCATTGAGCTCGTCGGCTCCCTTCCTATGTCATCCTTCACAACCGCTACGTCTTTCACTCGACTTCCTACGCTCCTAAGTTTCTGCACAATTAGACACATGAATCAATCACAACAGGACCTAACTAAACTCGGTTGACCACATCAAAACCTACCTGAGGTACTTACAATCTCTCCCTTTTTAATGTGCATTAACTCGAGTTAAGTTAGGGTAAACGAACATAAAAAAAAGAATAAATATGTGACAATGTAAGTACAAAAAAAAATTGAAATTAACCCTTCCCCCTTAACTTAATCCTATTTCTTCATCATTGATCATATCTAAACTTAAACATGGTAAGGGAAATATTAAACTAATCAGAATGACTTACAAGAATTTATGAAAAATTATTCCAGCATCCAAAATTGTTGAAAATTTTTTAGTATATGTCTAACATAATAGTTAGTTTCTAGAAAATTCAAGTTTTCAAATGTTGCCCGAAAATTATTTTTTAAAGTGTAAAGTATAATTTTGGAAATACAATTTTTAAAAATTTATTTTTACTCGAAAGTAAATCAAATTTTTATCCAAGTTAGAATTTTGGCAGACTCATCTCTCGAAAAATTGTCAAAGTATAATAACTTTTCTAACTTTATGAAAATAATTTTGAAATCCGAGTTGATAAATTGAAAGAAAATTGATTTTAAAATTTTGATTGTAGCTTCAAATAAATTTAAAATTTTTTCATAATGTTCAAAACATAATTCACATATTCTGAAAAATCCAATTTGACGAAATTAATTTTTTAAATATTTTTAAAATTTAAAAATACATTTTCAAATAAAAAATCATAATAAATTTGTTAACTATTAAAAATTTTGAAATTTTTTTTTGTAGATAGTACATAGTAAACTCTATCATAAAAAATATTAAACTAATTTTTCTGAAAAAGTTATCTCTTAAAAAAATTTAAAAATATTAAAAATAAAGCATTAATAAAAAATTGACAAATAAATAATATCTAACAGTTGAATACATATTTTGAAATCCAAAATAAATTCTTACCAATAGGATTAATCGAAAATCTAGATGAAATGTAAGTCCTAGGAATTCTTACTATTTGACCCTTGTCATATTTAAAATACCAAATAAGTTTTTAAGAATATTAAAATTTTGAATTTTGACAATAATTTTGAATATTGATTTGTATCTTTATGTTTTCATTTTCTAACATTAGCTTATCATACATCTCAAGCGGGCATGTAGAAACTAGTTATTTTTTCATGTCTGTATTTTTATTTTTTAATTTGCATATTGACTTCATCATGACCTTTATACCTGAAATAGAGTTGATCAGGAGGTAAAAAACGTATCTCACTTACCATATCTCTTTCAAAGTCCGAAGCTCCCCCTTTGTGACTGCTATCTTCGGACGTGGTTTCCCCTCATCGATGCTTTCTTCATCTTGGTGTGAAGCCATCAGTGCATGTCCAATGTGTTGCATAATATTAGACTCATCTGATGATGATTCATTCTATGTGGCCTTCAGATTCTTGTGTTTCACCTTATTAGGTTTGTTTGCTTTTAGCTTTAGGCAGTTTTCCTTGATATGCCCATCTTCCTAACAATTGTAGTGACACTCCTTTGCTTCTTACCCTGCACTTTATTAAACCTTTTAGCTTTGAAATACTTAGACAACTTCCTTATCATGTATGTCGTGTTTTCTTCATCTTTTGAAGATTCCTCCTCGTGTTTGATTTTCCTCGTGCTTAGGATGATGTTGTCTATTTTACTTTTTCTTGCGCATCGAGATTTATGAAATTCTAAAGTCGAAAATCGTTGTTCTAAGGTACTTACCTCAAGATTCTTAGAGATGTAGTAAGCATCTATTATAGAAGTCCAATTCGGGGTCCTCGGGAAGGCGTTTAATTCATACCTTTGTGCGTCGCGATTACTTATCGACTCTCCGAGGTTCTTGATTCACGTGATTAGCTCATTAAGTTGTGCATGTAATTAGGCTACAACTTTCCATCCATTTGGAGATTACTGAGTTGATTCTGAAGTATGTCTCTTTTTGTAGTTTGGCTTGAGAGGTAGCTTCGTGAAGTTTTAGGAAATTTTACCAAAGTTCCTTTGCCGATCGGTAGTTCCCGATTCGGTTGACTTCCTGCGTAGGTAGTACGATTATCAAATGAAACTCTTGTTTCCCATTTACCACAAAATCTGCTTGCTCCTTCTTTGTCCACAAGCTTTCATCTTTATCTTTGTCGTTGGCGTCTTTGGGAGCTACAAAATCATTCTTCATTATTAAAAGTAATTCAAAATCAGTTTTAAAGAATACCTGTATTTTTCGCTTCCAACTAGCGAACTCCCCCTCGAACTTTGGTGGGTATATGACCGGTCCGACCATTTTGTAAGTTACTTCAGATGGGGATTAGTCCTTCTGGAGCATCCTCGCTTTGATACCATTTGTCGGTGATCGTGCGGTCGACAAGAGGGGGATGAATTGCCCCTGAAAAAATAAAACTGATCACTTGTTCTTGCTCAACAAAGATAGAAGTTAGTTCACAATAAATAACATAAACAGATTAATAATATTAAAACAATAAACAAAATAAGAGAGTCGCATAGATTTACTTAGTTTGCAACCAGGAAGATTGCTAATCCAAGGTGAAATATAGCGCAAACTTCAGATGAACTTCTTAGGGCGGAAAAGCCTCTTTATAAAATAAGGAACTCAAGAAAACAATGGAAATTTAGAAAGAAATTCGTTTATAGTGTTATTGATGTTTGGAACTAAGCACTGGATGCCTATTTATAGTCCTGGTCAACTCTATATAAAGCTGACGTGGCACAACAGGGAGCCCAAGTGCTTGGGGGCGCCTGACACGTGGCATATGAGTTATCTGCTTAGCAACGTTCACAAATGGCTATGTTGGGGATAGACTTCACTTCTCGGGCGCCTGTATGCACTGGGGCACCCGGAAATAGGAGCGCTTGAGTGCATAAGGGCGTTCTAAAGCATATGGGTGCCCTAAAGTATACGGGCGCCCAAGAACTCGTCACATCCTCGACTAGTTAGACTAGGGTTTCTCAAAGAGTAAATTAAAAATATAAATTCTTTAAAAGTCTTTCTCTAGAAAAGGATCGTTGTTCTAATACTCAAAAAGGCTCCGTGCCTCGTCAAGACCTGGAAGTCGATTATTGAAATGTATTTATAAATTACTACTTGTTAAACTTGAATTTAACTCAAGGTTCAATCAAATCATAGATTTCACTTAAATCTAAAATAAAATTAATACATCTCACAAAACAGACAAGGTTTTCTTATTTTGTCACATAGAAATGGATAAGATGTTAACGACCCAAAAAGCTAGTCCACCCAACCAACCCCCAAACCTAATTAGTTTCACATTTAATTTATTAACTTAATTTTAAAAGTTAATTTGACTTAATTAATTTTTCAAAATCAACTTGTTCAAAATTAATTTAACTTAATTAATTTTTCAAAATCAACCGTTTTCACATTTAATTTAACTTAAATCAATTTTTATTTTTTTTAAACTTAATTAATTTTTCAAATTCGAATTCAAACTATTTTCAAACTAAACTTAAATTTATTAAATCCCCTGAATTCCAAATTTAAAATTGAACTAATTTTTCAAAATCAAATTTATCCTATTTTAATTATTTTTCAAAATCAAAACGTAAACTCAAACATAAAAGAATCAAAATTTTGGTTAACTTTTCAAATATTTAACTTAATCAATTCTTTTTAATTAAAAATTTCAAATTTAACTTAATCAAAATCAAATTAATTTTTCAAATATTAAAATCTACCAAACTTTTCAAATTTCAAACTCAATTTAATTTTTTTAATTCCAATCTTAATTATTCAATTTTTAAATTTATCCTATCAAATTTCAAACATAATGTTTTCAAACTTTAAACTCATTTTAATTTTTTAAATTTTACATATAATTTCTGTTTCAAAGGAAATTTAATTCTTAAAATTACTTTAGTTATTCATTTTAGAAAATATTGCTTAAGATTGACTTGAAATCTATGCCCAATGTTTGTTCCTCAAATTTGTTTTTAAAAAGAATATTATTTCTCCATATAAGATTTTGTTAACTATCATTTTTTATTAAAATTTTAATCTATTCTCTTTTACTTAAACTTTTACAAAATCCTATTTTGTTTTCAATTAGACTTTCTTATTAGTCCAGGCTCTAATGCCTAATCTCATTTTTCAAACGGAAGATTTTTCAAAAAAAATATTTTTTAAAAAATATATATATTTCCTTTGAAAGATTTTCTAACTGTTTTTACTCTTTGAAAATGCATTTCTCAAAATTTCAGGGGGAGAGAACAAATAAGTCAAGTTTTTTAAAACTCTTAAAACCTAATTTTTATTTTAGGTAAGTTCAAAATATATTTTTTTCAAAAGCTTTAGTGGGAGAGTAATACAACAAGGCGGAGCATGGTTAAAAAAAATATTTTTAATGTTACTTAGAGTTTATGTTAACAAATACTTTCAAAAATACTTTTCTTAAAAAACGTCTCAAAAGTCTCCCTTACTTTTTTTTTTGTTGCTATTTTAAAATAGTAATCGTTACTCAAAAAATTTATTCCTTGCTTAAGAAATTTTATATTTTAGAATTCTTCATTATCTTAAAAATTACATATTTACATCAATCTATATCTTGAAAATTATATTTTGAAAATTGTGAAATCTCTGGGAAAATTAATTTTGTTTTACTTAAAGTTGTTTTCCAAAAACTTGTGAAATTGTCTAACTCTCTCTTAATGGGCTTCTTTCAATATGTTTTTGTTAAATCCGACACATTTGACTCGGTCAAGAAACTTTTGGGGATGAGTTAGGGTTTCCAAGGCCCCCATACCGAAGTTAGTTTGACGACTATATTGCCTAAACCCTAGAGTTAGGGGTCTGATGGTGGAGGATCAAACTAAAAGATGGCTTAAATGCAAATATATCATAACTAAAGGGTCTGAATTGCGATACCCTGAAATGCAGGGACTAAAGTGCAAAACTTCCATCACTTAAGTCACCCTTTCTCTTCCTCTGCAACCCGATCGCATCAACCTTTCTTCGTGGTCTTTCACCGTAGCCCAGCACAGCCCGAGCCGATCCCACACCTCCTCTTCTCCTCTCCTTCTCGCCTACACCGTCGACGCTGCATCGAGGGCTTCTTCTTCCTTGATCTTGTGTGGGGCCCTCGTTCGCACCTCTACATCTTTCTTCACTCAACCTTTGGCGGGGATCGTTCATCTGATTCTCTTGTAAGAGGACTCAGGGGAGTACAAATCGGAGCCGATGGGGGATCTCAATTTCCCCTCGCAAGCCGGTTTCGATAAACCATGTGCGTGAGAAGGTAAGCTATGCTATCTTCGTTCCTTGCTATTTCGTTTGATTGTTGCAAGCGATTGTTGACGGCCATGGTGCCTGTTGTTTGTGCCTTAATTCACAGCGTTTCCTCGGCATTCCGGTGAAGTGGGGTTTGCATGCGTTGTTAGCCCCGATCTGTATTAGAGATTGGTTGATCGTCCTCCCTTTGTTGCTGTGTCGCTAGATTTGGAGCAAGGAAGTACTTCGGCATCTTATCAGGTAAGGATTACTGAGTTGATATGGGAGATTGGTTCCAACGTAGCTTAGTGGTGCTGCTTTAATTTTTGATTGATTCTATTGGAATGGGATTCCTGGTAAGCAGTAGGATTGGGTTCTAATATGTGTTGATGTATTGACTCTATTGGGAGGGTGCTTCATTTTGATATCCAGTGATCTATTTCGATTTTGGATAAATTGGATGTAAATGAATGTGGTAGTTGGGCAACTAATCTTGCTAGGGGTAAATTCTGTTTAGGGAAACTGTTTGGGATTAGTTGTTAACTGTGATTTGCGATGTTGTAGTGCTTGATCAAACTTCTAAGCTTGAACTCAAATCTGAGTTGCTATGTCAGAGCTGGGTAGTTGGTTGTGACTAGCTAATTCAATTGGATCAATAGGTAAGTTGTTGGATTGATACAAGAATTTGGATTTGGGAGAGGTTAGGTTTAATTTGAAACATAAACCTCATAACATAAGCTTAATGAACTTGAATTTGGGTTTACCTCTAAAATGAACCTAATCTTAATTACATGGGATAATTAGGAACCTTCTATTTAATTAAAGTTAATTAAATGGAAAGAGAATGATTAGGTTAACTCTAGTGTGGAATAAAGATTAACTAACTAGTTATTATCTCTTGTAATAGCTAATCAAATATGTCCTTGATATAGGAACTTGATTTGGTTTATTATGGCAGATTATTGGCAAGTGGTTCTTTCTTATTTGATACGGACTTCTTCCATTTGGAGGCGGGTACTTCTTGCTTGTATCTGTAGTACCACTTTATCTTTATGCATGACTTACTATATTTATGCAGTAGGTCCTTGCTTACCTTTATCTGCTACCATTTTGTTATTCTGCTTGATACTTATGCTTGATCTTGGATATGATCTAGATTTCCTTATATACAGTCTCGTTTATTATTTTCTGATTCTATATAGCACCGGTATGAGCATGAGTATGTAGATACAGGATAGCATGCTATTGTAAGGTTGCATTGATTGATTCTAGTTATACTTGCATGTGTATCAAGATACTTGATGATTGGGTTATGGTACATGTTTACGACCTGTGCATGTTAGGTTGAGTCATGTGTCGATGACCTGGTAGGGGTTGCACTTGTTAGAGTCATGCACCATACCTTCACGATTGCATGCCGGCGATCAGCGACTTCCTTGTCGTTGAGCCTATCATTTCCGACACATGATATGCACCCACAGCCACTCATGGGTTAGTGGATACCGTTGGGTGTGTGCATTTGCTCTGTTTTGCTTCGTTCGATAGCTCAGGGGTAGTGGTTTCAGAGCGTGGTAGCAGGCAGGGATCCCTTCTCTTCCCATAGACCAGAGAAGATGAGAGATATATCTCCCCCATATATACATGCCAGAGCGAGAGCTCCACCAGCATCCTGTCCACATGGTCACTCAGGAGCAGTGATGGCAGAGTGCGGACAGTGTCACAACTCTACGCACTCGGTCGACACAGTATCGTCTGTCTCGGTGGCTGGACTAGTGCTTGGGGTTGACCATGACATTGCACCATGTGCATATGATGAATTATGCATTTGATTGTATTTGCTGCATTTATTTGCTGTATTTGTTTGACATGCACATACAAGATATATGTTATATGTGTGGTTTGATGACCCTGCACTAGCTTATATGATACGAGTTTTTATTATGATCAGGATAGGCTGATTTCTGGTATGTACATTCAGTTGTTACTTTCAGTTATGCATATTCTTATATTTTTGCTGATACTGTATCCTGTTGTTTCTGTATAGCTTATTCAGCTATTATTCTGCCATGCATATCTATCTATATGCGCAGAGTCCACTTGGATTCACCACCCGTCACACTGTTTTTGTTTTCAGGATGATAGCCACCAGAGGAGTCCAGTTGCCAGTTTCGGGTCCCTACTACTTCGTAGCTGGGTGCTTTCACGTTTATTTTCCGTTTATAGCATTACTTATGCATTGTATTGGTTTTCCTATGTCGAGAGTCTGTTTTTGTGATTCATTCGTACGACATTATATTCTAAGTCCTCTGTTGGACTTTGCGTTGTCGTTTTTGCTACGTGCATGCCCTGGGGGCAGATCAGGTGAGGTTTTATGATTTCCTACTGTATGGTCAGTAGTTTATTTCCATATATATATGTTTTGAGGCCTAAGGCCATTTAAAACTGCATGTGTGATTGTGTATTTGTGTAAATTGTCCGCCAGACGATGGTGATGTTGTCCGATTTTATATTGGATTAGCGGCTCCGCCGATCTCGGGGCGTGACAATTTATTTCGGTATCAGAGCGTAGGTTACGAAGCCTACTTATTTTTGTGTTGTTCTGGACTTTTCAAATTTTATCTGATATCAATATATTTTAGTATCAGACCCCAGGTTTTGCGAGATACCTCAGGTATTTTACTAGTTTTCGGATTTGTCGGAGTTAAATCTGATACCTACTCGGTAGGTGTCTGAGCTCGGGTTTGATGAGATCTACCCGAGTACATTTCAGATCTTCGGAGTCGTTTTTCCGACGTAATTTGTACTTTGGGACCTGACGGCAACGGGACATCTCCAGACGACAGGAGGTAAATTTTTCTAGATCTATCCTACCGTTGGTACTTATTACTAGATTTAGTATTGGTTAGACTTTCCTAGCTTGGTGGGATCGTATACATATACTGGATGGATAGACATTCATAGATTTGGTTTTAGTTGGATTGACATGTAGTCAATCTATCATAGTCGTGATCGTTCATGTGAGCGATTAGTTGACATGTTACGGATAGGACCTTGGAACGGAGAATGTTAATTCTCTTGTAGCACCGACTACTGAGTCGGAAGGTTAAGGTCGAATCTGTCAACAACCGATTGGACGTTAAGGATTTTGGTTTAACTGGACCTTACTATTTATAGTACTTGTACTAGCTATTACTAGCTGGGCGAAAACTAGGGTTGCCTACTGTAATTGGCTCGATCAGTATTGGATCGACTTTTCCTGATTTTAGGAGTATCGTACCTTTGAGTTGCTCGTGCCTGGTTAGGTGACCTGGAAGTCACGATTGGGGTACATGACCTACATTGATGTAGAAGAGTAGCATTAGCTACGTGCTATCATTGTTAGTGGAGGATTGATACATCCTATTCCATGTGGACTTGGACCATGGATCACCTATACTTGGTTGTTGACCTAGAAAGTACATGTTGATGGATGATTTGAGATGATACGGAAAAGTGTGGAGCTAAGTTGCTTGACACTTACAGGTTACCACTTGTACTTGGTTTGGAGAACCAAGAAGGTACCTTCGTACTTATGATTTGTGCTGAAGCGAATCATTTAGGAGACTAAACCACCTCTAGTTGGAAGATACCAAGGACGACCTTCGAGAGAGAAAGGAAACACTTTGTGAGTATGTTAAGATGCTCCTGAGAGATAGCGTGTCTCTATCTCCTTGTTATAGATTAGACCTCAGAGATTTCTGAACCCTGAGTGGAGGAATTGGACTGCGTTGGGTTACGAAGCGACGATTGGTCGACTGGTTTAGTCGCTACGTTATTCTATGAGGGGTTTTGACTCATAGATTGAGTATATATGGTTGAATAATCTCGATGGAACATCGGGATGCACGACCCGTAAGAGTGCGGAGGATGTGAAGTTAGTTGTGTCCTTACCTTCCGGAGAGGTATTGAACATTAACCAGAATGTCAATGAACATCCACCGATTTTTGGTGGTTATATCCCCACCGTGGATTCATTAGTTCTTGAAATGATAGAGTGGATATCACCTCTTCCTTATGGGTGTTGAGAGGTGGATTGAGATTGATGAATCTCTATGACTTGTTGGTATTCGAGATAGTGGAATTCGACGTCATTCTCGGCATGGATTGGCTTACAGCATACTATACCAATGTCGATTGCCGGATGAGGGTGACCTTTCGACCTCCGAACCAACCCTCGTGGGATTTTATCGGCATCCGAGATGATGACATATCTGTTGTTTCTGCGTTCCAGGCATAGAGATTACTATCACAAGGCTACCTGGGTTTCTTACTATCGATGATCAGTGTAGACGATAGCAGTAGCACCGCTCTTCTGGATATTCCGATGGTTTGAGAGTTTTCTGACATCTTCCCAGAGGAGCTACTAGGTCTTCATCCCAGGAGACAGGTTGAGTTTACTATTGAGCTTATTTCGGGGATTGCGCCGGCATCTAAAGCTCCTTATCATATGGCACCGAAAGAGTTGGACGAGCTGATGATCCAACTCCAAGAGTTATTGGATAGAGGGTTCATCAGACCGAGCATATCTCCTTGGGGTTCACCGGTTTTGTTTGTCAAGAAGGACAGTTCTTTGAGGTTGTCCATTGACTACAGACAGTTGAATGCAGTAACCATCAAGAACAAGTACCCTTTGCAACGGATAGAGGATTTGTTTGATCATCTCAGAGACAGCTCAGTGTATTCTAAGATTGATCTGTGGTCCGGGTATCATCAGCTGAGAGTCAGAGACTCAGACATCCAGAAGACAGTGTTTCGTACCAGATATGACCATTATGAGTTTTTGGTAATGCCATTTGGGCTTACCAACTCTCCAACGGTATTCATGGATCTGATGAACCGCATATTTCTGGACTACCTAGATCAGTTTGTTATTGTCTTCATCGACGATATTTTGATCTATTCACGTTCCGAGCAGGAGCACGTGCAAAACCTTCGCATTGTATTGGAGACTCTTACACGGGAGCATCTGTTTGCGAAGTTCAGCAAGTGTGCGTTCTGGTTACCCTCAGTCGATTTTTTAGGGCACATGGTTTCCAACCGTGGTATTTCAGTAGACCCCCAGAAGATCGAGGCGGTCACCAGTTGGGAGCTGTCGAAGTCAGTTCAGGAGGTTCGTAGTTTCTTGGAAGTGGTCGGTTACTACAGACGTTTCGTAGAGGGTTTTTCCAATATCACTACGTCGTTAACATGCCTTACCACGAAAGGCGTGAAGTTTACATGGTCAGAGGCTTGTGAGTCCAGCTTCCAGGAGCTGAAGCAGCGGTTAGTGTCGGCGCCCGTCCTCGTTCTTCCATCAGGAGAGGATGGATTTGTGCTATATACGGATGCATCCTATCAGGGATTGGGCGTCGTTCTGATGCAGCATGGGCGGGTAGTGTCTTATGCTTCTCGACAGCTGAAGGAGCATGAGAAGAACTACCCTATACACGATCTTGAGCTAGCAACCATCATTTTGCTCTGAAGATCCGGAGGCACCACTTGTATGGGATTACCTTTGAGATATTCACAGACCAGAAGAGCCTCAAGTACCTATTCACCTAGAAGGAACTCAACCTCCGACAGAGGAGGTGGATGGAGTTCCTGAAGGACTACAATTGTACCATTAGCTACCACCCTGGGAAAGCTAATGCAGTTGCGGACGCCCTGAGTAGGAAGTCCAGAGGAGTATTGGTCTGCCACCAAGCACTGGTTACCGAGATTGTGCAAAGTTTCTCAGAGTTGGGTATGGAGGAGTAGGGTCAGACAGAGAGGGGTATTCTGGCGACCATGGTTGCTCAGTCATCTATTCGGACGAGGATTAGAGAGGCTCACTCGAGTGATCAATATTTGCAGTTCCTCGCTAGCCAAGCAGCCACAGAGCAGCAGTCAGATTTCACCCGGGATGACCAGGGTATACTGTATTTCCGCGGTAGACTTTGCCTACCAGAGGCACACCCTATTTTGGAGGAGCTACTACAGGAGGCACATCGCTCCCGTTTCTCTATCCATCCGGGTGGCACTCACATGTATCGGGACTTACGACGTTCCTACTGGTGGAACGGAATGAAGCGAGACATCGCTGATTTCGTAGCTCGATGCCTAGTTTGCCAGCAGGTGAAGGCAGAGAACCTGAGACCTGCTGGGCTACTCCAAAGTATTCCCATTCCCGATTGGAAGTGGGAGCATATTACTATGGATTTCGTGGTGGGACTGCCTAGGACCAGACGAGGCCTTCATGCGATTTGAGTGATCGTTGATCGATTAACCAAATCCGCGCATTTTCTAGCTATTCGGAGGATCGATCCCCTGGACAGAGTGGCAGAGCTGTACTGCAGAGAGATCATCAGATTGCACGGCATACCTTTGAGTATTATCTCTGACCGAGATCCGCGTTTCACCTCACGCTTCTGGCAGTGTCTGCAGAAGGCCATGGGTACTGAGCTCAGATTTAGTACTGCCTTCCATCCGCAGATCGACGGTCAGTCAGAGCGTACCATCCAGACTTTAGAGGACTTACTGCGAGCCTGTGTGATGGATTTCGGAGGTAGTTGGGATGATCAGCTTCACCTTGTTCTGTTCACCTACAACAATAGCTATCACGCAGCTATTCAGATGGCACCGTATGAGGCATTGTATGGTAGGCCTTGTCGGACACCCACCCTCTGGGAGGAGGTTGGGAAATCCCAGCTGTTATGACCTCAGAGAGTTTAGCATGAGGCAGAGTTAGTTTACACTATCAGACGCAGGATGTTCGAGGGGCAGGATCGTCAGAAGAGCTATGCCGAACGGAGACGGAGACCTCTGGAATTCTCCGTAGGTAATCATGTATTTCTGTGAGTTTCACCCACAAAAGGTGTGAAACGGTTTGGTCTTCGAGGTAAGCTTGCTCCGTGTTACATCGGCCCTTTCCAGATTCTAGAGAGGATTGGAGCAGTGGCTTATCGTCTGACTCTTCCACCGTCTATTTCCGGCGTACACAACGTATTCCACATATCTATGTTGAGGAGATACATACCAGACCCTTCGCATGTGCTGTCAGATGTCTCAGTTCCATTTCAGCCTAACACGACTTATGAGGAGGTTCCTGTACGGATCCAGGGTCACGGAGAGCGTCAGTTATGGAACATGACAATCTGGCTTGTTAAAGTCGCATGACAGTATCATTCAGATGAGGAGGCTACTTGGGAGCTTGAGGATTTCATCCGAGCTTGCTATTTCCACCTATTCAATTGAGATATGTAGGGTTAGTTATTGTTCAGTATTTATATCTGCATACTTCCTGATAGTGCTTACTATAGTGGTTAACGAAATTTGGGGACCAAATTTTTGTTAGTGGGAGAGGATATTAAATCTGACACTTTTGACTCGGTCTAGAAACTTTTGGGGATGAGTTAGGATTTCCAGGGCCCCCAAACCGAAGTTAAAGGGGGGGGGGGTAGATGGCTCAAAACATAAAGTTTGAGGACTATATTTCCTAAACCCTAGAGTTAGGGGTATGATGGTGGAGGATCAAACTATAAGATGGCTTAAATGCAAATATATCAGAAATAAAGGGTCTGAATTGCGATACCCTGAAATACAGGGACTAAAGTGTAAAACTTTCATCACCTAAGTCACCCTTTCCCTTCCTCCGTGACCCGATCGCATCAACCTTTCTTCGTGGTCTTTCGCCATAGCTCAGCACAGCCCGAGCCGATCCCACACCTCCTCGTCTCCTCTCCTTCTCCCCTACACCGCCGATGCTGCTTCGAGGGCTTCTTCTTCCTCGATCTTGTGTGGTTCCCTCGTTCGAACCTCTACATCTTTATTCACTCAACCTTCGGCGGGGATCGTTTATCTGATTCTCTTGGTAGAGGACTCAGGGGAGTACATATCAGAACCGATGGGGGATCTCAATTTCCCCTCGCAAGTCGGTTTAGATAAACCATGTGCGTCAGAAGGTAAGCTGTGCTATCTTCGTTCCTTGCTATTTCCTTCGATCGTTGCAAGCGATTGTCGGTGGCCATGGTGCATGATTTTTGTGCCTTAATTCACAGCGTTTCCTCGGCATTCCGGTTGATCGTCCTCCCTTTGTTGTTGTGTCGCCAGATTTGGAGCAAGGAAGCACTTTCAGCACCTTATCAGGTAAGGATTGCTGAGTTGATATGGGAGATTGGTTCCATCTTAGCTTAGTGGTGTTACATTAATTTTTGATCGATTCTATTGGAATGGGTTTCCTGGTAAGCAGTAGGATTGGGTACTAATATGTGTTGATGTATTGACTCTATTGGTAGGGTGCTTCATTTTGATATCCAGTGATCTATTTTAGTTTTGGATAAATTGGATGTAGATGAATGTGGTAGTTGGGCAACTAATCTTACTAGGAGTAGGTTCTGTTTAGGGAAACTGTTTGGGATTAGTTGTTAGCTATGATTTGCGATGTTGTAGTGCTTGATCAAACTTCTAAGCTTGAACTCAAATCTGAGTTGCTATGTCAGAGTTGGGTAGTTGGTTGTGACTAGCTAATTTAATTGGATCAATAGGTAAGTTGTTGGACTGATACAAGAATTTGGATTTGGGAGAGGTTAGGTTTAATTTGAAACTTAGACCCCATAACCTAAGCTTAATGAACTTGAATTTGGGTTTTCCTCTAAAGTGAACCTAATCCTAATTACATGAGATAATTAGGAGCCTTCTATTTAATTAAAGGTAATTAAATGAAAAGGGAATAATTAAGTTAACTCTAGTGTGGAATTAAGATTAACTAACTAGTTATTATCTCTTGTAATAGTTAATCAAATATGTCCTTGATATAGGGACTTGATGTAACGCCCCAAAATTTCCATTTTAAGTCCTTAAAGTCCTTAGAACTATTTAAAAATGTTTTAAAAATATTCTAGATATTTTTAGGAATTTTTAGAATATTTTTATGGAATTTTCCGAGTCCGTTTAGTATTTTTAAAAAAGGAAAAACTTTAAAGGGCAGCAGGGGGGTTCGAACTCGCGACCACAAGAGGAGCAAGCCCTTAAGGGCGCGCAAGTGACCGGCTGGGCTAGGGTATCAAGCATAACAAAAGGTGGAGAGAAATAATTTTATAGAGTGGTTACGTTTTTTCATGAAGAGGTATTTAAACCCCGCTTAAGTCGCGTGAAACCCTTGGAGGAGAATTTTCGGCTGCGTGCGAGAAGGGGGCGAGGGAGGGGCGGTGAAAACAAAAGGGAACCTAGGTTTTCTTTCCTCCTCTCCTCTCCTAAGGGGCGCCGGCCAAGGAAAAGCAAGGAGTGCGGAGCGTTTCGTTCGTCTCGACGAGAAGAACACGTAGGCGCGGACGGTTCGTAGAGATCTCAAGTTTCACCCGAGCCATAGTCGTCAAATTTCAGTTGTAAGTCCAAGAAATCAAGGTAAGTACTGCTCACCTGCAGTAAGAGGCGGTTTTCCGCAAGAATTTTCCCTTAAAAGTTTTAAAGGAGATATTTACTTTTAGTTAAGATGTTGCATGTGATCTTAGTTCATTATATGCTTATATATATTTGATAGAGTACCCTATGTGAGTTTAGGGTCTAAGAAATCTATAAGAAAAGAAAAGAAAGATAAAGAAAAAGAAAAGAGAAGGCCAAGGCCTTACGAAATCCCCAAAAGTCAAGACTTAGGGATTTGGGCACACAAGGTGTTCGATAAAATGCCAAGGCATTTAAAGATAAGAAAGAAAAGAAAGAAAAGCTATTTTATTTTCTAAGGCCAGTACCCGGCGTCCAAGGGCGTCGTTAAAGAAATCCAGGTGTCCAATTCCAAGGTCTTGGCCCTGGTAGACCAAGGTCTGCTCTATTAGGATCGGCGGCTCGCTACCCCAACCTTTTAGGGAACGCGCATAAGATGGTACTTACGTCTTAAGTGGATCCAAGTGAGTATTATTTTCAAGTATATGCTTTAGCAAAGTTTGCCTAAAGTTTAAGAAAGTTTTCTAAAAGTTAAAGAAAGATCTAAAGTTAAAGAATTGCTAAAAGTTTCATGTTAAGCCAAGAAAAAGTGAGTTAAGACTTATTAATGCTTGAGTATGCATGTTTTGAGTTATACATGTTTTAGTGTTTCTTTGAAGCATAAAAGTATCTCATGTGATTTCACATTGTTTAAAAAGCATGCCTGCACATTTCGAGATTTTGTGAGCTAGATAGTACTTGCTAAGCTTTATGCTTATTAGTTGCATTTCCTCTTACTGCAGGTAAAGGTAAAGACAAGCAATTCTGAAGGAAGGCGACGAGGCGGTGCTGAGTGACGTGTGTGTGGTGGCTGACCTTGGAGAGATCCTTGGGATGAGACAGTTTAGCTTATTTGAAATGCAATGTTTAAGATTTACAATTTCCAAGTTATTGTGTTATGGAGTTTATTAAATATTTATGCTTCGGATAGTTTTACATGCTCAATTTTGTAGAATGAAGATTCCATGTCATTTCAATTAGTATGCATACTTTTGTGAATGCACTAGATGAGCAAGGGCATGAGTAGTTTAACATGTGGATACATTGCATTTTAGACTTATTCTTGAGCTTATTATTATTCCCCTTTGGACTAGGTCCTAATTGTGCTAAAAATGCTTGTAAATTCGGTAGAAAAGTAAGATTTACATTCTATGAAGTTCTAGAAATATTATTGCATGTGCCAAGATGTTGTTAGTTTCGAATTAAGTCTTATTGCTTTAAATATGCTTAGAAAAGTTGCATGCATATTTCATAGTGCTTTAGAAATGTTATAGAACCTTGTGTGATGAGTTTAAATGGTTAGAATTGCTAGTAATGTTCCATTGCATCATGCATGACTATTAAAGTTAGAATCTCATTCTTAGATAGATTAAATACAAATACAAAGAAAGTTCCACATTTTTAGTCGTGCATTAGAGTCAAGAAGTAGACAAAGTAACGGTCCGTCAAAGGTAGAGAAGGCGGGTCGCTACACTTGATTTGGTTTATTGTGGCGGATTATTGGCGGGTGGTTCTTTCTTATTTGATACGGACTTCTTCCATTTGGAGGCGGGTACTTCTTGCTTGTATCTGTAGTACCACTTTATCTTTATGCATGACTTGCTATATTTATGCAGTAGGTCCTTGTTTATCTTTATCTGCTATCGTTTTGTTATCCTGATTGATACTGTTGGTGCAGAACTTGAGTTTTGATAATGGAAAAAAGGTTCAAAAGTTAAGTCTTATTTGTTATCTAACATGTTACTCAAGTGTGCAGGAAAAGTCCTAGCAAAGGACTGCTAGGCACTGGTGAAGGAATGCCAAGGCAAAAAGTCCTAGCGAAGGACTGCTAGGCGCTGGCGAAGGAATGCCAAGGTAAAAAGTCCTAGCGAAGGACTGCTAGGCACTGGCGAAGGAATGCCAAGGTAATGAAGCCCTAGCGAAGGACTGCTAGGCGCCAGGCGAAGGACAGCTTGGGACTGATGACCTGGCGAAGGAATGCTAGGCACCGGGCGAAGGACAGCTTGGAATCCAAGATCTGGAGAAGGACCGCTAGGCAAAAGTCCAACCGGAGGAGCCGGTTGGGATCAGGTACATTCTCCCGAGAGGAGTAGGTGAGGACGCATCCCCCGTCGAGGGAACAGTAGGCGTCGGTTCGACCTAGGGTTCCATTTTGGAGGCTCAAGTCAGAACCAAGACAGCTAAGGCTGTATGAACTATCATCTTATTGCTTTATGGTGTTTTGGACTAACCCTGGATGCAGGACCGAAGGATCGAGTGTCTGCAGCTCAGAGAGCCTCAAAGGAGTGAGGCAGCAGCTGTCCAGGGCGCCCGGAGTATCCGGGTGCCCCCAAGGTGAACACAAAACACATGAAGCAAAGGCAGGCTTCGACAGCTCATGGGTGGGGCGCCCCCGTGCTCACGGGTGCCCCCTATGCTCTCGGGTGCCCCCTATGCTCCCGGGCGCCCCCATCGTTCCGGGCGCCCCCAGTGCAAGCCAACGAAGCAGAAGCCAACGAAGCCAAGGGATAAGAGTTGACCCGGTCAACCAGGGCGCCCCCAGCGTCCCGGGCGCCATCGTCAAGATCTGATCCCGAGTTTGAAGGGATCAAAAGCTGACCGAGTGAAAGTCGGATCGGCCGACACGTGGGGGGGGGGCGCCCCCAGCGTTCCGGGCGCTCCCAGGGGCTATAAAAGGGCCCTCGACCCCAAGGCTTCAAACAACATTTCTTCCAACGCTCCTACGCTCTTCTACTCCCACGCTCTGTTCCGGAAACCTCCCAACTCAAGATACAAGCGCCGACGACGTCCCTCTGCTCCAAAAATTCAATCTACACCGGACGTTGGTAATGAAGAGCTATTTTCTTTCAGTTTACTATACTACAATTGTACATCTCTTGTAAACTATTTTTGCACACTTATAGATTTGCCCGCAGAAAACGGTCAACGACCGTGGGCCTTGGAGTAGGAGTCGACCTAGGCTCCGAACCAAGTAAAACTACCTGTGTTCGCGATTGTTTTTATTCCGCTGCGTACTTGCTCTAGTTTTCATCCGAAAAGCGTTTAACGATATTCACCCCCCCCTCTATCGTTTCTCTCGATCCAACAAGTGGTATCAGAGCGGGGAAGTTCAAATTTGGTGCAACCACCAGTTTGAAAAATTTTCGGTTTTGTTTAAAATATTTTTTAATATTTCTTTTCTTTCTTTACGTTCGAATTTCTTCTAATATTTTTCTCGTTGATCGAGGTTGGTGCAACACCACTCGACAAATATTTTTTTTTCTTCATCCCACACTACTAATCCAAGACCAAGTCTTTGGATATTTCTTCTTTTTGTCTAGTTTACATTTCAGATAAAATGGCCATGCAAGAAGGCTTCAGCACCGCAAGACCATCTCTCTTCAGTGGGGAGGACTTCTCCTACTGGAAGAGCAGAATGGAGGTCCACTTGAAAACTCAGGTGGACATGTGGATAATCATCCAGTCAGGACTGGAGATTTCGAAGAATGCTGAAGGAGTACCTCAAAGCTACACAGAGTGGGATACCGCTCTGAAACCGAAAATTGAAGCTGATGCAAAGGCGACCCAGACCCTTCAATGCGGCTTAACAAAAGAGGAGCTAAACCGGGTGGGCCCCATCAGCAGTGCCAAGGAGCTGTGGGGAAAATTGATCGAGCTGCACGAAGGAACATCAGACACTCGGATCAGCAAGAGAGATCTGCTCCTGAACAAGCTGTATACTACCAAAATGACCGACAACGAAACAGCAGCTCAGCTTCACGCCCAAATCCAAGAACTAATGAACGGTCTTCACACCATTGGTCACAAGGTAGAAAACCGTGACCTAATAAGGTATGCTTTAAATGCTTTCCCTAGAAACACCTTGTGGGCATCTATGGTAAATGCATACAAGGTTTCAAGGGACCTTTCAAAAATAAAATTAGATAAATTATTCTCTGAATTAGAACTACATGAACAGACTAACTGCAATCTGGCCGAGAAAGGTATTGCCTTTATTGCAGGTAAAACTGGAAGAACAACCAAGAAGAAACCTCAACCTGAACCCAAGTCTAACTCAGACTCAGACTTAGAAGACGAAGAAGGAGATCGACCTAAGCTGGTCCGACTGGCCCGAAACTACTACAAGGAATTGAAGAACCAAACCAACAAACGGAAAGTCAGCCGAAGAAGGGATGAACCAGTTGAACCCGCAAACGAAAAGAACAAGCCCAACGTGACCTGCTACGAGTGCAAGAAGAAGGGTCACTACAGGACGGAGTGTCCGAACCTAAAGGAAACCAAGAAGAATAGAAGGAAGAAGGCACTTCAAGCAACGTGGGATGAATCCTCCTCCTCCGAAGAAGAAGAGGTCCCACAGTCGAACCTACTAGCACTAACCGCCGAAGAAGAAGTCGAGACCGAGTCAAAATCAGAACAGGACGACGGCAGACTGACCTTTTCAGAAAATGGCGAAATCAAGGTAAGTGGATTCACTAGAAGTCAATTAAATGAATTAATATCTTATCTTTCTCGAGATTTGGCGAAAGCTAAACTCCGAGTCAAATCCCTCCGACAGGAAGTAAAACTCCTGAAAGAGGGAGCTGATTCTAAACCCTTAACTGAGAAGGTTCAAGAAGGAACCTCTACTCAAGTTGAAAAACTTGAGAAAGAGAACTCCTCCTTGAAAACTCAGGTTAAGGATCTTAGATCAGCTTTAGAACGATTCACTTCTGGTTCCAAGGGTCTTGACATGATTCTTGGAAAACAAAAATCGGTTCTAAATCGATCCGGACTAGGCTATAGAACCAAATCTAGACAAAGATCTTACTTTGGTGTACTGAATCAGTCCAGAAGTAAAGTTCAGACATGGGTATCTAAACTGTACCTGAACAAACAAACTGGATCAAATCAGTATTGGATCCCAAGGACAAGATTCACATCTTGCCTAACCATTATCGTGGCTTCAGTCCAGGGGGAGCCAAATTAAAAACTATATTTATTGTTAAATAGAACTTAATTCTTGATTGTAATTTGCTTGTTTGATTGTTTATTTAAATTTCTACAATTTACCATGCTTAGACTTAGGAATGGTTAGTATAAGGACTGAACAATCTTAACTGAAATTTGAACAACATAGTATTGGGTGGCGGTGAGATGATAGTATGTTAGGGAAACCAATTCTAATAAGGTCAAGTATACTTGGTCTCTTTAGACTGGTGAAACTAGCCGAAGCTACCGATCCAAAACCCAAACTAGTTAGACCAGAACTTTTCAAAGATTAATTTTGAAAATGAAATTTCATTAAAAGGCTTTGTCAAGGAAAAGGTTGATGATCCAATAAGACTACAGCCAAAGAAGGCCTAGTGCCTCGCCAAGACCTGGAAGCCAATTTTTGAATTTCAAATTCAAATTATTCTTTGTCAAATTCAAATCTAACACAAATTATCAGTTAGGTAAAGATTCAAACATTTCTTTTCAAAATAAATTTAATTGTTTTCAAAATGGTAATTTAAGGTTTTCTAAATAAAAAAAATAATTTTTCAAAATAATTTTACTTATCAAAACCTGTCTCACAAAACCTATAAGGCTAACGTGGTTGAAAACCTTAGATTTGGGTGAGACAGACTAGGCAGTGAAACTCAATTTAAGCTATTCCTGACTCTAATTGGATCCAAATCAATAAAACTCTTTATGTGTAGGAACATAAAGATTGGACCAATGGATGTTGGATAGCGGTTGTTCCAGACACATGACTGGAGATAAATTGAAATTCACAACACTCAAGTTCAAGAACCCAGGCTCAGTGGCATTTGGCAACAATGCTACACTCAAGGTAATCGGGTCAGGTAATATTGAACTTAAATCTAACTTTGTTATTAAGAAAGTTCTTTTGGTTGAAAACTTCAATTTTAACTTGCTTAGCATAAGTCAGTTATGTGATTCTGGTTATATAGTCACCTTCAACAATTCTAACTGCCTAATTAGAAACGTACAAGACTTAGAAATCATGCTTAAGGGCACTAGAAAAAATAATGTATACACTATAAACCTTCCCCTAGTACCCAAATGCATGTTAACTCAGTTAGAACAATCAAATCTCTGGCATAGGAGACTAGGTCACACTAACCTAAGAATTATTTCAAAAATCACCCAACTTGGCCTAATTAAAGGTATTCCCAAAATTAAAAACTATGAAAACTTAGTATGTGAATCATGCAATCAAGGTAATCAAACCAGATCTAATCACAAACTAATTCAATCTGATCTAACTCAAACCACACTTGAGCTCCTGCACCTTGACCTATATGATTCACATGGAGCCAAGTCACTAAGCGGAAACCGATACTGCTTAGTAATAGTTGATGATTACTCAAGGTTTACCTGGGTTAGGTTTCTAAAGACCAAAGATGAAACCCTAAACCTTTTTAATGAATTCTGTAAGTTAATTGAAAATCAAAATGATACTAAAATCAAAAGACTTAGGAGTGACCACGGGGGAGAATTTGAAAATCAACGGTTCGAGGAATTCTGTAAAGTAAATGGATACTTACATGAATTTTCATGTCCTAGAACCCCCCAATAAAATGGGATAGTCGAAAGAAAAAATAGAACTCTACAGGAAGCCGCTAGGGCTATGCTCAATGAATTTAACTTAGCTAACCAATATTGGGCAGAAGCAATTAGTACGACTTGCTACATCCAAAATAGGGTCCTGATTAACAAGCGACACAACAAAACACCCTACGAACTATATTACCATAGACTTCCAAATCTACACTACCTAAGGGTCTTTGGATGCAAAGTCCATATCCTAAACACCAAAGACTACTTAGGAAAATTCCAGTCTAAGTCAACCCCAGGCATCTTTCTAGGATACTCAACAACAAGTAGAGCCTATAGGGTTTACAACAACCAAACCAAGAAAATCGAAGAAACAACCAACCTAATATTTGATGAAGAAATTAACACAAATCCAAATCTAATTTCATCAAACACTGATCAAGAAGATAAACAACAAATTTGTGAATCCTTAATTGAACCCATAAACGAACTAACTATTGAACCAACTAATGAGTCAACTGAACCAATTATCGAACCAACAATTGAACCAGCTCAAAGAGTCGAATCAAATAGCGAACCAAACCAACCAGCCGAACCTGAGGTTGAACCAAGTTCTAGAAGAAACAAGAAACCCAAACTCAGTCACCCAACCGATCAAATTGTCGGTGATCCAACTCTAGGAGTCAGGACTAGATCCTCCTATAGAAACCTTAGTAAAATAGCTATGATATCAAAAATAGAACCTAAGACTATAGATGAAGCCCTACCTGATCCTGATTGGATCATAGCTATGCAAGAAGAATTAGCCCAATTTGAGAGGAACCGAGTCTGGGAACTAGTGCCTAAACCTGAAGGCAAATCCATCATTGACACTAATTGGGTTTTTAGGAATAAGCTAAATGACCAAGGAGAAATAATCAGAAATAAAGCCCGCTTAGTAGCAAAGGGTTTCAGCCAAGTAGAAGGATTAGATTACAACGAAACATATGCCCCAGTAGCTAGACTTGAGTCCATTAGGATGTTACTAGCCTTTGCATCCCATAAAGGACTTAAGCTATACCAAATGGATGTAAAGTCGACTTTTCTAAATGGATTCATTAAAGAAGAAGTTTATGTAGGATAACCCCCTGGGTTTGAGGATTTAGAAAGACCTGACCACGTTTACAAACTTACCAAAGCACTATATGGCTAAAACAAGCACCTAGGGCCTGGTATGAACGTTTATCAACTTACTTAATATCTAAAGAATTTAAACAAGGACAAATTGACTCAACCTTGTTTATTAAAACCCTAGGAAAAGATATATTTATTGCCAAAATCAACGTAGATGACATAATCTTTGGGTCCACCAACTCGAACTTTCTAAAAGAATTTGTTAAGATAATGGAAAATGAATTTGAAATGAGCTTAGTTAGTGAGCTTAACTTTTTCCTAGGATTACAAATAAACAAACTAGGGATGGAAACTATGTCCATCAATCCAAATATGCTAAAGAGTTAATTAAGAAATTTAAAATGGATAACTCTAAAAGCATAAGTACCCCCATGACCACTAATGTAAAAATAGATAGTGACCCTGATGGTAAACTAGTAGACCTTAAACTCTATAGAAGTATGATAGGTAGTCTACTGTACCTTACAGCCAGCAGACCTGATATTCTTTTTGCTGTAGGGATGTGTACTAGATACCAAACCTGTGCTAAGGAAACGCACTTAGCAGCCCTAAAAAGAATACTAAGATATGTTAAGGGCACCCTAAATGTAGGGATTTTGTATCCTAGGACGTCAACCTTTGATTTGTCAGGATACTCGGATTCTAACTATGCTGGCTATAAATTAGATAGAAAGAGCACAAGTGGAAGCTGCCAACTGTTAGGAAATAGTTTAGTAAATTGGTGCAGCAGAAAACAACACTGTGTAGCTCTATCCACAACTGAAGCTGAATATGTTGCCTTAGGAGAATGTGTAGCTCAACTATTATGGATGATGCACACTCTTAAGGACTTCCAGCTCAACTACACCCAAACTCAAGTATTTATTGATAATATAAGCTCAATTAATCTAACTAAGAACCCAATCCAACATTCCAGAACCAAACACATAGAAGTTAAACATCACTTTGTAAGAGACCATGTAGCAAGGGGTGATATAGTACTTAAGCATATAGACTCTAAATCCAACTTAGCTGACATATTCACAAAACCCCTACCTGAGTCTGAGTTCAGCTCACTAAGAAGGCAGTTAGGACTATGCTTGGTAGAATAGGTGTTTGGTTTTCTTACTACTTTACTTATTTCAAAATCAGTTTTTAAAGGTATTTTTAAATGCTTTTAAAATCAGCCTTTACTCAGTTTTGAAAAGTTTTAAAAATAAATTTTTTTACTTAGTTTTATTTTCAAAACTACCCCCTTTCAAAACTAGGACTTTTTCGTAAATGGACTTAGCCTAGGCCCTAACCCTAGAACTGCATGCACCTATAGATTTCGAAGCCAGCATCTCACAAGCACCTTAGGGTACTTTTGATTAATAACCTAGAAAGGGTTGAGATGCTTAGGTCTTTGCCTTAATTCAAGATGCTTTAAGTTAGTGCATCGCAATAATTGGGGCACTAAATACAACTTACACAGTAATCAAGTTAAGTGTCAAGTTTTAGAAAATCTAACTTGAATAGAACACTTAACTTCACTAACCCTAGCGAAAACTACTGCTTATAACTGTTAGTAAGTAGCTAATTGGGTTAGACAGGTCCCTAAAAGAGGAAACTGAAACTGATTTGGTTTAATTCTTATCATGAATTGGTTCAGTACAGCAAAATCATGCAAGTTATTTTCCTTTATTTAATTATTCTGTTTCTGCTATATATATTTGTTTTTGATATATGGCAAAGGGGGAGAGATAGGAAAGGAGAGAGTTTAAAATCTTTTCTTAGTTTAAAAAATTTCAAACTCTATTCTTTATTCAAAAAGTACAAGTTTTTCAAAAATTTTCTAAGTACAAGTTTTTCAAAATTTTCTAAACACTTAAGTTTTTCAAAACTTTTTTAAGTACTTAAGCTTTTCAAAACCATTCTAAGTACTTAAGTATTTAAAACTTCCCTAAGTACTTAAGGTTTTCAAATTTTACTAAAGTACTTTAAAACATAAAGTTTTCAGAACTTTTTTGAGTATTTTAAATATAAGGCGTCAAAATTTTCCTTAATACTCAAACTTAAGTTCTGAAAATCCTTATTAAGTTTTCTAAAGTATTTAAAACTTAAAATTTTCGAAAATACACAACCAAAATTATTTTCTGTTGAAAATTATTCTAAGTAAAAATCCATCCTTAAACTTAGAATTTATTTTCAAAACCCCACGAAGTTTTGAAAAATCTAGGGGGAGATTCCTTCCAGGGGGAGGAAATAAAATTTAACTTTACTTGCTCTGATTAACTTAACTTTTTGAACCAGGGTTGCCATAAATCAAAAAGGGGGAGATTGTTGTGCAGAAAGCACCCAAGTCGAACCTGAGTTTTGATAATGGCAAAAGGGTTCAAAAGTTAAGTCTTATTTGTTATCTAACATGTAACTCAAGTGTGCAGGAAAAGTCCTAGCAAAGGACTGCTAGGCACTGATGAAGGAATGATAGGGCAAAAAGTCCTAGCAAAGGACTGCTAGGCACTGGAGAAGGAATGCCAAGGTAAAAAGTCCTAGCGAAGGACTGCTAGTCACTGGCGAAGGAATGCCAGGGTAATGAAGCCCTAGCGAAGGACTGCTAGGTGCCAGGCGAAGGACAGCTTGGGACTGAAGACCTGGGGAAGGAATGCTAGGCACCGGGCGAAGGACAGCTTGGTATCCAAGACCTAGCAAAGGACCGCTAGGCAAAAGTCCAACCGGAGGAGCCGGTTGGCATCAGGTACATTCTCCTGAGAGGAGTAGGTGAGGACGCGTCCCCCGTCGAGGGAACAGTAGGCGTCGGTTCGACCTAGTGTTCCATTTTGGAGGTCCAAAGTTAGAACCAAGACAGCTAAGGCTATATAAACTATCAACTTATTGCTTTATGGTGTTTTGGACTAACCCTGGATGCAGGACCGAAGGATCGAGTGTCTGCAGCTCAGAGAGCCTCAAAGGAGTGAGGCAGCAGCTGACCAGGGAGACCGGAGTATCCCAGGCGGCCCCAAGGTGAACACAAAATCCATGAAGCAAAGGCAGGCTTCGACAGCTCATGGGCGGGGCGCCCCCTAAGCTCCCGAGCGCCCCCAGTGTTCCGGGCTCCCCCAGTGCAAGCCAACGAAGCAGAAGCCAGTGAACCCAAGGGATAAGAGTTGACCCGGTCAACCCGAGCGCCCCCAGCATGTCGGGCGCCCCCGTCAAGATCTGATCCCTAGTTTGAAGGGATCAAAAGCTGACCGAGTGAAAGTCAGATCGGCCGACACGTGGGGGGCGCCCCCAGGGGCTATAAAAGGGCCCTCGACCCCAAGGCTTCAAACAACACTTCTTCCAACGCTCCTACGCTCTTCTACTCCCGCGCTCTGCTCCGAAAACCTCCCAACTCGAGATACAAGCGTCGACGATGTCCCTCCGCTCAAAAAATTCAATCTACACCGGACGTCGGTAACGAAGAGCTATTTTCTTTCAGTTTACTATACTACAATTGTACAACTCTTGTAAACTGTTTTTGCGCACTTAAAGAATTGCCCGCAGAAAATGGTCAACGACCATGGGCCTTGGAGTAGGAGTCGACCTAGGCTCCGAACCAAGTAAAACTACATGTGTTCGCGATTGTTTTTATTCCGCTGCGTACTTGCTCTAGTTTTCATCCGAAAAGCGTTTAACGATATTCACCCCCCCTCTATCGTTTCTCTCGATCCAATAGATACTTATGCTTGATCTTGGATATGATCTAGATTTACTTCTATACAATCTCATTTATTATTTTCTGATTCTGTATAGCACTGGTATGAGCATGAGTATGTAGATACAGGATAGCATGCTATTGTATGGTTGCATTGATTGATTCTAGTTATACTTGCATGTGTATCTTGATACTTGATGATTGGGTTATGATACATGTTTATGACCTGTGCATGTTAGGTTGAGTCACGTGTCGATGACCTGGTAGGGGTTGCATGTGTTAGAGTCATGCACCATACCTGCACAATTGCATGCCGGCGATCATCGATTCCCTTATGGATAGCCTATCATTTCCGGCACATGATATGAACACACGGTCACTCATGGGTTAGTGGATATCGTTGGGTGTATGTATTTACTCTATTTTGCTCCGCTCGATCGCTCAGGAGTAGTGGTTTCGGAGCGTGGTAGCAGGTAGGGATACCTTCCCTTCCTATATGTAGCGACCCGCCTTCTTTACCTTTGACGGACCGTTACTTTTTCTACTTCTTAACTCTAATGCACGACTAAAAATGCGGAACTTTCTTTGTATTTGTATTTAATATATTTAAGAATGAGATTCTAACTTTAATAGTCATGCATGATGCAATGACACATTACTAGCAATTCTAACCATTTAAACTCATCACACAAGGTTCTATAACATTTCTAAAGCACTATGAAATATGCATGCAACTTTTCTAAGCATATTTAAAGCAATAAGACTTAATTCGAAACTAACAACATCTTGGCACATGCAATAATATTTCTAGGACTTCATAGAATGTAAATCTTACTTTTCTACTGAATTTACAAGCATTTTAAGCACAATTAGGACCTAGTCCAAAAGGGAATAATAATAAGCTCAAGAATAAGTATAAAATGCAATGTATCCACATGTTAAACTACTCATGCCCTTGCTCATCTAGTGCATTCACAAAAGTATGCATACTAATTGAAATGACATGGAATCTTCATTCTACAAAATTGAGCATGTAAAACTATCCGAAGCATAAATGTTTAATAAACTCCATAACACAATAACTTGGAAATTGGAAATCTTAAACATTGCATTTCAAATAAGCTAAACTGTCTCATCCCAAGGATCTCTCCAAGGTCAGCCACCACACACACGTCACTCAGCACCGCCTCGTCGCCTTCCTTCAGAATTGCTTGTCTTTACCTTTACCTGCAGTAAGAGGAAATGCAACTAATAAGCATAAAGCTTAGCAAGTACTATCTAGCTCACAAAATCTCGAAATGTGCAGGCATGCTTTTTAAACAATGTGAAATCACATGAGATACTTTTATTCTTAAAAGAAACACTAAAACATGTATAACTCAAAACATGTATACTCAAGCATTAATAAATCTTAACTCACTTTGACTTGGCTTAACTTGAAACTTTAGCAATTCTTTAACTTTAAATCTTTCTTTAACTTTTAGAAAATTTCCTTAACTTTAGAAAACTTTGCTAAAGCATATACTTGAAAATAATAACTCACTTGGATCCACTTAAGACGTAAGTACCATCTTATGCGCGTTCCCTAAAAGGTTGGGGTAGCGAGCCGCCAATCCTAATAGAGCAGACCTTGGTCTACTAGGGCCAAGACCTTGGAATTGGACACCTGGATTTCTTTAACGACGCCCTTGGACGCCGGGTACTGGCCTTAGAAAATAAAATAGTTTTTCTTTCTTTTCTTTCTTATCTATAAATGCCTTGATATTTTATCGAACACCTTGTGTGCCCAAATCCCTAAGTCTTGACTTTTGGGGATTTCGTAAGGCCTTTGCCTTCTCTTTTCTTCTTCTTTATCTTTCTTTTCTTTTCTTATAGATTTCTTAGACCCTAAACTCACATAAGGTACTCTATCAAACATATATAAGCATATAATGAACTAAGATCACATGCAAAATCTTAAACTAAAAGTAAATATCTCTTTTAAAACTTTTAAGGGAAAATTCTTGCGGAAAAACCGCCTCTTACTGCAGGTGAGCAGTACTTACTTTGATTTCTTGGACTTACAACCGAAATTAGATGACTAGGGCTCGGGTGAAACTTGAGATCTCTACGAACCATCCGTGCCTACGTGTTCTTCTCGTCGAGACGAACGAAACGCTCCGCACCCCTTGCTTTTCCTTGGCCGGCGCCCCTTAGGAGAGGAGAGCAGGAAAGAAAACCTAGGTTCCCTTATGTTTTCGCCGCCCCTCCCTCGCCCCCTTCTCGCACGCAGTCGAAAATTCTCCTTCAAGGGTTTCACGCGACTTAAGCGGGGTTTAAATACCTCTTCATGAAAAAACGTAACTACTCTATAAAATTATTTCTCTCCACCTTTTGTTGTGCTTGATACCCTAGCCCAGCTGGTCACTTGCGCGCCCTTAAGGGCTTGCTCCTCCTGTGGTCGCGAGTTCGAACCCCCTGCTGCCCTTTAAAGTTTTTCCTTTTTTTAAAAATACTAAACGGACTCGGAAAATTCCATAAAAATATTCTAAAAATTCCTAAAAATATCTAGAATATTTCTAAAACATTTTTAAAGAGTTCTAAGGACTTTAAGGATATAAAATGGAAATTTTGGGGCGTTACAATCCCCCATACCTTATGAAAAGTTCGTCCTCGAACTTAAAATAATTCTGGATATCTTTCTCTCATGCTGTCCTCACGTTCCCAAGTAGCCTCCTCATGCTTTTGACTCTGCCAGATGACCTTCACTAGTGGCACTTCTTTGTTTCTTAATCTTTTAACTGCTTTGTCCACTATCTGTGTCGGTCTGCTCTCATAGCTAAGATCTTCTTGGATCTGCACTGACTGAGGCTGAATCACTTGATTGGGATCGTGAATACACTTCTTTAGCATGGAGACATGAAATGTACTGTGGATAGCTGACATATCCTCTGGCAAGTCCACTCATAGGCTACCTTCCCAACTCTCTTTATAATCTTGTAGGGTCCTATGTAGCGAGGACTCAACTTGCCCTTTTTGCCAAATCTCATCACTCCCTTCATGGGGGCGACCTTGAGAAATACTGAATCTCCAACTTGGAATTCAAGTGGCCTACGGCGTGTGTCAGCATAACTTTTCTGTCTACTCTGGGCAGTCTCGATCCTCTGGCGGATCATCTGGATAGCCTGAGTGGTCTCACCTATAAGCTCAGTCTGGCTGCCTAGTCCTGACTCCATCTCTTTCTTCTCACCAGCTTCTTGCCAACATATGGGTGATCTGCATTTCCTGCCATATAATGCTTTATAGGTGCCATTTTGATAGTGGCCTGATAGCTATTGTTGTAGGCAAATTCAGCTAAACACAGGTACTTGCACCAACTGCCTTTAAAATCTAGTGCACAGGCCCGGAGCATATCTTCTAAAATTTGATTTACTCTTTCTGTTTGTCCATCAGTCTGGGGATGGAAGGCTGTGCTGAATTTAAGTCTGGTGCCTAGTGCGTGCTGAACACACTCCTAGAAGTGAGAGACAAAGCGCCCGTCTCTGTCAGAAATGATAGACTTCGAAACTCCATGAAGCCTGATCACTTCCTTCACATATAACTGCGCCAAATGCTCTACTGAGTGCGACACCTTGATGGCTAGAAAGTGGGCAGACTTGGTCAATCTGTCCACTATCACCCAAATTGCATCGTGTCCATGGGTGGTTCTTGGAAGACCTGTGATAAAGTCCATGGATATTTCTTCCCACTTCCACTCTGGAATGGGAAGTGGCTGTAGAACTCCTCCTGGTCTCTGGTGCTCTGCCTTGACTCTCTGGTAGGTCAAGCAGGTACTGATATATCTGGCCACGTCTCGCTTGAGTCCAGACCACCAGAATCTTTTCCTTAGATCTTGATACATCTTGGTGGAACCTGGATGCATCGAATAAGGAGTACTGTGGGCTTCTTCCAAGATGTTCTTTCTCAGTTCCTCGTCATTGGGGACGCAAAGGCGGTCTCCAAGGTAGAGGATGCCACTGTCTGATACTCGAAACTCTAAATTTTCTGCCTCTTGGATCCCCTGCTTGATCTTCTGGATCTCTGGGTCTTGATCTTGCTTTTCTTGTATATCTATAAGTAGGGTTGACTCTAGGGTCAATGCAGAAAATTGCCCAACCATAACCTTGACTCCAAAATCTTTTATTTCTTTCTGAAGTGGTAGAGACAGTGATGATAGGGACATCAGTGTTGCACAGGATTTTCTGCTCAGTGCATCTGCCACTTTATTAGCTTTACCTGGGTGGTAGAGGATTTCACAGTCATAATCTTTGATCAACTCTAGCCACCTGCGCTGCCTCATATTCAGATCCTTCTGAGTGAAGAAGTACTTCAAACTCTGATGGTCTGTGAAGATTCTGCACTGCACTCCATACAGGTAGTGTCTCCAGAGCTTCAGTGCAAAAACCACAGCTGCTAGCTCAAGGTCATGAGTAGGGTAATTCTTCTCGTAGTCCTTGAGCTGTCTGGAGGCATATGCTATTACTTTACCGTCTTGCATGAGGACAGCTCCAAGGCCCATCTTGGATGCATCACTGTAGATGTCAAAGGCCTTGTCACTCTCTGGAACAGTTAGGACGGGAGCACTAGTCAATCTTTTCTTTAGTTCTAGGAAGATGTGCTCGCATTTATCTGACCACTCAAACTTCTGATTCTTTTTGGTCAGGGCTGTGAGTGGAGAGGCTATTCTGGAAAAGTCCTCCACAAATTTTCTGTAATATCCTGCCAGGCCTAAGAAGCTTCTGATTTCACTGGCATTCTTGGGTCTACACCAGTTGCTGACTGCTTATATCATGGCTGGATCAACTTGAATGCCTTCTTTGGATACAATGTGACCTAGGAAGGTCACCTGATCTAGCCAAAACTCACACTTTGAGAATTTTGCATAGAGCTCCTCCTGCTGAAGGATCTACAGCACTATCCTCAAATGTGTAGCATGGTCCTCTAGAGTCTGTGAGTATATGAGAATATTAAACTTGTTTGGGCAGTCTTTGGATCTGTGTCCCTCTTGTCCACATGAGTAGCATCCAGTTACTCCCAAAAGGCATGCTCCTGGATGGGTCCTTGATAAGCACCATTTTATTGATTATTTTCATTGCTAAAATCCATGTTTGACCTATATTTTTATTGCTTAATTATGATTTTACCCTAGGTTTTGGAACTCTATCTTATTTTGGACTTAATTTCAAAATTACATTAAAATGGATTAATTGGCCACTAAATTTTGGATCTATTTTTGTAGGCACCAAAGGTTCAAGGACTTAGGGCATGTTGGGTCAAACTTGAGTCGGAAGTGACCCGGATCCGATTATCAAGCCTACGATTAATCCGGGCCGTCCGATTCAAGAGCGGCTAGATCTGAGCCATCCGGGACGATCTGAAGAAATCCGAGCTAGGGTTAGGGTTGATCAAGCTCTATGATCAAGATCTGAAGGTTTCATTCCAATCAGAGCTCAATCAACCGTTGGATCAAGCAAGGAGGGCTCTAGAGCGTCCATTCACAGATAGAGATGATCTGGACCATCCGTTGCACATCTGGAGGATCCGAACTACCACGAGGCAGATCCTGACCCCAGATCATCATCATAAAAGTTTGGCTCCAATCAGAGCAAGATCAGCCGTTGGATCTCCTCCGATCAATCTGAGCCGTCCATTAGTTCCTATTTAATCAAAAGCACAGCCGCAGCTCAACTCGTCGCGTCTCAGCCGCTACAGTAGGTTTTCTTCATCTTCTTCGTTTTCCAGCAGTTTTTCTTCAATTCAAGGAGCGCGACCACTCAATCTCGACCTTGGATCATCTTCTGGATCATTGGAGCTAGCTTTGGTGGAGAATTCAGCTCGAATTCGCGCCGGAAGAGGGTTGTTTGAGGGTTTCGGCAGCTCAGCAGTCCAGTCACTTGCGCCTCTTCCATAAGCCATTTCCGACCATCTGAGCCAGCTGTAGGGGTTCTCAGGTGAGCCCAGGTGGTCCGCGAATCACCACAACAACCACTATTGACTGAGGCCAAGGAAATTGGGTTGAAATTCCATTATGACGCAGTTTGAGCAGAGTTCATCATGCTAGGCTGATTTCCACTGATTTGCTGTGCTTAGGGGTTCGAGGCCGGCTCTTGCTTGACGACCAAGAAGAATTTGAGCTTAGGGAGAGTTGAGGAGTAGTTTAATTAGTTTCAATTCTGTTTTAGCTGTAGTTTTTGTATTCTGTCGAATCTGGACTGTTTTGTTTCTGATGTCTATTTAGTTACTGAAATTTCTGTTTTGACTTGCTTTTGTAGTGGTTAAGTTTATATTCAGTAAGTAAGTTAGTTAGTGAGTGAGGTTAGTGCACAAAAGCTTCCAATTAAAGTTTATTTTCTGTCCATTTCTAGCGTGCCATGTTGTCAAGCTTGCGTATCAAGAAATTCCTACAATTGCATTTCTATTTTTGAATTCGTCAGTTTGGTTCACATTTAGTGAGTTAATCTAGTTAATCTAAGTTGTTTAGACTTTAGTTTCATTTCTAAATCCTGTTATCTGTGATAGCTTGAAATTTTTGATTGTTTCCCTGTTCAAGTCTTGCGTATCAGTTTGGTGCTCGCGTGCCAACTTCATTACTGCGTCTTCCACTTGTGTGTCTGCAGTTTCGAATTCTGCTCAATAAGAGGTTCCTTGTTTAGTGAAGGATTATATCAGATCTCACTTGGTCCATTTCATTTTTGCATTGGAGTATTGCTGCATTTCTGCAGTAATTTCTGCAAATTCTTTAAGCTGTTGCATTGCATTTTTCCCTGCTTCTGGGTTAAGTTTTTCTTCCGAAATCACAGTGTAGTTGCTTAATTTGTTAAGCATACTTAATAAGGTTCTGCATTCAATCTAAATTTCTGTAAGTGCAGTTGTATTTCTGCCAGTTCAGCCAACGACATTCTCTGCATTTGAATCATTTCTGCACATGCAATTCAATTATGCATCTCTTTATTTCTGCCCATCAATTCGTTTTGTATCAATCACAGCTTAGCAATTCTGAATTGTAGATCAGTGCATCAATTTTGACCTGCTTGTTTGTTGGATTTCCATTCAAATTGTTGCTGCAATTCTTTGCTCCATGAATCTGTTTTCATCCATTTACTTTCTGCAATGAACTTGTGTGTTTAATCAGTTTGGTTTTGAGTTGTTGCTTTACTGTCATTGGTTTTTGCAGTCAATTGTTGCTGAAGTTGTCCATTAATTTGTTGGCTTCAAAGTAGTGATTCGAGTTCAGTTTATCCCTGTTTATTTTCAGCATTCAGTTTGATACTCAGCAGCATAATTCTGGTTCCTGCATCAAGGATTGGCACAAACTGAATGTTTACCATTCCTTAACTGTGCATCAGCCTTCTTCTCTTGAGTATTGGTTGTGGACCTACAGTGTGCATCAGAGCACATAAGTTACTGAATTTGTCTCTGAGTTTTAATTTGCAATTGTGCAACCGGTTCTATCTGATTTACATTCAGTTTGGTATCAAGTTTTACCTTCGAACCTGAACTTCTGCATATGAATAGCTGTTTCACTTCTACAATCATGTCATTTCTGAATTCATTCCTTATTTGAGTTGTTATTGAAGTGATCAGTTTTATCTCTGAAAATATCAGTTTATTAACTTTAGAAGCAATTCTCTGAATTAGAGCCATCCATACCTAGTTTAAGTTTGTCTAGTTGACTTTACTTCTTTTCCTTGCCATTTCATTTCCGAATTGAAAACAAAACCCAGATTTCATTTGAAACCCTAAACTCTTGACGACACATAAACCAAGCGGGAATCAAATTATATCAACTAGTCCCCGAGAAAAATACGACCTGTGGCCCCTATATTACATTTTCAGATTTTGATTGTAAAAAGGGTTTCCAGCATTTCATTTACTCATATTTAAATTTGATAGACCCAACTTTCGTGACAATATTTAATATATCATTTGGGTCTCGTCAAATTTTTGGCGCCGTTGCCGGGGAAGCAACTAGTTGATTTGTTTGATTTTTGCTTGTATGCTTTTTGACATATCATTGGGTTCTATTTTCTGTTGCTTTATCTTTTGTATACTGGTACTGCCATTTTTCTTGTTTGTTTTGTGACAGGGTTGTAGGTTCAAAATGTTTTCATCTACTTACCAGCAGCCGTGTCCACAGTTTCAGCAGAACCAACCATTCAATCAGTCAACAAATCAGTTTATTCAGCCTTTTCAAAATTTTCAGCAAAATCAACCAAATTTCCAGCCACCATTTCAGAGCTATCAGCCCCAATTTGACCAACCAAATCAATTTTTTCAACCACAATGTCAACAATTTCAGCAAGATCTTCAGTCAAGTCAGAATTTTCAGAACGGGCAGTCGCCATTCCAGAATTTTCAGCCCCAGTTTGAGCAACCATTTCAACAATTTCAGCCCAATTTTCAGCAACCTTGTCAACAAGATCAATCACCTTTTCAAGGAATTCAGCAAGGGTACCAAGATAATTTGAATTTCCAGCAACCATTACAATTTCCACAGCAATTTGACCCTTGCAACCAGAATTTTCAGCCCACTCAATTTCAGTGTTCACCACCACAATTTCAACCTCAGATTCAAGATTTTCAGGGCTACAGTTTTCAGCCATCTCCACCGACTTGTGAACCAAATATTCAGCAATTTAATCAGTCATTTCATCCATTTGAGCAGCCCCAACAGTTTCCATTTCAGCATGCACAGCCTCCTCCTGGACTTCAGCAGCCCTATTTTCCATTTCAAGACCAACAGGGGTTCCACACTAACCAAGGAGGTTTTGATGATCCTGATTGGGATGAGGCTCTACACCAAAGGATTATGGAGATGTGTCAACAAATCCAACAACAACAACAAACTTTTCAAGAACAACAACAACAATGGTTTCAAAACATGCAAGATCGATTGAATCAGATAAAAGCTCAAAGATTAGAACAATCAGATGATTCCATAGGTGCAGGGGATTGCACAGAGCCCCAGGAACCACCTATATTGATTGATGCATCAGAAAATTCAGAGGATAGGATTGAGAGTGTAGGGGATTGCACAAAGCCCCAAGAATCACCCATTCCTATTTCACAGGACCATTCTCATCTTTTATTTTGTGATTATAGTATTATTGAAGGTCCTAATTTTTCTAATTTGGTTGATACAGGAATGGTTGAGGAAACATGCATGGGAGATGATTCCATAGGTGTAGGGGATTGCACTAAGCCCCAGGGACCACCACAATTACCAGGAAGTGTAGGGACTTGCTTGGTGGAAGCAAGAACCCAAGGATCACCTACTTCAGTTGATTGTCCACCAGAGCCTGAGGCTGAAGAGGAGCAATTACTTGACCAGGAGGAGAGCACGGATACATCTATTTCTGTAGAACCTCCAGGTATTTTTCAGCATGATCAGGTAAATACTCCCCCAAATTTTTCTGAAAATTGCATGGAGGTACCTAGTGTAGAATTTGTTGAAAATGAAGCATGTGGTGTTACATTAGATGCAAATGCTGAGTGTGAAAATTTTTTAGAAGTGCCTAGCCTTGATGTTGATTATTGTGATGAGTCTTTTGATATATCTTATGTTGAAAATAATTGTGAAAAATTCATTGAGGCACCTAAAGTTGATTTCTTAGGCTGTGATACTTTGCTTGATCCATCTGTGTTGAAAAATAATTGCGAAATTTTTATTGAAGTGCCAAAAATTGATTTTATTATTTGTGATGAGTTTTTGGATGCAAATGTCGTAGGATATAATTGTGAAAAATTTTTTGAGACACCAAGAATTGATTTAATTGAACATGATGCAGTTTTGGATACATCTCATGCAGAGACTGATATCATTTTATTTCTTTCTGACCCTGCACGCTTGAGAAAGGTATTACATTGTTTTGCAGGGTCCAGAAGACTTCAGGAGTGGGTGCTCCAACTGAACAGACTTCAACCTCCTGGAAGGACTTCTGAAAGGCATCAAGAAGGAGGAGAAGATCTTACTGTAATCCATAGCCCTCCATTCCTTCAGTGGCTATTATACCTGAACCGCCTTAGGCCACTGGAGCACAATTCTGTAAAGTTCAAGTGTGGGGGAATCCGAATTCTCCCAGCCACCCATTTTCCTCCACTACCCAGATGGAGGTTACTTCTGGATAGACTCCGTCCACCAGAATAAAGGGGAGATTGTTCTTTCTCATATTTTCTTTTATCGCATTTTTCACTTTTATGTTTTCTAGAGTAAATTAAATAAATAGACATTGTAAATACAGTGTTATTTCTTTTAGCACTTTTTCTTCCATGAGTAGAAATAAATGTATCCCTCTAGGTTATCTCCATAGCATTTTAGAGTCTTTTGAAAATAAATTAAATTTGGTTGTCAAAACTTAGGGTTTGAGCTCATGGATGAAATCTTGGATATTTGAGTACTACTTAGCTTTTGAAATCTGAATTGAGGACTTGGGATGAATTATTTTTACCTAGTGAGAATTAGCCTTATATTTGTGACACACATGTTATTGAACTCTAGAACTTGCTTAGGTTCTTTTAAAACCATATTTCGTGATTGGATCACATTTATGAAGACTAATCCTATTGTTTCCATTTTTCCATGATCATACTTGATACATACTCTGCTTGAATTGTCTTTCCTTATTCCTAATTTTAACCCCAATTCTTTTAAAACCATATGGATTTGTTTGCTTGGGATGTTTTCTTGATGTTATTTTGCCCGAGACGGACAAAGAATTAAGTGTGGGGGAGTGATTGGTGATTTGGAAGCAATTTTCATCAATGATGCATTTCAACTCGAAAAAAAAAATTTTCATGTGCCAAAGATGAGTTTGAGTGATGTTTGGTGTAAAAAAATGAGCAAAAGGATGGAAGCAAATGGAGGCATCTAGATTCTACTAAATATAATTTGAGGATCCAAGCTTACATGGCCAAGCTCAAGTTGGTTGATGAAGAAGAAATGGTGTGCCAAGGATTAAGTGGCACGCAACCATCAAGTGGAAGCTAAATGGATGCCAAGGTTTGAAAATGGAATGAATTTGAACAGCAGCTATAAATTGAGTGTAATTTCAGAAATGAATGTCTTTGAAGCTGATTGGGAGGAAGCAGATTTGGAAATATAGCTGTATAATCTGAATGGGAGCTAAACATAATCTGAGCTAGAAATTTCTGAACTGAATTGCAAGGAAAAGCTGCTGCCGAGTGTTGAAGTTAGATGCTACTGAAATTAGACAATCTGAAGCCAAGAGATCCGTGCCCAATTGAAGCTGAATTAGGATTGCTAGGCTGTAATTCAGGGAACAAATTTGGAAATGCCTCAATGAGTGTTGAGAACACCAAATGTTGACCAATCTGGAAGAAATTCAGATGCTAGAGGCTACTGATCAGAAGCAGAAAATGGAAAGACTAACCAAAAATCTGAATTGAAGCATGGGAAGGTTGCTGCCGAGTACTACATCTGAGAGCTTCTGAAAGGAAGAAACAGAAAAGGGAGTAAGCTACAAGTTTGTTAGAAGCTGGAAGAAAGAATTGAAGACTGAGAAAAAAAAAAAATTTGAAGAGTTGAAGCTGATATTTGATTAGAATTCAAGCATAAAGAGAATTGCAAGACTGCTGGCTACATCATATCTGAATTCTGAATTTTCTCCACAAACTTGTATCAACTTGGGACCAAACTTGTTGTTGTAAAATCTGAATTGAAGCTGAATTACAGGCTGATGAAAGTGGACTCAAAGCAGGAAGTTCTGAGCTGAGTTGCAAAGCTAACTGCTGAAATGATTGAGGCTGATTTCCAAATCGTATGGAATTAGTTTATATGGAAATCTAAAGGCTGCAGTGAATCTATGCAGTGTGGAAGCCAGAATTCCAGCCGACTTCGATCATCAAAAACTGACTTGGATTGTAGGGAAGCCTCTCGACAGCTATTAGAGCTTATGGATGATCAGAAATGTTGAAAAGATAAGATGAGAATGAAGCTGAAAGTTAAAGAGCTGAATCTGGAATTATTGGATACAATGCAGAAATGTGTGCTGATTTGAAAATTCTGTGTGTTGCAGCTAAACAAATCAACTTGGAGCTGCCTTGAATCATTGAAGAACTGCTAGTGAGGCAATTGGATGAGATCAAAGCAGGGAAATGCAGGAGAGTTTGAAATAATTGCAGCAGAAATTGATGCAATGCAGAATAGGAAACTTGACTGATTAAGGCACAGCTTGTGCAGATCAGAATTGGGACTGATTTGAAGCTGAAAAGGAATTAAGATTGCAAGGGCTGTTTACAAGAATTGAGAACAAAATCAGAATGGAACAAAAGCAGAAAAAGAAGAAAAAGGAAATTGCTGAAATGTTTGTGCCAAAAAGGGTAGCAAGTCCTTTAAAGCTCACGGCAAAGGTTGAATTGAAGCTTAGATCTGATCAGAATTCTGCAGCTGTTTAATCTGAAATCAATGCAGAATTCAGTTCAAAGGTATCAAATAGAGATGGAGTTGAAAATTCAGAAACAAATTGACTGAGATTGAAGCAACAAATGCAGAAATCAGCAAAATCTGAATGAAGGCTGAATTTGATTTTTTCAAGGCTGTGAATCAAGGCATCAAAGATATGAATGTATCAAAGAGTGATGAGTGCATCCCTTACTGATCAGAATTGGAAGGAAGTGGCTGCTCAAAGCAGAGAAATTTTTGTAGTGCCATAGTTTCAAGTGAAGCAAGTGAATTCTCCACTACTACTTGATGCTAGGATGAATTGTGTAGCTGCTGGTAAGTGTGAAATGTATCTGAAGTTGAAGGTGCACGTTCAATTTCAGATCTAGGAAAAAGAAATGGCTGCTAGAAGTTTCGAAAATAAGAAAAGAGAAACAAGAGCAAGTTGGCACACCATTGACTTAGCACCATGAAATCATTGAAGTTTCTCTCATCGAAACGCAATGCTTGCTCCATTACATTCTGAAGTTAATAGAGAGGAAAGAAAAGAAAAGAAAATCAGTAAAGAGAAGAGAAAGAAACACAAATGGCACGCAAGATAGACAATTGGCACAAAGGGTCGAGTGAGGGATTTTTATTGAATTTTTGAAGTGCAAGGCAAGAGTATTCTCCACAACACTTTGGAATTCACTAGGGGACTGATAAGCGGGCAAAGTACATTGGAAACATCCTTGAGCACTCAAGTCTTCCAATTTACTAATTTTTCCATTTCCTTAGCTTTTATTTCACTTCTTACCATTTCTTGCCATTTTCACTTGTTTTTATAGTTGTTGATCCTAATCATGATAAATGGTAGAGAGTAGATAATAAGCAAGCCTATGGTAGTGCATGAAGCATGTGTGTTTGAGTGAGCTCCACTTCCATCATCAAGTTAGAACTTAAAGAGAGCCACCACTAATTTCCTTGAAAGGCTAGAGATTTAAATTCATCTCAATGACTCATGATAGATGAAAAGGCCAAGTTGTTGATTTAAGGACAAGATAGTAATCCATAGAGCTTAGATTTATGAGAATTGACAACCCTAGGTAATTTCTTTTCAATTGTTTCTAATTATGCTTAAGAGAGCCTAAGGGATACTTATTTAGTTGTTTCGCGAGACGCTCAAGGTTAAGTGTGGGGGAGTTGATAAGCACCATTTTATTGATTATTTTCATTGCTAAAATCCATGTTTGACCTATATTTTTATTGCTTAATTATGATTTTACCCTAGGTTTTGGAACTTTATCTTATTTTGGACTTAATTTCAAAATTACATTAAAATGGATTAATTGGCCACTAAATTTTGGATCTATTTTTGTAGGCACCAAAGGTTCAAGGACTTAGGGCATGTTGGGTCAAACTTGAGTCGGAAGTGACCCGGATCCGATTATCAAGCCTACGATTAATCCGGGCCGTCCGATTCAAGAGCGGCTAGATCTGAGCCATCCGGGACGATCTGAAGAAATCCGAGCTAGGGTTAGGGTTGATCAAGCTCTATGATCAAGATCTGAAGGTTTCATTCCAATCAGAGCTCAATCAACCGTTGGATCAAGCAAGGAGGGCTCTAGAGCGTCCATTCACAGATAGAGATGATCTGGACCATCCGTTGCACATCTGGAGGATCCGAACTACCACGAGGCAGATCCTGACCCCAGATCATCATCATAAAAGTTTGGCTCCAATCAGAGCAAGATCAGCCGTTGGATCTCCTCCGATCAATCTGAGCCGTCCATTAGTTCCTATTTAATCAAAAGCACAGCCGCAGCTCAACTCGTCGCGTCTCAGCCGCTACAGTAGGTTTTCTTCATCTTCTTCGTTTTCCAGCAGTTTTTCTTCAATTCAAGGGGCGCGACCACTCAATCTCGACCTTGGATCATCTTCTGGATCATTGGAGCTAGCTTTGGTGGAGAATTCAGCTCGAATTCGCGCCGGAAGAGGGTTGTTTGAGGGTTTCGGCAGCTCAGCAGTCCAGTCACTTGCGCCTCTTCCATAAGCCATTTCCGACCATCTGAGCCAGCTGTAGGGGTTCTCAGGTGAGCCCAGGTGGTCCGCGAATCACCACAACAACCACTATTGACTGAGGCCAAGGAAATTGGGTTGAAATTCCATTATGACGCAGTTTGAGCAGAGTTCATCATGCTAGGCTGATTTCCACTGATTTGCTGTGCTTAGGGGTTCGAGGCCGGCTCTTGCTTGACGACCAAGAAGAATTTGAGCTTAGGGAGAGTTGAGGAGTAGTTTAATTAGTTTCAATTCTGTTTTAGCTGTAGTTTTTGTATTCTGTCGAATCTGGACTGTTTTGTTTCTGATGTCTATTTAGTTACTAAAATTTCTGTTTTGACTTGCTTTTGTAGTGGTTAAGTTTATATTCAGTAAGTAAGTTAGTTAGTGAGTGAGGTTAGTGCACAAAAGCTTCCAATTAAAGTTTATTTTCTGTCCATTTCTAGCGTGCCATGTTGTCAAGCTTGCGTATCAAGAAATTCCTACAATTGCATTTCTATTTTTGAATTCGTCAGTTTGGTTCACATTTAGTGAGTTAATCTAGTTAATCTAAGTTGTTTAGACTTTAGTTTCATTTCTAAATCCTGTTATCTGTGATAGCTTGAAATTTTTGATTGTTTCCCTGTTCAAGTCTTGCGTATCAGTTTGGTGCTCGCGTGCCAACTTCATTACTGTGTCTTCCACTTGTGTGTCTGCAGTTTCGAATTCTGCTCAATAAGAGGTTCCTTGTTTAGTGAAGGATTATATCAGATCTCACTTGGTCCATTTCATTTTTGCATTGGAGTATTGCTGCATTTCTGCAGTAATTTCTGCAAATTCTTTAAGCTGTTGCATTGCATTTTTCCCTGCTTCTGGGTTAAGTTTTTCTTCCGAAATCACAGTGTAGTTGCTTAATTTGTTAAGCATACTTAATAAGGTTCTGCATTCAATCTAAATTTCTGTAAGTGCAGTTGTATTTCTGCCAGTTCAGCCAACGACATTCTCTGCATTTGAATCATTTCTGCACATGCAATTCAATTATGCATCTCTTTATTTCTGCCCATCAATTCGTTTTGTATCAATCACAGCTTAGCAATTCTGAATTGTAGATCAGTGCATCAATTTTGACCTGCTTGTTTGTTGGATTTCCATTCAAATTGTTGCTGCAATTCTTTGCTCCATGAATCTGTTTTCATCCATTTACTTTCTGCAATGAACTTGTGTGTTTAATCAGTTTGGTTTTGAGTTGTTGCTTTACTGTCATTGGTTTTTGCAGTCAATTGTTGCTGAAGTTGTCCATTAATTTGTTGGCTTCAAAGTAGTGATTCGAGTTCAGTTTATCCCTGTTTATTTTCAGCATTCAGTTTGATACTCAGCAGCATAATTCTGGTTCCTGCATCAAGGATTGGCTCAAACTGAATGTTTACCATTCCTTAACTGTGCATCAGCCTTCTTCTCTTGAGTATTGGTTGTGGAGCTGCAGTGTGCATCAGAGCACATAAGTTACTGAATTTGTCTCTGAGTTTTAATTTGCAATTGTGCAACCGGTTCTATCTGATTTACATTCAGTTTGGTATCAAGTTTTACCTTCGAACCTGAACTTCTGCATATGAATAGCTGTTTCACTTCTACAATCATGTCATTTCTGAATTCATTCCTTATTTGAGTTGTTATTGAAGTGATCAGTTTTATCTCTGAAAATATCAGTTTATTAACTTTAGAAGCAATTCTCTGAATTAGAGCCATCCATACCTAGTTTAAGTTTGTCTAGTTGACTTTACTTCTTTTCCTTGCCATTTCATTTCCGAATTGAAAACAAAACCCAGATTTCATTTGAAACCCTAAACTCTTGACGACACATAAACCAAGCGGGAATCAAATTATATCAACTAGTCCCCGAGAAAAATACGACCTGTGGCCCCTATATTACATTTTCAGATTTTGATTGTAAAAAGGGTTTCCAGCATTTCATTTACTCATATTTAAATTTGATAGACCCAACTTTCGTGACAATATTTAATATATCATTTGGGTCTCGTCAGTCCTCCCACACTTAGGACAAGGTGGATACCTAGCTTGCTTGTTCTCTGGGTTTCCTTTTTGGCTGCCAGGCCACTGCTTCCTTTTGTGTTTCTTGTTCTTCCTGTTCTGGTTATTTGGCTGAGGCTTCTGGCCTCCTATTGTCTTGTTCTCAATCAGGACTGGCTTCTGCTGTGTTTGTTGTGCCTTGATGCTATTTAGATAGTGCTATGAGATTAGAGCACTACTGACCAACTCCTCGCTGGTCTGGGGTCGGTGCGTCCCGCTGTTCACGTTGAGTGCTATTTCAGGGTTCAGCATGCGGAGCATCAGTCTGACTCGCTCCTTCTCTGTGCTGACTAGCTCTGGACAGAGGCGAGCTAGTCTGTTGAACTTCGCGACTGCTTCTCCCACTGGTAGGTTACCTTGTCTGAACTCCATGAAGTCCTCGTAGTGCTTGTTGGTAACCCGCATGTGGAAGAACTCCTCATAGAACTCTTGCTCGAAATCTATCCAGCTCATCTGGTTGACTATCCTCTTACTCTTGACCCGCTCTCACCACATACGAGCATCTCCAGTTAGGTAGAAGGAGGCACATTTGACCTTCTCAACTTCTGGCCAGTCAAGAAGCTCCATTGTGCTCTCTAAAGTCTTGAACCAAGCCTGGGCATCCCAGGGCTCAGTCGTGCCTGAGAAGCTTTCAGGTTTCAGCCTCTGCCACTGGACGAGGTATGCTTCTTGTCTTCGGTTCACGGCAGGGGTCTCCTGTGTGACTGGTGGAACTTCAGCCACCACTGGAGTTTCCACTCCTACTGTGGGTGGTGTAGGGGGCACTGGGTGCTGATTTACCATCAGTGTGGCGATGGTCTTCTGTTGCTCTGAAATCTGAGCTTGCATTTGAGCAATGACTGCCATCAAGTTTGGCTGTTCTGTGCCAGGCTCATTATTATCTTGAACTGGAGTTCTGTTCCTTGCATTAGGAGCTCGGCCTCTCCTTGCCATCTAATAACGCATAAGGGAACAAGAAATCACTACTACATCTCTAGGTATAACTTGTCTTCTTACTTAGTAACCTAATATCCATTCTAGGGATTAAACATGATTCCGTGATACTAAGGTATTAAACATGCTTCCTTGTTCTATGCACATATGAGTAAGTACTTAAGCATTTCTCTATACTGCAATTAAATAAAGGAGCAATAGAAAAACTGAAACTTAAAACTTTCTTACTTGAAGACGGCAAGGTTGATGCTGATGTGTGTGTGATGCTGGAGAATGGGAACTGCTCTGATACCAACTGTAGCGACCCGCCTTCTCTACCTTTGACGGACCGTTACTTTTTCTACTTCTTGACTCTAATGCACGACTAAAAATGCGGAACTTTCTTTGTATTTGTATTTAATCTATCTAAGAATGAGATTCTAACTTTAATAGTCATGCATGATGCAATGGCACATTACTAGCAATTCTAACCATTTAAACTCATCACACAAGGTTCTATAACATTTCTAAAGCACTATGAAATATGCATGCAACTTTTCTAAGCATATTTAAAGCAATAAGACTTAATTCGAAACTAACAACATCTTGGCACATGCAATAATATTTCTAGGACTTCATAGAATGTAAATCTTACTTTTCTACTGAATTTACAAGCATTTTAAGCACAATTAGGACCTAGTCCAAAAGGGAATAATAATAAGCTCAAGAATAAGTCTAAAATGCAATGTATCCACATGTTAAACTACTCATGCCCTTGCTCATCTAGTGCATTCACAAAAGTATGCATACTAATTGAAATGACATGGAATCTTCATTCTACAAAATTGAGCATGTAAAACTATCCGAAGCATAAATGTTTAATAAACTCCATAACACAATAACTTGGAAATTGGAAATCTTAAACATTGCATTTCAAATAAGCTAAACTGTCTAATCCCAAGGATCTCTCCAAGGTCAGCCACCACACACACGTCACTCAGCACCGCCTCGTCGCCTTCCTTCAGAATTGCTTGTCTTTACCTTTACCTGCAGTAAGAGGAAATGCAACTAATAACATAAAGCTTAGCAAGTACTATCTAGCTCACAAAATCTCGAAATGTGCAGGCATGCTTTTTAAACAATGTGAAATCACATGAGATACTTTTATTCTTAAAAGAAACACTAAAACATGTATAACTCAAAACATGTATACTCAAGCATTAATAAATCTTAACTCACTTTGACTTGGCTTAACTTGAAACTTTAGCAATTCTTTAACTTTAAATCTTTCTTTAACTTTTAGAAAATTTCCTTAACTTTAGAAAACTTTGCTAAAGCATATACTTGAAAATAATAACTCACTTGGATCCACTTAAGACGTAAGTACCATCTTATACGCGTTCCCTAAAAGGTTGGGGTAGCGAGCCGCCAATCCTAATAGAGCAGACCTTGGTCTACCAGGGCCAAGACCTTGGAATTGGACACCTGGATTTCTTTAACGATGCCCTTGGACGCCGGGTACTGGCCTTAGAAAATAAAATAGCTTTTCTTTCTTTTCTTTCTTATCTTTAAATGCCTTGACATTTTATCGAACACCTTGTGTGCCCAAATCCCTAAGTCTTGACTTTTGGGGATTTCGTAAGGCCTTTGCCTTCTCTTTTCTTCTTCTTTATCTTTCTTTTCTTTTCTTATAGATTTCTTAGACCCTAAACTCACATAGGGTACTCTATCAAACATATATAAGCATATAATGAACTAAGATCACATGCAAAATCTTAAACTAAAAGTAAATATCTCTTTTAAAACTTTTAAGGGAAAATTCTTGCGGAAAAACCGCCTCTTACTGCAGGTGAGCAGTACTTACTTTGATTTCATGGACTTACAACCGAAATTAGACGACTAGGGCTCGGGTGAAACTTGAGATCTCTACGAACCATCCGTGCCTACGTGTTCTTCTCGTCGAGACGAACGAAACGCTCCGCACCCCTTGCTTTTCCTTGGCCGGCGCCCCTTAGGAGAGGAGAGCAGGAAAGAAAACCTAGGTTCCCTTATGTTTTCGCCGCCCCTCCCTCGCCCCCTTCTCGCACGCAGTCGAAAATTCTCCTTCAAGGGTTTCACGCGACTTAAGCGGGGTTTAAATACCTCTTCATGAAAAAACGTAACTACTCTATAAAATTATTTCTCTCCACCTTTTGTTGTGCTTGATACCCTAGCCCAGCCGGTCACTTGCGCGCCCTTAAGGGCTTGCTCCTCCTGTGGTCGCGAGTTCGAACCCCCTGCTGCCCTTTAAAGTTTTTCCTTTTTTTAAAAATACTAAACGGACTCGGAAAATTCCATAAAAATATTCTAAAAATTCCTAAAAATATATAGAATATTTCTAAAACATTTTTAAAGAGTTCTAAGGACTTTAAGGACTTAAAATGGAAATTTTGGGGCGTTACACTATACACCAGAGAAGATGAGAGAGATATCTCCCCAATATATACATGGAGCGGAGTGAGAGCTCCACCAGCATCGTGTCCACTCGGTCACTCAGGAGCAGTGATGGCAGAGTGCGGACAGTGTCACAGCTCTACCCACTCGACCGATAGAGTATCGCCTGTCTCGGTGGCTGGACTGGTGCTTGGGGTTGACCATGACATTGCACCATGTGCATATGATGCATTTGCATTTGATTGTGTTTGCTACATTTATTTACTGTATTTGTTTGACATGCACATACAAGATATATGTTATATGTGTGGTTTGATGACCCTGCACTAGCTTGTATGGCACAAGACTTTATTATGATCAGGATAGGCTAATTTCTGGTATGTATATTTAGTTGTTACTTTCAGTTATGTATATTCTGATATTTCTGCTGAGATTGTATGTTGTTGTTTCTGTATAGCTTTTATTCATCTATTATTCTGCCATGCATATCTATCTATATCCGCAGAGTCCACTTGGACTCACCACCCGTCACACTGTTTTTGTTTTCAGGATGATAGCTGCCGGAGGAGTCCAGTTGCCAGTTCTGAGTCCATACTACTCCATAGCTCGGTGTTTTCACGTTTATTTTCCGTTTATAGCATTAGTTATGCATTATATTGGTTTTCCTATGTCGAGAGTCTGTATTTGTGATTTATTCATACGACATTGTATTTTGAGTCCTCTGTTGGACTTTACGTTGTGGTTTTTGCTGCGCGCATGCCCTGGGGGCAGCTCACGTGAGGTTTTATGATTTCCTACTGTATGGTCAGTAGTTTATTTCCATATATATATGTTTTGAGGCCTGAGGCCATTTAAAACTGCGTGTGTGATTGTGTATTTGTGTAAATTGTCCGTAGGACAGGGGAGATACTGCCCGATTTTATATTGGATCAGCGGCTCCGTCGGTCTTAGGGCGTGACAATTTTTTAAGAAAATCTTGAAAAATTTTCTTCCCTTGAAAATCGTACACAACCACTTTAAAATTCTTGCAAAATCTATTTGAGAAATTTATTCACCTTGTTAGTTTTTTTATCTATGTTAAAGGGTGAGAGTATTCGATTAAAAGTTAACATTCTCTAAAATGTTGATTTAAGAGGATGTAAATTAAGAGGGATGATTTCTTCTTTTTTTTGCATTAACTTACTTCTTTAACTAACTTTACACACTTTATATTTACTTAATTTTGAACCAGATTGCCATAATAAAAAAGGTGAGATTTTTGGTGTTGGGACCACTAGATAATCAAACTTAGTTTCGATATTGGCAAAGGTTCAAAGTTAAGATCTGTGGTGATCTAATGTGTTATACTGAGTGTGCAGGAAAATCCTAGTATAACTAGGCACGAAGTCTTGATTTGTAAGGTTGAGCACAAAGTCCTGACTAAGAGCTGGACACCGAAGACTTGGTTAGTGAAGCCGGGCATGAAGACCTAGTTTGGAAGACTGGGCATGAAGACCTGACTAGGGGTTTGGCACCGAAGTCCCAATCCGGAAGATCGGGCAGGAGTCTTAGCAGAGCAAGGACAACGGACAAAACTAGGGACGGATCGAAGTACAGATGTCTTAAGATTCAGAGTCTTCGAAGGCCGAGTGAAAGTCCAACCAGAGGTGCTGGTTGGCAACAAGTAACTTCTCCAGAGTGGAGTAGATGAGGATGCGTTCCGCATAAGAGGGAACAGTAGGCGTCAGTACGACCTAGGGTTTCAGTTGAAACTTGAAGTCAAGATTGGACAACACTGGCTATCTTACATGCATTTACTTTACATATTATTATTGTTTAGACTAACCCTGTGTTCAGCTAAGGCATTTGGAGAATGGCAGCAACTCATGCGCTCGAGAGGACTCGGGCACCCGAGAACGCAGGTGCTCGAGGGGTCCCGAGCACACATCTACATTTGATTCAGCCTAGGCGAGGCTGAGTTGGCATACGCTGATTGGATTCGCCACATCAGCAACACAAGCACCCTAGAAGTTGAAGGCGCCCGAGCTGGATAAGGCTTGGACTAGGCAGCAGATTGGGACGCTACTGGATCGCAACAACACGGGCACCCTTTTAGGCACTCGGGCACTCGTATGCCCCTTTATAAGGGGTTTCAACCAAAGACTTCAATAATCAACTTTCTATAGTTATTGTGCTCACATGTGCAGCTCTAAAGCAATCCATAGACAACAAAACGGTGCTCCGACAATGACGCGTCACTTCTTCTTTTTACTTGAAGTTGTCGGTATATTTACTATTTTTTATACTTAACATTGCATACTTGTAAAACCATTCACGATTTATAGAATTTTCCAAAGTAAACGGTCAAGGACCGTGGGCCTTGGAGTAGGATCCGTCACAGACTCCGAACTAAGTAAAATCAAAAGAGTTAGCAATTGTTTTTCTTGTGTTTACTATTCCGCTGCATATTAACCCCTCCTCTATCACTCTCTACGCTCATACATTCATGAGTATCGGAGCAATGACTCTTTCCTAGACAAAGCTTTTTAAAGGAATTATACTTTTAATGTACTCTTTGAGAAACTCGGGTCTAACTAGTCTAGAATGTGACAAGGTAGCTTCAGCTAGTTCCATCGGGCTAAGAAGATCAAATATGGTACGTCTTACCCTACCTAATTCCTTATACAGACTTTCCTAACTTATAATCAACTCACCCATCCTGATACTATGTTGTGCAAGTTTTAATCAAATCTAGGTCCTTAACTAACCATTTCCAATCCTTAAGCATGGCAATTTACACAAATTAAATAAACATGCAATCAAGCAATCGGGGATGCATGAAAAGTTCATCTAATAATAGATATTATATTTCTATTGGCTCCCCCTAGGTCAACACCTCGATATGGTCTATCTAGGTAGTGAATATGATACTTAGGGATCTAATAGTAGTTTAGTCCAGCTTGATTAGTCAACTTAGTTTGGGGATCCATGCTTGAACTGGGGTGCTAGTGACGAGCCCAAATATACTAATTAATTTGTCACGAAATGTATGGGCTCATCAAATTTAAATATCAATGAAAAGCTGGAAACCCTTTTACAATCAAAAGAATGAAAATGTAATATAGGGGCCACAGGTCGTATTTTTCTCGGGGACTAGTTGTCTTTGTTCGATTCGCGCTTATATTTAGGTGTCGTTTGTGAATTTGGGTTTCAAATGTAATTTGGATTTGGGTTCAATCGGAAACAAAATCGCAATAAAAGGGAGAACTCAACTCAATGAATCAAACAAGCGATAGCAAGTTATAACTCCACCAACGAAAAGCTACTTAACCAAGGCGACTTAACTAAATTTGGCAAACAAATCTGAATTAATGGCAGCCCAAATACTAAGTAAGTGAATTAGAACAAGGCTGAAATTTGATTGCAACTAAGCCACAACTTATCTTGAAACAAAGTGAAAAGAACACAACCAACTTGATACAAGAGGAAGAAGCTTATGTGTCAAGATGAAATTACAATTCAGGGACAAATCAAATATATATGAAATTGATTTCAAACACAATCATACACCAATAAAGCATGTTAATTTCAGATGCAAAACAGTGCCCCAAAATAGCTTGGCAAGCAAGGGAAACCTTTATGCCAAAACTTGAAACTTTTGTGCCAAAACTACTTCCAACGGTTCAGAAATACAATGACTGCTAGAAGACTGATTTCAAGCTCTATAACACACTAGAATTTGCATTCGACTTAGCACAAACTAGGGCTAGAATTTCACTTGAAACATAGTAAGAGAATGAAGCAAACTTGATACACAAAAGGGTGTTTATGTGCTGAAATCTGCATGCTAAATTCAGAAATTCTAAACTGTCAATTCCTAGATAAATTGATCAATTCAGCTGGAGTGTAAGACTCTAAGTGAAGTGATATGCAATAAACTAAGGGAATTCAGAAGCTAGCTACTGATCACTCAAGAACAGCCCCAATGCAAACAAGAATTGCAGGAAGGCAGATGCTTTTATGCAGAAATGAATTTTAGGGATGCAGAAATGAATTTCAGGGATACAGAAATGAAGTTCCAACTTTCAGAACTCGAATGCTGCAACATAGTGGAGGAAAAGTCCAGCAAAGCACTGAAGTTCAATGCTTGAAGCTAGCTTCGGATGTGATGAACTCAAAATTGCAGAATTGAAGCTGACAAATTCAAACACAACTGAGTGAAGAATTTAATTCAGAATTGCAGAACATGATTGTAAGCAAATGCATCAACAATTCGAAGACAGAAATCTGGAGACAAACCGAGTGTTGAAATTCATAAAACAAGCTGCAGAGATTACCAAAACACATGCTCACTTGATTCGCATTCAAGAATTACCAACTGATACAAGGTTGGCACGCAGCAGCTACACAAGATTGCAGGAGTAAATCTTAGTTCAGAAAAGGACTGCTATCTACTTGATATGAACTCAAGAGGTGATACATCAGACTTGCAGAAATTAAAAACTGAAGTTCAGAATTACAGTGATGTGCAGAAATTTGATCCAATTGCAGAAATGGAATTCGTTTCCAAGTGCAGAAATAAAATCAGATTGCTAAACAACTCAAATCAATTGAGTTAGTAAACTAAATGTTGTTTTCAATTGCAAGCATCTAAATTAAACACAAACTGAATTCGCAAGAGCTGCAAAATCAGAAGCAAACTGGCACGCATGAACAGAAATTCAGAAACATTAATAGGAATTGGCACGCAAGGTTTTAAACACAGAAATAAACTGAAATTAAGTGAAACATTAACTAAACCAGCTAGCTAACTACTTGCTTGAAGATTTAAAGCTAACTTACAGCTGGAACAATGCTTTAAACCAATGTAACGAATCTGAAACAAGAAGGCAGAAACAGAACACGGCAGTAATAGAAATTTACAGCTAATAAACGAAATTAACCAATTTAAACTACTCCTCAACCCTTCTTAAGCTCAAATGCTCCTTGGTCGTCAAGCAAGGGTGAGCCTCGGACCCGCAAGCTCAACAAATCAGTGGAGAACAGCCCTTGCGATTCAATCCATTTAAATTCTGCTCAAGCTGAAAACAGCCATTGAATTCTTCAATCTCGCTGTGGTGGATTGCGCCGATGAATTGGGAATGCTCCGAGCCTTCCAGGGAACCCCTCTGGTCAGCTCGGATGCAGTGGAAATGAAGCACAGCTGAGCTCGACGAACTCAAGTGACAAAGCTACTGAAACCTCACGAATCTCTGTCTTTGGGCAAAATCAAGCTGGAAACTTCTCACGAGCAATCCCCACTGACCTAACACTTGTTCTATTGAAGGATTTGAGGGGTCGCGCCCCTTAGATGAAGAAACTAGCTAAGAATTCGATGAACAGCTGAAGAAGGAAGAAGAAACGGCGGAGACGCGACGGGGAGGAGCTGCTGTGCAGTTCTGATTAAATACAAACAAATGGACGGCTCAGATTGCTTTGATGAAATCCAACGGTAGATCTTGATCTGATTTGAGCCAAACTTTTATGATGATGATCTGGGGTCAGGATCTACCTTGTGGTAGCTCGGATCCTCCAGATATGCAACGGATGGTCTAGATCAACTCTATCTGTGAATGGACGCTCTAGAACCCTCCTTGCTTGATCCAACGGTTGATTTAGCTCCGATTGGGATGAAACCTTCAGATCTTGATCATAGAGCTTGATCAACCCTAACCCTAGCTCGGATTGCTTCAGATCGTCCCGGATGGCTCAGATCTAGCCGTTCTTGAATCAGACGGCCCGGATTAATCGTAGGCTTGATAATTCGATCCGGTTCACATCCAACTCAGGTTTGACCCAGTATGCCCTAAGTCCTTGAACCTTTGGTGCCTACAAAAATAGATCCAAAATTTAGTGGCCAATTAATCCAATTTAATGCAATTTTGCAATTAAGTCCAAAATAAGATAAAGTTCCAAAACCTAGGGTAAAATCATAATTAAGCAATAAAAACATAGGTCAAACATGGATTTTAGCAATTAAAATAATCAATAAAATGGTGCTTATCAGCTAGCACGGTTCACAATTGAATAGTACGATCTATATGGCGAGTTAGTTTTAAATCCAAGTCCAGATCGGTTAAGAACGACTTTTTATTTTCTAAGAATCATATTAAGATTCTTGGAACCCAATGTAAACCATTCAAAGGTTATTCTAAGTTCCTTAACTTGAGTTTTTAAAAAGGAATTCTCTTCCTTAAGTTATTGGACTTGAGTTGAGGTTCCCCCCTGAATTGGTTGGTCAAGGGACTCGAGTTATCCTCCTCCTTAATGGCTTTAACCTCCTTTTGGAGGGACATAACTCGGACATTGGACTTAGCAAACTTACGAGATAGATAAGAGATTAAGTCATACAATTCGAGCTCGGAATAACCACTTATAGTGAGTCAGCCTTTTTTGGAGAGGGAGATCGATCCGTTGCTTTGTTCCGGTTTCGCTTCTAACTCGAAGTCGATGTCAACTTCATCTTGCGCCGCTAGTGGAAGGAGGTTCGAGTGGGCTAGTTCCTCCTCGTCTGACTACTCTGAGGAAGACTTGTCTCACGTAGCTTGAGGCACCTTCTTTCGCTGTTACTTTTTTGTCTCCTTCAAGTTGAGGCATTCCGATTTGAAATATCCCTTCTTGTTGCACTCATAATAGGTGATGTCTGCCTTGTTCTTCTGGGTCGTGGTTGGTTCAATCGGATCATCTTTTGACTGAACCACCTTCTTCTTCTTCTTCTTCTTTTGAACTTTGCACTTTTTGTACATTTTTTGCACTAGATTTAGTAGTTCGGTGTAGTTGATGTCCTCTTCATCAGAATCTGAGTCGAAGTTAGACTTGGATTTGGGTTGTGGCTTCTTCTTCTTGAGTTTATCTGCAACTAAAATGATACCTTTCTCGGCCGAAGTAGTATTAGTTAGCTCATAAAGTTCAAATTCAGAAAATATTTCATCTAACTTGATTAATGAAAGATCTTTGGAAACCTTGTAAGAATCTACCATAGATACCTACAAGGTATTCCTGTCACGACCCCAGAAGCACAAGCTTCCTCAAAAATTGGGCAGCATCTCCTTTGTACGGCGGACAATATGGAGCAAATATACATACACTCTTATCACAAAAGCTTAGCCACAAGTGGCTAACATCACAATATTAGATGTAAACACAACCACACAATTATTAAATAAGATAACAGAAAAAATAACGGATGACTCAACCTCCTTAAATATGAAAGAAAACCACAACTCAAACAGAGAACTCGAATGTCTCTGCAATAATAACAAAATCAGTCCGAATACCTGCTAAAAAAATACAATGCGAAAACTCACCAAGTACCGAAATAAAAGAAACTAAATCAAATGCGGAAACAACTCAACTCTGGGGACTGGCAACTGGATCCTCTCCTGGCTCCAAGAAACATAACTACTTGCTACCTGAAACAAAAATGGGAGGTAGCGGTGGTGAGTCCGGGCGGACTCTGCGGGTATATGAGTAGACAATAAGCATGACATAATAAAGGATAAAATAAGTAGAGAACCAACATGGTACAGTCCATACGGAATATAGAATCACCTAAACATGGATAACATATGTAAAACAACATGGTATAAAGTCCGAATAACAACTAAGCATGTATATAATAACACAACAATAAGAAAACCAAGATATACATGCATGTCAATCAAGTGCAACAACCATAGCTCATATAAGTGCAACAATCACAGGAAAAATGCATAAATGAAATACGTATGCACATGATGTAATGACATGTGTCACCCCTGACGCTAGTCAAGCCGCCAACACATCCCATCTATGTGACCGAGTGGGTAGGGTTGTGACAACTGTACACACTCCAACAACAAATACCACAGAAGGTGTGGTTGAGTGGACAGGATGCTGGGGAGCCTACACTCCGGACCCCTATACCTAGGAGGAGCTATCAACAGCTACAATATCCCTCGAAAAACAACGGCGAGGGTGTCACTGTTTGGCATATCAGGACAGATGCTCGCACTCTAACAACTACCACGACAATAAGTGGTTGAGTGAATCGAGCAATAATATGACTAACGACGTCTTAACCAAATGTAAGCCCAACAGTCGTTAGTATGCAACGTGCAAGTATGGTGCATGCTATACGATGCACGAACAACCGGAGAAACAACGATGCAATAAAATCCAACGAGTATACGATGCATCAATACAACCAACCAAAAATCGCAAACCAACGATTATGCACCTACACTAATAGGTAGCATATTTCTAATGCCAAATAAACTTAATTGTGTTTAATGGACTTCTAAGTACTCACGTACAAGCGGTACTTTACAGAATAGAAAACCAACAGAGGACTGTACAGATACGAATTAGGAATACTCGAAGATCAACGAAGAATAAGTATCAACGGCGATGTTAAAATAGCAAACGACAAGGAATAAAGTCAAGCAACCTACTAGACATAAAATAGCCATGCTTTAAGATAAAAGAAACTACTCGAGTACAAAGGAGAAGTACCCGCCTTAATTTTTGAAGTCCGTAAATGAGAATCCTTCCACGATCAACAGAACGAGTCCGAATCAAGGCTCTGTACCAAAGGTATAGTTTAGCTATTTTATACAAGTAATTAAAATAGCTAACTAATTTTTATACATAATTAGTTTAACTCAATTTAATTAAATCCTAATCCAAGAACCAACTCACCGTTACAAACCCAAATTAATCACCGTAACCTAATTTCCCAATTTAGCCTAAAGAAAAATTTTCAGATTTGACTTAACCTTAACCATTAAGCTAATCCTTAAATAAACTAGGATTAGCTTTACTTATCCTTTTTCCCATCTTCAACCTCAACGACATCAGAAGCACCAGATAGTATCTATTAACTAACGTACAGCTGACCTTAAAGTAATTGCAACTTAGCATGGAGAACAATTACACTTCTACTAAGAATTTCACTACGGCAGTGTTCAAACCCAAAACCACACAGAAAATAGTCCAAGAACAGAGCATGTACAAAAGCTAAAATCAACAGCCAAACTAGGAAAATTCCACTACAAACCTACTCACATCCAACATCCAAAACTAATGTAGGAATAGACCAAATCCTTACCTGAACTACCACCAAACTCACAGCAGGATAAGAGTCCACAGAACCCCCAAAACCCAAACCACGAACAGGTATCCAAGTCTCCAAAATAGGGTAAAACCTCAACCATCCAAAACATCTACTGATCTACCCAATTAGTATAGACCTTACCTTAGATGTTTGCCGCCCCAAAGCTCTGCTCAGATATGCCTAAAAAAACTAACCGAAGGATCCAACACGAATCTACCACAAATTTAACAATTACCAAAAAATTGGGAATAAGAAAGACCTAATAATCCCATATCTAAGGACCTACCTGATCGGGTCTGAAGGAGAAGTGCCCTAACACTCGTGCCAGAGTTGCGAGCCCTCTGTGATGGAATCTCATCACCGGCTAAATCTGGGAGGAAAAGAAACGATCGGCCGCCGGTGGGGCTCTTGGTCGCCGGCGTGATGTCGCTCGACCGTGTCGTGAGCGTCGGCGGAAAGAGGAGGCGACAACGTCAGGCAGAGACGAAGGGGATCGGGCGGTTTCGAGAGGAATCAGGGAGTTCAGGGTTTTTTTTATAACTGTTTTTGGCCTTTTGCACCTAAACCCTCCAAGTCTGAAATATTATAACTAAGCCCTTATATTTTGAATTTTTCCATTTAACCCCCCTAAAACTCAGTATTTAACAATTCCTTTGAAAAAGTTCAGCACGTACCTTACAATATCATGATTCTTCATTTTGTGGTTGATCGCATGGAGGTCATTTATCAGTTCTTGGATGCGAGTGTGCAGTTGGACAACAATCTCTCCTTCATGCATTTTCATGTTGTACAATTTGTTTAGCAAGAAATCCTGCTTGCTTATCTTTGTGTCGGAGGTTCCTTTGTGAAGTTCGGTTAGTTTTCTGCACAACTCCTTCACGCTATTGAAGGGGCTGACATGGTTGAGCTCTTCTTTGGCGAGACCGCACTAGAGGGTTTGGGTCGCCTTGGCGTCTACTTCTATCTTCTTCTTTAAGGCAGAGTCTCAGTCGGTGTATCCTAAAAGTTTACCTTTATCATTTTGGGGAATATGGAGGCCAGCTTGGATGATGATCCATATGTCCACTTGAGTTTTCAGGTGGGCATCCATATGACTCTTTTAGTAGCTGAAGTCCTCTCTAGAGAAAAGAGAAGGACGGGCAATACTGTAACCTTCTTGTTGGACCATCAAAAGAAAAGAAGGAGAATATTGCAAAACACAAACAAGAGAAATTTGTACAAAGACTTAGTCTTGGATTAGTATTATGGGAACAAATAAAATAAATATTCTCGAGTGTTGTTGCACCAACTTTGAGAAATGAAAAACTTATGAACGAGGAAACATATTAGAAAGAGATAATAATATCATTTTTAATTAGTTCAAAAAACACAAATTCGAAAAAAAGGCTCAAATGGTGTTTTCATGTAATCTGAGCAAACCCCGCTCTGATACCAATTGTAGGATCATAGAGAGCGATAAAGGAGGAGGGGGTGAATATCGCTTTCGAATAACGTTTTAGATTCATAAAAATACAAGCAAGTACGCAGTGGAATGTAAAGCAAAAATATGACTAACACCAATTTTTTTTTATTTGGTTTAGAGACTATAACGACTCTTACTTCAAGGCCCATGATCATTGACTGTTTACTTGTAATTCTATAATTCACAAATGTATACAAATTTAAGTATAATGCAAGAGTATTAGTAAGCAAAAATATACCGATAACAAAATTTGAAAGATATTGAAACACGTCGTTGTCGGAGTAGCTTTTCTAGTCTTCGGAATGTTCCGGCGTAGCACACGAGAGCATAAGCTGTAGAAAATTGATGCTTCAGGGTTTTGATCGAGTTGTATGTGGTCACTCGGGAACCCGTATAGGCCTCACTAGCGCCCGTCTTGCTATGACTTGGCTGTTGCATGATCCATTACATAGTCCAAGTTTTATTCATACTTAGGCGTCTGACTGTACTCGGGCACCTGTGTTGTTGATGTGGAGCCTTCACTCAGCGTGCGCCAACTCAGCTGAGCCTTGGCTGAGTCAAAGGCACACGGGCACCTGAGTCCCTCTCGGGCGCCAATGTTCTTGTAACACCCGCTTTTTTTTCCCTAAAGCGGCGTTACGTTAACATGAGTAGGGTAGGTGAACATTATAAGGCAGCGGAATAACTTTAAACTTACACATACATGCCCTACTACCATTCCTAACATAATGACATGGGAACTTGGCATATTAACTTCATACTTAGCATTATATCATACATAGCATCGTGTCATAGAGTTCCATAAGTCACCATTCAAGCACATAAGTAGTAAAGGTAAGGTTCTAGCATAAAACGAGTAAACATATTGTTTTCTTGGCCAAGTCACTACCACACACATGCATTCTTGCCCTCCTGCTGCTTCCTTACAGTCCTTTTGCGTGATCTGCGGTATAAGGAAATAAGACTATAAGCACACATGCTTAGTAAGACTCTTTCCTACTCACTAAAACCATTCATCACTTAATCATAAGCACATGAAACATAAACATAACTTTATGCTTGAACATAACTATGAATAAACTTACATGGCATGATATATGACATATCCTGAAAATAATTCAACTTAGCATATCATAATAATACATGACATATCCTGAACATAATTCAACTTAGCATAGCATAATACATGACATAGACCTAAACATAATTCAACTTAACATGGCCTAATACATGACATAAACATAAACATAAGGGAACATTCTTAACATGCATGGTACATGGCATAAACCCTAACATAAAAAAAACATTCTTAACATGCATGATACATGGCATAAACATAAACATAAAGAAACATTCTTAACATGCATGATACATGACATAAACATAAACATAAAGAAACATTCTTAACATGCATGATACATGGCATAAACATAAACATAAAGCATGAACTAACCTGTATGGCATAAACATAGACATACTTTCCATCATATCATGGGGCATCTTCTTAACATAACCATAAGCATAAATCGTTTACTATCATGCATATTTCTTGACATGAAACATAAGTATAAGATATGACTATCATTGCATAATGCATAACATGAATGGATGCATGAGTCTAATGCATATACATAAGGATGCTTAACTTTTAAAATCATACTTTTAAATACTTAAACATAATCACCACATTGTTGGGGTCCCTGGCTTGTACCACATACATACATCATAAGCGCGCATCCCTAAGTAAATACGAGGTCGCGAGCCCCGACCTACTAGGGTAAGGACAGCATAGTCGGTAGTCCCAGAACCGGGGCGTTCTTAAGGTGCCCATCCCTGTTGCACAGCTTCGGTAGTGCCAGAACCGTGGACAGCATAGTCGGTAGTCCAGAACCGGGGCGTTCTTAAGGTGCCCATCTCTTGGACCCATACTTCGGTCCGGTACAAGCCCATTCATAAAGTAAAATACTTTACATGCTTCATCATTTATAAGACATGGCATACATCTTCATTCATAAAACATGGCATGCATTTTCATTCATAGGACATGACATGCGTAACGACCCGGCCCGTCTATCGGCCCATTTACCGGCCCATTTACCGGTCCTCAGAACTGTCATACCGTCGTACCATCGACCATCGACCGTGCCGTTATTCATAAACATGGCATGTATCTTTATTCATAAAACATAGCATGTACTTTTATTCATAAACATAATGTGCATCTTCATTCATAAACATAACATGCATCTTCATTCATAGAACATGGCCTACTTACATAAACATCATTCTTATTCCTAAAGCTTGCATGATCATGGCATATAAGGTAAACATTGCATTATATTCATTGAACATGACATGTTTGCCTAGACATTTATCCTAATCCATAGAACTTGCATGATCATGATACATAAGGTAAACATTGCATTTCATACATAAGCATGATATCTATCTCAAGCATGCATGGGTAGGACTTCCATAAACATACTACCTACCATTCAAGTACATAGCATAGGACATAAGACATCCATAAATACACCCTATTAAGCATGGCATCCAATCATAAACATACAAACATGAAACATGGTACTTAAGGTTAATGTTATGGGTAACTTAATTTCTACCACATGCTTGAACCTTTATATATACTTCATAATAAACCATGAACCATCATTCTTCAAACCCTAACTCCATCTAAACCCTAAATTTCTTTGTTTGGCCGAAACCTATAGGGAAGGGTTCCATCATTCAATTAACATGTAAGATAGCATAAGGTAAAGTAACAACCATACATTACCTATAGGACCATGGAGAGCCATTAGGGCTCATGATTAGGGTTATCCCTAACCTTTAGCCCTCCTTCTTAGGGCTGGCCGAAACCCTACCATGTCATGGGTGCATGGAAAAATTCCATAAAGTCCCCAATCAAACATTAAACACCAACCATACCCTACCATAGGGGCTTTCGGACCCCATACTTGAAGAAAACCTTAACCCCTTGCCCTAGATTCCTTCTTGGCCGAAACCCTTAGGGTCATAAGACCTTGTGAAAATTCACATAAATCCTTTCAACCTCCCCTTGTATCATAAGGGTACACAAGATACATGAGTGAAGAGATAAATCCAACACTAGCCATGGAAACCCTTGTGATGGTCCCAAACCCTAAGGGGTCTTAGGGTACTCCAAAAATTCCCAAAAATTATATTTATTCTCTAAACATCATGAGAACACATTAGAAAGCATGATTAAGATTTTTAACATCATCATGAACCCAAAACTCATGGTGGCCGAATACCATAGGGGTCCAAAACATGGTTTTCTCAACATCAAAACCTAAAACCAAACTTTATATTATGCTAAAAATTCAAGGGAACTATTATACCACAGGTGAGGGAGTCTTACATTGGTTGATCTTGATTATTGACCTTAGATTTGGGAGAAGGATGGAGATCTTGTTGCCTCTTGACCACCTCTAGCCTTTGTACCCTTGTAAAAGCCTTGGATCTTGGAGATGGAGCCTTGGGTGAACTTTTTCCAAGGGAGAACCCCTTCTTGAAGTTTCGGCTAGGATGAGGGAGGAGGAAGAAGAAATGTAGATTTGATGGAAGGAAGAAAGAAACTCCCATTCCCCCTCTTTATATGTAACGCCCGCCCTTATATCTACTCTCGGGGCGGGATTACGTACAATCAATCATATAATTTTAACATAAAATAAAAAAAATAAAAGTGCAAAGACTAAGTACTGAGCATGCTTGTTTAAAACTATCAAGTGATATTTACAAGTGCTAAGCATACTAGTCAGTGCATGCCAATCAGATATCATGCTTTAATGATTAGAACATGGTAGGTGCATTGCAAGTTCAGTAACACATAAATCATGATAGTGAGGTTATACATTCCATTGCAAAGCATCATGAATTCACATCCTAGAACATCATTTAGAAGCATAGTCATAGGTTTCCATGCATAATAACAGTTCATAAGATTGAGTCTAAAGGAAGTCTAGAACATCATGTGAAATATCTTAATCAAGAGTTATCCTATAACATGATAGGTTCACAAGTAGTTCAACTCACAACATAATCAAACATAATCGAGTATAAGAGTAATCCAAGTGTAATTACTAACATTCAAGAGTACCAACCCTAATCACTAACATTCATTATCAAGGAAACATCAACATAAGCATAGTAAAGTAGATATAAGAATCTTTCTTTCCCGAGCCACCACCCCACACATCTTCAGCCCTCCTGCCTCTTCCTTTAGTTTAAGTGTCCCTTACCCTTATCTGCAGCATAAGACAACACATAAACTAGTAAGCACAAATGCTTAGTAAGGATCATGTCCTACTCGCAAAATCCATACGGAAGAATACAACATGTACACATAATGAATCATAAGCATGAGTTTATCATAGCATACTAAACATCAAAGTTTCTAAGCAAGCAGTATAAAGTATCTTAAGCATACCCTTCACATATAATAAATGTTTTCAAAACAATTCCATAAAGGTATTACTTAAAAATACTTTAACATCATATAGGGGCCCAGTTGTGTACCACATCAAGCGCGTTCCCTAATGAATTGGAGTAGCGAGCCACCAACTTATTAGAGCAGGACCCTTCCGTCCTACCGGAGCCATGACCTTCAGTTAACATGTACCCCGGATTTGTTTAACGACCCCCTTCCGAGTCGGGTACACAACTTTCAAAGTAAAATACTTATCATGCTTTTACATATATGCTAAGGAGTACTCCAAATCCACTCTCAAGGGACACACCACTCTTCAAGGGTGCTTATGATCCCCTAGGGGCACACCACACAACATAAGGGGTGCTCTTGATCCCATACTTAGTGGAGTATCCTTTCAAGCATTATTAACATACACATCACATGCAATTCATAAGGGTGCCCCATGGGCTATAAGACATGCTCATACATACATCATATTTCAACCACTTAAACATACTTTATATATGACAAGATTGGTCACATAAATCATACTCATATCATAGGAAGTGGTAGCATGCTTCATGGATTAAATTAATTCTTCCTAACCCTAAACCTAGGGTTGGCCGAAAGTCATAGGCTAGGGGTAGGTTAGGTTTTTGACATCGAACATCCCATACAAGCATCACATATATATACATCATGTATCATACTAAGCATAGCATACATCATGGGGTAATCAACCTTCACAACTGTAACACCCCAATTTTTACAATTTGAGTACTTGGGAATTGTTTAAAGTTCGGGACGAACTTTTTATAAGATGTGTAGGATTGTAACACCCCAAAATTTCACCATGAATAATATTGTGAATTCATTATGAAATATTATGTGAATAATATTGTGAATTCATTATGAAATATTATGGGATTCATGAAGTATTATAGATTCATGAATATGAAATATTAAAAATATTATGAAATAATATTTATGGAATATTATGAAATATTATGAATTCATGAAATATTATTAATATTATGAAATTTCATGATAGGCTTGGCTTAAAGGGCTTTGATATGGATTAGTGCAAATTGTGATAAAAAGAAGAAGTAGAAGGGAGGAAGCAAGGATTGAACCTTGAACCTCCTAGTTGCACTCTCCATGTCTTAACAACTACACCAAGCATTGTTTCTTGTTGAGAGAATAAGAAACATGCTTGTTAAGCGTGTAATAGTGAAGAGACATGTCTTTTCATGAGAAAAGTATAAATAAGAGAGGGAAGAGGTGTGAGTAACTTCCTCTTCTTCTTCCTTTCTCTTCCCCACCGAAACTTCATTGCCCCTCTCCCTTGTGTTTTCGAAAAATACAACCTAGGGTTTCTAACCCTAGGGAAGTGGAAGGAAGGAGACTATCTAAAGGGTCTTGCCCTCCACTAGGGCCAAGAAGTTCTAGAGGAGTTTTGGCGAAAGGAACCTCCACTTCTCCTTCAACCAAGGGTACCCTAAGGATCTAGGGAAGGCGAAATTCAAGCGAAAGGATGTAAGTATCCCCTCGCCTGCAGTGTAATTGTTATTGAATGTTTCTTTGGTGTCCTTGTTTTCGAAAATGGGAGTTCCTCCCTTGTAACCATTCGGCCACCACCAAGACAAGGGTCTAGGTTGCTTCTTGATGCATGAGGATACTCCTAGGAACTTAGGGTATGGATGTATGTTGTTTCCCATCATGTTGTGATAAGGAAAAGTAGGGTTATCCACCCTACAACTTTCGGCCAAGAGGGAATGGGCTAGGTTTTTTTTGGGTTGTTTGCTATCCTATGATGTGTCCATGTTTAGTAGTGTAGGTAAGGTGTTTGAATAAATGTTTGTGTGAAGATTGGATATCAAATACCTAGCCTACCCTACCCTTACATCATTCGGCCAACCTAGGAAGATTAGGGTTTAGGGATGCTTGATTTGCCTATGATGAATCTATGCCTAGTAGTGTAGACAAGGTGTTTGAATAAATGCGTGTGTGAAGGTTTAATTTCAAAACCCTAGTTTCCCTACCCTACACCATTCGGCCAAGGCATGAAACCTTAGGGTTTGTGAAGGTTAAATTATTTTATGTGATATGCTTATGTAAAATGATATGAGATGTATATGCATGTGATATTCAAAGGAAATGTTTGATTGGATTCCTTAGCATGTAACATTTGGCCAAGGCATGAAACATGAGGTTGTGAAGGACAACTTACCCTATGAGATTATGATTGTGTTTAGTAAGATCATATGCTTATATATGTGATGATTGTATGAGATGTACCCTAGGAGATATGCTTATGTTTGGGATGATGATATGTATATGCAAATGATGTTTAAATGGAGTGTTGGATTAGGAAAAAATGGAACTCTCCCTAGCCTTGAGTTTCGGCCAAGACCCTAGTTTTAGGGTTAGGAACCATTTGATTTACCCATGAAGCATGCTACCACTTCCTATGATATGAATATGGTTTATGTGATCAACCTTGTCATATATAAGATATGTTTAAGGGGTTGAATTATGATCTATGTATGAGCATGCATTATAGCCCATGGGGCACCCTTATGAAATGTATGCTTTATACTAGGCTAGTTATCATGATTATGGAGATCTATGTATGAGCATGCATTATAGCCCATGGGGCACCCTTATGAAATGCATGCTTTATACTAGGCTAGTTATCATGATTATGGATGCATTCATATGCATAAGAATGAGCCTTGTAGGGCATGAACGAAGAAGGCTTAGGGCCTAAAGAATGCTTCCCTAGAAGGTTGGGACTAAGAGCATACTTTATGAAAATAAAGAACATGATAATTATTTTATTTTGTAATGGCTTGTACTATAGACTCTTAAAGCGAGTCAAATGATTATGATACTAGGCTGAAGGACTTTTGAGAAGGCCTAGTAAACCCTAGTGGTTCGGGATTAGCTACCTCGTTCCTATTTAGGGGCGCGCGCAAAACATGAAGTACAAGCCGGGCCCTAATGATTATGCTATGTTCAAGTATTATGTTTATATGTTTTCAAGGAAACCTTCCTATGAAGTTAATATGCTTAGATGTTTAACATGCTTAAACACTTACCATGCTTGAATGTGATTTATTCTCTTATCTTTCTATGATATGGATTTTGCGAGTAGGACAGGATCTTACTAAGCATTTGTGCTTACTAGTTTATGTGTTGTCTTATGCTGCAGATAAGGGTAAGAGACACTTAAACTAAAGGAAGAGGCAGGAGGGCTGAAGATGTGTGGGGTGGTGGCTCGGGAAATAAAGATCTTCATATCTACAATATTATGCTTATGTTAACATTTCTTTAGTAATGAATGTTACACTTGGATTACTCATATACTTGATTTTATTATGAGTTGAACCTATCATGTTATAGGTTAGTTTTGAACAAGCATGCTTAGTACTTTGTCATTAGTACTTTAAGAAAAAAATCTATACGGATGTTAGTACGTGACCCCGCCCCGAGAGTAGATATAAGGGCGGGCGTTACAACAACCCTAACATCTTCATGTTGGCCGAAAGTTAACCCTAGGGAAAGTTATGTTTTCCAATCAAGCAATCCATTTAAACATCACATGCATATACATATCATCTTACTAAACATAAGCATATCTCATAAGGTAGTTTAACCTTCACGAACCCTAACTTTAGGGTGTTGGCCGAATGGTGTAGGGTAGGGGGAATTAGGGTTTTTTTGAAATCAAACATTCACACAAGCATTTACACAAACACCTCACATACATATCATGCCACATATTAAGCATAGATTACATCATAGGATAATCATGCAACCATAAACCCTAATTCTTCTAGGGTTGGCCGAAAGTGTAGGATAGGGAAAAAGTTGGGTTTTCGTAACCAAACATTTATACAAACACCTTGTCTACACTATCATGTAATACACTAAGCATAGAATACATCATAGGAAAATCATGCAACCTTAAACCCCAATTCTCCATCCTTGGCCGAAACATGTAGGGGGTGCAAACCCTAGTTTTTGTCCTCACAGCATGAAGGGAAACAACATACATATATACCCTAAGTCCCAAGGGATCTCCTCACGCATCAAGGAGTAGCCAAGGTCTCCCCCTTGGGGTGGCCGAAACTTGCACAAGGGAAAAACTCCCATTTTCGAAAATGAAAAAGGAGAAGGAATCATGCACAACAATTACACTGCAGGCGAGGGGATTCTTACATCCTTTCGCTTGAAATTCACCTTCTCTAAATCCTTAAGATAACCTTGGTTGAAGGAGGGGTGAGAGTTCCCCTTGCTAGAACTCCTCTAAGACCCTTGGCCCTAGTAGAGGGCAAGATCCTTGGATGGGGTCTTCTTCCTTCCAATTCCCTAGGGTTAGAACCCTAGGGTGTATTTTCGAAAAATGAAAAGGGAGAAGGGCTTCTAGATTTCGGTGGGGAGAATGGGGAAGAAGAAGAATGGAAGTTCTTTCCCCTTCTCTTATTTATACTATTCTCATGAAGGGACATGTCTCTTCACTTCCCTAGCTTTTTAGCTAGCACGTTTCTTATTCTTTCAACAAGAAACACTCTTGGTGCATTGCTTAAGACATGGTTAGTGTAACTAGGAGGTTCAAGGTTCGATCCTTGCTTCCTCCTTTCTACACTTTCTTTTTATCACATTTTGCACTAATCCACATCAAAGCCCATTAAGCCAAGCCCATTAAGCCAAGCTCATCATGACATTTCATAATAATGTTTCATGAATTCATAACATTACATATGGGAAAAATTGGGGTGTTACATTATAACACATTAAGGAGGGTAAGTGAAGAGTCATGGTTGATGACTCTTCATTTTCCTAGGCCTTAACCATAATCCACTTCATTTTCTCATAGCACTCCCTTGCTAGGTGAATTGGTTAGAGTATGCATGGTGGTACAAGAGGTCCAAGGTTCAATCCTTGGTGCATGCACTAACTTTTCCATTTTATTTTTATTTTATTTTTCTAATATTTTGAAAATCCCTTAAAAATTCCCCCATAATTATGTTAATATTTCTCATTAAAATCCCTTTATATTTCTATAAATTGTTTCCTAAAATTCACCAATAATCATGGTACTAGAAAGCCCATATAAGGCCCATTAGTATCTATTTCCCCAATTTAAATGGAAAAAGCATAGATTTCTAGATTAAAATTCATGTTAATATTTCTAGGTCCCTCAAAAAATTATCTAGACATGCTTAATATTTTAAAGAAATATTAAGAAAATTTTCCGGGTCGTTACAGTTCTCGGGCGCCTGAGTGCCACTAGTAGCCTCTCTTGCTTTGCTACAACACAGGGTTAGTACAACACATAATATGCAAAAAAAAAAAATACATGCATTGATAGCCCGTGCTATTTGATCCTAACTTTCAGATTTCGACCGAAACTCTAGGCAGGATTGACGCCTACTGTTTCCTCTTCCGGGGAACGCGTCCTCACCTATTCCACTTTAGAGAAATTACCTGTTGCCAATTGGCACCTCCAACTGGACTATTGCTTGACCTCCGATGATCTTGGAACTCGTGACATACGTACCTCGATCCATCCAGACTCCTGTCTGTTGTTCTCGCTCGGCTAAGTCTTCTACCTAGTCCTCAATCAGGACTTCGGTGCCCAAACCTTAGTTAGGTCTTCGTGCTCAACTTCACTCACCAGATCTTCGGTGCCCAGTCATCTACCAAGACTTCATGCCCAGCTTCACTCACTAGATCTTCGATGTCTAGTCCTCTATCAGGACTTCATGCTCTGTTAGTAATGTGAGAGAAGTATCCTAAGGCAATCGCCTTATGATTGTAATCATTTATTTTAATAAATGAATATTCACTATTTGAGTATACATATTTGTGTATTTGATTGAGATCTTAAACTCATTTACTGAATATCCGCAATACAATTCACAGCATGAGAGAATTTGTGATGAATTCACAACTAGTGATTATCTCTACATGTGCAATTGTGAAGTATTGAAATTGTCCCTAGTCGATGAATTGATAAATACGGACACTATCAATTCTGTTGAGACTAGCATGGGTTATTCTCTAATCAGCTGATTCTCACTGGCTGGGCAGACTGAACGAGTAAACCAGATACTAGAAGATATGTTACGAGCTTGCACCTTGGACTTCAAGGGAAGCTGGTGTCGATACCTGAGCCTGGCAGAGTTTGCTTATAACAACAGTTATCAGGCTACTATCGGGATGGCACCGTACGAGGCACTATACGGCCGAAAATGCAGATCTCCTTTATGCTGGCATGAGAGTGGTGAAAAGAGGGAGATGGGACTCCAGACCGATATCATTGATGAGACCACTCAGGCTATAAAGAATATCCGCCAGAGGATAGAGACTGCTCAGAGTCGGCAGAAGAGCTACGCTGATAAATGACGTCGACCACTCGAGTTCGAGGTTGGGGATTCGGTATTCCTGAAGGTAGCCCCTATGAAAGGGGTGATGAGATTCGTAAAGAAGGGGAAACTGAGTCCGCGATACGTGGGACCCTATCGGATTTTGAGACGAGTAGGCAAGGTGGCCTACGAGCTGGAGCTACCGCCAGAAATGGTGGCTATCCACAACGTCTTCCATGTGTCGATGCTCAAGAAGTGTACCCCTGATACGAGTCAAATGATGGAACCTCAATTGGTATTCAGGATTCATAAAGAACTAGATTTAAGCCTGGGTCTAGAGTTCGAATCCTGGGAAGGAAAAAATCCACGCCCAGGAGTGGGAAGACCTAGTATTGGTAACGGCACGGTCGACGGTCGACGGTCGAGACCGCCAAATGGGCCGCCAAATGGGCCGGGTCGTTAATATAATAAATAAGATCTCAGTTGCCCATAATCACAATAGGTATATAATTACAATGTATGTGTATAAGTATACCAGGGTTAGCACCTGAAAGAGATAAAGAGTTGCAATTGAGTTAGTTCCTGGTACTAACCCCATTTATAAGGCACCGTATAAGGATTTATATGGACGGAGATGTAGATCTCTAATCTGTTGGCTTCAGGGTGGGAAAAGAAGGAGATGCAACTCCAGACGGATATTATAGATGAAACCACTTAGGCTATGAAGAATATCCGCCAGAGGATAAAGACTGCTCAGAGTGGGCAGAAAAGCTATGTTGACAAGCGACGCAGAACAAGGAAGTACCCTTAGTAAAGGTTCAGTGGCGGAACGAACAATTCGAAGAAGCCACCTGGGAACAAGAGGAGTCAATACGATTAAAGTATCCAGAATTATTTTAAAGTTCGGGACGAACTTTTTATAAGGGAGGGAGGATTGTAACACCCCAAAATTTCCCATATGAAATATTATGAAATATTATTATTAAATATTATGAATTCATGAATATGAAATATTATGAAATTCATGAAATATTATCATGAAATATTATGAAATATTATGAATTCATGAAATATTATTATTAAATATTATGAATTCATGAATATGAGATGTTATGGAATTCATGAAATATTATTATGAAATATTATGAAATATTATGAATTCATGAAATATTATTATTAAATATTATGAATTCATGAATATGAAATATTATCGAATTCATGAAATATTATTATGGAATATTATGAAATATTATGAATTCATGAAATATTATTATTATTATGAAATTTCATGATGGGCTTGACTTAATGGGCTTGGATGTGGATTAGTGCAAAATGTAATAAAAAGAAGATGTAGAAAGAAGGAAGCAGGGATTGAACCTTGAACCTCCTAGTTACACTAGCAATGTCTTAACCATTGTACAAAGCCATATTTCATATAGAGGGAATAAGAAACATGCTTGTTAAAAACTAGGGAAGTGAAGAGACATGTCTCTTCATGAGAAAAGTATAAATAAGGGAATGAGAAGTTGGAATAACTTCCTCTTCTTCTTCCCCTTCACCCTCACCACCGAAATTCCCTTCTCCCTTTTCATTTTCGAAACACCACCCTAGGGTTCCAACCCTAGGGAATTGGAAGGAGGAAGAAGTCTACAAGGGTCTTACCCTCTACTAGGGTCAAGGGTTCTATAGAAGTGCTAGGAAGGAGAACACTCACCTTCCTTCAACCAAGGGCACCTTAAGATTTTAGAGAAGGAGAAATTCAAGCGAAAGGATGTAAGTAATCCCCTCACCTGCATTACAATAGTTTCGAGTGCCTAAAATGGTTTAAACATAGGATGAAGCTCTTGATGTTTTCGGCCAAGAAGGTTTTTAGGGCTTGCGAGAGTTTAAACTACTCCTATACTTGCATATGTTTTTCCTCATGATGTGTGACTAAATAGATGATGATAATATGATGTTTTCCTTGTCCTTAAGCCCCCAAAAACCCGGAGTAGGCTTGCTGGAATTTTCGGTCAAGGACCTCTTTTAGGGCTTAGAGAGGTTTAAACTCCTAGTATGCTTGATAATGACCCTTCCTATGATATGTAAGATAATATATGATGTAAATATGGTTTATTCATGGTTTTAACATGCTTAGAAACTAAGGTATGTATGCTGGAATTTTCTGTAAAGAATGATAAGTAGGACTTAAGAAGGGGTAACAACCCCAACATGCCTTCTAATGTCTCCCCTATGATGCCTACCTTAATGTATGATGTTAGTGTAATATTCTTCATGGTTTATCATGCTCTAAACATAGAGTTTATATGCTGGAATTTTCTGATTAAATAAGAATGTGGGCTAAGGGGGAAGCTACAACCCCAATTAGGCACGCCAAGGATACTCATGATATGCTATGAGTAGTATAGGTGATAACATGTCTTCTCCCATGCTTTTTCATGCTCTAAGAATCACGATGTACATGTCTATGTTTAAGCTCTTTAAGCACCCTTATGTTACGCATGGCTTATGTATGATGAAATGCCTAAGAGATGCTTCCCTGTAAGTCGGGACTAAGAGCACTCTTCATGATAAGATAAGAGGCATGTCATGCTCATGATATGACAATGATGTGATAGGTTATGATGATATGCTTATGATATGATAAGAATGTGCTATGCAACCCCTAGGTCGACGGACTATGAACGGACCTAGTAAGAAACAAGAATATGCTATGCTTATGATATGATGAAATCCATGTATGCTATTTTACTTTGTATGGCTGGTACCGGATCCTAGCAAGGTCCACGGGTGGGCTCCGGATGCAGCCCCTAGGTCGACGGACTATGAACAGACCTAGTAAGGGGATGGGCTCCCGAGAAGCCCCTAGGTCGATGGACTATGAACGGACCTAGTAAGGGAAGCCCCTAGGTCGACGGACTATGAACGGACCTAGTAAGGGGATGCCCCTAGGTCGACGGACTATGAACGGACCTAGTTTCCCTAGTAGGTTAGAGACTAGCTACCTCGGCCTATTAGGGATGCGCGCATTATGTATGTATGTAAGAGGTACAAGCCGGGATCCCCCAATGATGATGGATGTATGTTTAAGTACCTATATGTATGATTTTAAGAAAAGCATATGCATGAACTCATCCTATGCATGTTTTCAAAAGAGCATCTTGCATTTGCATTTCTTGTCATGACTATATGACTATTATGCTATAAAGGTGAATTATGTTAAGTTCAAGTATGCTTCTTATGATAAGTACATATGCTCCCTTATGCTATGTTAAGTTAAGTATTTTAATGCTATGCACTATTATGACATGATGTTTTCTCTACTTGATGGAACGTATGATTTTGTGAGTAGGAAAGGATCTTACTAAGCTATATGCTTATAGTTTCCATGTTTCCCTTGTACTGCAGAAAAGGGTAAGGAATGGATAAACTAAAGGGAGTAGCAGGAGGGGCAAAGATGTGTGTGGTGGTGGCATTGTGGAAGAAGATCTACTCATGATTATTTAGTTATGCATATGCTGAGTATTGCATGTTAAATGTTGAATCATACTTACTAAGTTGCTACTTGCAGATAATTAGACTCATATGGATATTTCATGCTCACTCTTGCTCATATGCTAAGTACTTAGTTTATACTTGCTAAAGAACTTTAGCATTATGTTATCCTTCCTCATACTTACTCCACTGTCTTAAGAAAGGACCATGTGGCATGCTTCTATTATGCAAATAAGAATGTGAAGGTACCTAGCATGCTCTCCTCAATGTCTAAGATGTTTAAATGGTTTCATGCCCTACATGTTCAAGTACAAGATTATACATGTATCATGTTCAAGTTTCAAGTTTCAAAATGCTTCCGCTAAAACGAAAAAAAAAATTATGTTCGCGTAACCCTGCCCTAGTGTGAGAAGGGCGGGCGTTACAGGTTCTCACACTAGGGCAGGGTTACGCGAACATAATTTTTTTTTCGTTTTAGCGGAAGCATTTTGAAACTTGAAACTTGAACATAATACATGTATAATCTTGTACTTGAACATGTAGGGCATGAAACCTTTTAAACATCTTAGACATTGAGGAGAGCATGCTAGGTACCTTCACATTCTTATTTGCATAATAGAAGCATGCCACATGGTCCTTTCTTAAGACAGTGGAGTAAGTATGAGGAAGGATAACATAATGCTAAAGTTCTTTAGCAAGTATAAACTAAGTACTTAGCATATGAGCAAGAGTGAGCATGAAATATCCATATGAGTCTAATTATCTGCAAGTAGCAACTTAGTAAGTATGATTCAACATTTAACATGCAATACTCAGCATATGCATAACTAAATAAACATGAGTAGATCTTCTTCCACCATGCCACCACCACACACATCTTTGCCCCTCCTGCTGCTCCCTTTAGTTTATCCATTCCTTACCCTTTTCTGCAGTACAAGGGAAACATGGAAACTATAAGCATATAGCTTAGTAAGATCCTTTCCTACTCACAAAATCATACGTTCCATCAAGTAGAGAAAACATCATGTCATAATAGTGCATAGCATTAAAACACTTAACTTAACATAGCATAAGGGAGCATATGTACTTATCATAAGAAGCATACTTGAACTTAACATAATTCACCTTTATAGCATAATAGTCATATAGTCATGACAAGAAATGCAAATGCAAGATGCTCTTTTGAAAACATGCATAGGATGAGTTCATGCATATGCTTTTCTTAAAATCATACATATAGGTACTTAAACATACATCCATCATCATTGGGGGATCCCGGCTTGTACCTCTTACATACATACATAATGTGCGCATCCCTAATAGGCCGAGGTAGCTAGTCTCTAACCTACTAGGGCAACTAGGTCCGTTCATAGTCCGTCGACCTAGGGGCATCCCCTTACTAGGTCCGTTCATAGTCCGTCGACCTAGGGGCTTCCCTTACTAGGTCCGTTCATAGTCCGTCGACCTAGGGGCTTCTCGGGAGCTCATCCCCTTACTAGGTCCGTTCATAGTCCGTCGACCTAGGGGCTGCATCCGGAGCCCACCCGTGGACCTTGCTAGGATCCGGTACAAGCCATACAAAGTAAAATAGCATACATGGATTTCATCATATCATAAGCATAGCATATTCTTGTTTCTTACTAGGTCCGTTCATAGTCCGTCGACCTAGGGGTTGCATAGCACATTCTTATCATATCATAAGCATATCATCATAACCTATCACATCATTGTCATATCATGAGCATGGCATGCCTCTTATCTTATCATGAAGAGTGCTCTTAGTCCCGACTTACAGGGAAGCATCTCTTAGGCATTTCATCATACATAAGCCATGCGTAACATAAGGGTGCTTAAAGAGCTTAAACATAGACATGTACATCGTGATTCTTAGAGCATGAAAAAGCATGGGAGAAGACATGTTATCACCTATACTACTCATAGCATATCATGAGTATCCTTGGCGTGCCTAATTGGGGTTGTAGCTTCCCCCTTAGCCCACATTCTTATTTAATCTGAAAATTCCAGCATATAAACTCTATGTTTAGAGCATGATAAACCATGAAAAATATTACACTAACATCTACATTAAGGTAGGCATCATAGGGGAGACATTAGAAGGCATGTTGGGGTTGTTACCCCTTCTTATGTCCTACTTATCATTCTTTACAGAAAATTCCAGCATACATACCTTAGTTTCCAAGCATGTTAAAACCATGAATAAACCATATTTACATCATATATTATCTTACATATCATAGGAAGGGTCATTATCAAGCATACTAGGAGTTTAAACCTCTCTAAGCCCTAAAAGAGGTCCTTGACCGAAAATTCCAGCAAGCCTACTCCGGGTTTTTGGGGGCTTAAGGACAAGGAAAACATCATATTATCATCATCTATTTAGTCACACATCATGAGGAAAAACATATGCAAGTATAGGAGTAGTTTAAACTCTCGCAAGCCCTAAAAACCTTCTTGGCCGAAAACATCAAGAGCTTCATCCTATGTTTAAACCATTTTAGGCACTCGAAACTATTGTAATGCAGGTGAGGGGATTACTCACTTCCTCTCGCTTGAATCTCCACCAAGAAGTCCTTGAAGAGGAGGAGAGGAGAGCCCTTGGTTGAAGGAAGGTGAGTGTTCTCCTTCCTAGCACTTCTATAGAACCCTCGACCCTAGTAGAGGGTAAGACCCTTGTAGACTTCTTCCTCCTTCCAATTCCCTAGGGTTGGAACCCTAGGGTGGTGTTTCGAAAATGAAAAGGGAGAAGGGAATTTCGGTGGTGAGGGTGAAGGGGAAGAAGAAGAGGAAGTTATTCCAACTTCTCTTTCCCTTATTTATACTTTTCTCATGAAGAGACATGTCTCTTCACTTCCCTAGTTTTTAACAAGCATGTTTCTTATTCCCTCTACATGAAATATGGCTTGGTACAATGGTTAAGACATTGCTAGTGCAATTAGGAGGTTCAAGGTTCAATCCCTGCTTCCTCCTTTCTACATCTTCTTTTTATTACATTTTGGACTAATCCACATCCAAGCCCATTAAGCCAAGCCCATCATGAAATTTCATAATAATAATAATATTTCATGAATTCCATAATATTTCATATTCATGAATTCATAATGTTTCATAATATTTCATGATAATATTTCATGAATTCCATAATATTTCATATTCATGAATTCATAATATTTAATAATAATATTTCATAATATTTCATATGGGAAATTTTGGGGTGTTACAGTCCGGATATAAACATGAATGCTAGTTAAGGGAACTAGTTCATTGGAGTGACTGGCTGCAAAACTTCATATGGTAATCTACATATAGATATGTCAATGAAGTTCTTACTACAGCTTAAGTGCGATGTTCCTTTGACTTGCGGTGTTTAAGTCATCTTGGTCATGGAGACTTATACTTTGACATCTTAAGCAAGCATCCCTAAGGAGGTGTGGACCCAGGATGGTTGGGTATAAGCCGAAGTGCCCGAAGATGTTTGAACACCCTACAAAGGATTCACCACTCCTTGCGAGGAGATGTATACCCAAGGCCTATCGTCGGATTGTTACTCGAAGCCTCTGGTCGGAGCATCACATGTTCAGAGTAGGAATCTCTCAGAAACATGAGAGTAACTAGAATCCGTAGGACGAGAAAAATATTGCTTGGGCTAGGTGTGACGTAGTCAGCCTAGTGGGGACTGACACACATAGACCGTGTCCTGAACCAAGTGGGTATAAGATGGTGAAGGGAATGGGGCACGACTCATTATAGCTGCTGAAGGGTTTCAGAATTATTTCTGAGGTCAACCATTGATCTTTTGATTAATTGGGGATCATGATGTACTACTAGGCGCCACTCAAGATCGTTCTATAATTGGTTAATTATAGACGGCCAACATAAATCGAAAGTCTATTTAGTCACACACACTACGAGTAATCCGAGGGATTTAAAACGAGTTGAAAATTGGATTTTCCGATCAAGAGAGATAAGTCGAATTTTAATTTTTCAGAGACGCATCGGAAGCATAAAATGGCTAAGTCTTTTGAAGACTTATTGGACGAATTAAATGAGTTTAATTCGTGAAGTCATGTCTTGGGTTTGGCCGGCCAAAGAGGGTCCACACCCTCTTTGTTTAGCCGGCCACATTAAAAGGGGAGAACCAAATTGTTTGGTTCAAATTATAAAATGAACCGAGCGTGGTTTGTTTTATAAAATTATGGATAAAGAAATTTATATAAAGAGATTTATTTTTCATGGAAATTAAAATGAACCATGGATTGGTTTATTTTATTTTATAAAATCAATAATGGATTGATTTACCATGATAAAGAAATTTATATAAAGAAATTTATATAAAGAAATTTCTTTCCATAATAAAAGGGGAGACATGGTTGTTTTTATTATAAATTAAATTATAATAAAAACTTTGCATAATGGAATAATTCATAGAAAAATTTATATAATAAATTTCTTATGAAAAATTATTCCATAAAAAGGAGACTTGGCGATTAAGAGGCTACTATATAAAGGAACCAAGGCAAGGCTTGGAGATTAATCTAAGAGATCAAGGAATAAGCCCTCTCTCTCTCTCTCTCTCTCTCCCTCCTATAGTGCCGCCGGCCCTAGAGGTCCTCCCCTTTGCCGTGAGCTTCAGCTACCACCAAGCAGCTGCCGAAGAAGAAGAAGAAGCGGGCGCAACTCCTTCCTTCCTCCGAGAATCTTGATTCCGTTCTTCGTTTGGTGGTTAGTCTTCCCATCTCTCTCTTGGTATTCTTGTCGTGCCTTTGGAGAATCTAGTAGTTCTCGTCGGCACGAAACTCGTGACTTTGCGAAGTCATCCTGAAGAAAACTCGGTGTGGACGCGAATAGAGGCGGAGCTTCCAAGGGACGCTTATGGTTGGATCTCGTCCCTTCCTTCGAGTTACGCGAGGTATTCAGTAAATTAGTTTACTTTCTGCAAAATTTTAATATATGATCATGTCTACACAATATAAGGTTGCATGCTTAGAAGTGTGGTTAAATAATTTGGGAAATTATTTATGTTAAATCTTCCGCTGCACGTAATAAATTTTAAAATTACGAACCCGCATCCATGTCAACATGCACCCGGTCCCAACAGTGGTATCAGAGCCGGTTAGTGTTCGACATAATCATATAATTGTTTTGCGGAAAACTTTGTCATGATCTCAATTTTGGAATATTTTTCAGTTATGGAAACTTTCCAATTATGATAAATTTTAGATTTAGGAATTTCAAAGTTTGGAAATCCTCATGACATTTCGCAAACTTTTAAAATATCCTAATTTCTGAATTTTATGATAATTGTGAAAACTTCCCATTTTTGGAAACATTCCAATTTTGGAAATTTCCTATTTTGGAAATTTTCTGTAACGCCCGCCCCTTACCGTTAGGCGGCGCGTTACCTTTAAACTTTTTTTTCTTTTTTTTTTTCTTACTTACTTATATCATTGCGTATGAATCTAACATTGCAGCGGAAATGAAACATAACTAAAAGCATATGCAACGATAAGGAAGTGATAACGTCATATAACATCTAATAGCATCCATACTTAAATAGACTCCAAAAGAACTAGCAAGTATCATGCATAAAGTAGCAACATATGTCTTATTAGAAATAAGAACTAAGTCTATAGATAGCACTAAAGTGGATCGATCAATCAAGTCACCACCACACACATTAGCCCTTCCTGCAGCTTCCCTTTCTTTAGTAATTTCTATGTTGACCTGCAACATAAGCAAACAAACTATAAGTATGAAACTTAGTAAGCTCTTTCCTACTCACTAAATCCATACGTCACATGCATTTGAGAGACATATAACATCTTATGCATAGCATAAAAATACATAAGGCATATAAACATATGAAAGCATATAAACATAGAACATATGCATTGTAAAAACATTTAGGATGCTCTTTAGAAAACATAATAGGTAATACTTCAACATAAGCATACATCATCTTTCTTGGGGTGCCCGGCTTTGTACCCATTCATTCTTTTGCGCGCATACCCCTATGTAGGATGCGAGGTAGCTAATCCCGACCTACAGGGGTCTACATTCTAGGCTTACTATCTTTCAGCCTAGGGACAGCTTCGGTAGTCCAGAACCGTGGATCTTTTTTCAAGATCCGGTACAAGCCATTCTTTAAAGTAAAATATATATGTGCATTCTTTTCTTTTCTTTCTTTCTTTCATATACAACATACATTCCTTTCTTTCCTTCTTTCTTTCATATTGCATGTACTATAGATATTCAATCATTCATAATCATAAACATACTTTCATATATAGAACATGCATTCTTTCTTTTTCTTTCTTTCTTTCATATTGCATGAACTATAGGTATTGAATCATTCATAAACATAGGCATACTTTCATGACATAATCAATAGCATAAATAGCAAGACATGTAAGAACCTTTCTTTTAACACATGTAAGTGAAGCAACCATCAAGCTAGTTTCATCAATACATCATACATATAACATGCTTGTCTTAATCAAGGCAATATGTTAGTTTAATCTTTCTTTTCTCATCTTAATACATGCTGGCCGAAACTTCATAGCAAGGATATCATAGCATAAGAGTCATATAATCATGGAAATAAA
>JAGFNQ010000229.1:278659-497026 GCA_024364735.1 Boesenbergia rotunda
TGGAATAAAAGCATATTTTTCATAAGAATTCATTCACAAGTGCAAAAAGTAGTTTGTACTTCACCAAACCCTAGTTTAGGTGTATGATCTAAAGTTCTACTTGGATTATCATGCATATGGGTACATGTAACATTTTTCTAAACATCAATACATAGAATGGAGCATGAGTTTAGGCTCAAACAACTTAGATAAGGTACTGACCCTAAGGTATAAATTATTTCCATCATGAAATAAAACACCCAATCACATGCATATCACTTGATTTAACTATAACTTCATGAAGGTCTATAAAAATCTGTTTTAAGGCATAATTTAAGGTCCCTTCGCCAAATGTTACAGCGGTCCCTTAGCATAGATTCCACAAAATTTTGTGACCTAAAACATTTATATAGCAAGGAAACAATCATTAGAACAATAGCCTACTTCATGCATCAACATTTATCCATTTCATGACTTGGCCGAATTCTTCCAAGTCCTTTACATCATGGAGGGCATTCAAACACCATGTATCCATCATATATTCATTACAAAAAGGTAGTAACAATTTCATGAACTCTTCCTTTAAGTTTTGGACATAGAAAAGGGGGTACCCCTTTATGGCTGAAACTTCCTCAAGGTTTTCTTCCATTTTCTTTCACCCACATCACAAGCAAATATAAAAATCATAAAAACACATAAAAAAGCCATTATGTTGCAGGTGAGGGAGTCTTACGACTTGTTCTTATGTTCCCAAAAGATCTCCAAATTTTGGAGAAGAAAAGACCTCTTAAACTCTAGTACTCCTCTTGTCCTTCTCTTCTTTTGGTCCGATTTTCTCTAGGAGGTGAAGGACTTGAAAATGGTAGCAAGGGGACCAAGGATTTCAGTGAGGAAGAGGAGGAAGGAGAAGATTTTGGTGGAGAGAAAAGGGGGGAGGTTTCTTGGTCGAAATGCATTAGGCATTTCCTCCTCTTCATGGCCTTTTATGATGAGTAAAGAGGCAAGCACCTCTTTAATGGTGTCTCTTCATCTTCTTTGTGTCTCTTCATCTTCTTTCCCACTTATCTACAATTCCCCATCCTCTTCTAATAGCACTCCCTTGCTAGGTGAATTGGTTAGTACATGCATGGTGGTACAAGAGGTCCAAGGGTCAATCCTTGGTGCATGCACTTTATTTTTTATTTTATTTTCATTTTATTTTCTATTATTTCCGAAAATTCTCCTAAAAATCCCCCATAATTATGTTAATATTCCTAATTAAAATCCATTTATATTTATATTAAATTTTGCCTAAAATCTACAAATAATCATGGTACTAGAAAGCCCATATAAGGCCCATTAGTACTTAGTTTCTCAATTTAAATGAGAAAATCATGGATTTCTTGGCTAAGGTTCGTACTAATATCTCTAGGTCTCTCGAAAAATTAGCTAGACATGATCAATATTTTAAAGAAAATATTAAGAAAATTTTCCGGGTCGTTACAATTCACCCTCCCTTCTGAAAAGTTCGTCCTCGAACTTAAAATAACTCGGGTGGATGCCATTGTTTCTCTCGAAGACAGGGTTGTTAAAAACTTGCTATCTAGAACTTGTAAGGTTATGTCTATCTTCTTAGCATGTATCATGAAAATATAGGAATGCGTTGCCCCAGTATCAAATAAAACAGTAGCATACTGACTGTAAATAATTATCTGACCTGTGACAACGGTGGAAGCATTTGCCGCATCCTCCTTTGTAAGAGAAAATACCCTTGCATTCGTAGTAACAGGCGGGGCCTCCAATCAGCCTTGACTTAATTGAGGACCTTCTAGTGCGGCTTGCATATAGTGCAGCTGTGCAGGAGCATTCTGATACTGCATCTGCTGCTGAGAAGGTGTCGGGGCCTTGGCAGGACAGGCGAAGGCCTTGTGTCCCTCTTGTCCGCATGTGAAGCACTTGTTTGTACCCATGCGGCATTCTCCAGGATGCGTGTTTCCACATTTTGCGCACGGGGGGTACTTGGGCTTCTTATTTGCTGTGCCGCCATTAGAATTGTTCCACATTTTCTTATCATTGTGGTCCCCCTTCCAGCTAGTACCCGCGTGCTGAGGCTTCTGACCTCTTGAGGGGGCTTGGCTCTTGCTTTCAGTTGGCGTCTTCCTTTGCTGATTTATGTTGTTCAGATAGTGCTCGGTGATCAAAGCACTGCTAAACAGCTCCTCGACGGTTTGCGGTCGGTTAACTCCGCCGGCCACGTTCAGAGCTATCTCCGGTCGTAACATCTTCAGCATAAGGCGAACCTTTTCTTTCTCTGTGCTAACCAACTCAGGACATAGGCGAGCTAGTCGGGTGAACCTCTTGACGGCTTCGCTGACGGATAGGTCACCTTGTCGGAATTCCGTGAATTCATCATAATGTTTGTCGGTGACCCGCATGTGGAAGAACTCCTCGAAGAATTCCGTCTCAAAGTCTGTCCACTTCATCCGGTTTACGGGTCTCTTGGCCTTGACCCTCTCCCACCACATTCTGGCATCGCCAGAGAGGCAGAACGACGCACATTTTATCTTCTCATGCTCCGGCCAATCTAGCAGCTCCATAGTACTCTCCATGGTCTTAAACCAGGCTTGTGCATCCCATGGCTCGCAAGCACCCGAGAAGGACTCCGGCTTCAGCCTCTGCCACTGGATTAAATAGGCTTCCGGTCGCATTCCGGTGGCAGGGCCTGTCGGGGGTGCTGGCGTAGCTGGGGGTGTAACTGTTATCACGGGCTGGTTTGGTGGTGGAGTCGCAGCATTTCCCTGTTGAGTCATCAGGGTGTTGATGGTCTGCTGTTGTTCGGTGATCTGACGCTGGAGTTCTGCGACTATGTGCGTCAGGTCAGGCTGGGGTGCAGTTTCGTTTGTTCTGGTACTTCTTCTAGCCATGCTATCTTCACGAAATAACACATAGGCTAGTATAAAGTTACTGTCATTTTCTCCTATTATCTATCACTTAGGTATATCATGTACAAGAAAATATTTTTATTCTACTAATATCTCTTTCTAGATGTTCTTACATCTTAAATTTTATGTAGTCTTCTTGCTCTGCTGTTTAAACAGTTTACAACAATAAGATAGTATAAGATCATTTTCATCATTTTCATGTATATACATGCATTTGTATCTTTTTCATTATAAGGTACGGTAAGGTACTACCTTAGGTTTCCATTCATCATTGTCATTACAAGGCATGATAAGGTATCTTCCCAGTTTTATCCAAGGTAAGATCATGCTTCCGTCATACATATCATTTTAAATCATTGTCATCATAAGGTATCTTCCTAGTTTTATCCAAGGTAAAATCATACATATCATGCACCATACTTGCATAATTCAGTTATCAATATAAACATGAAATAAGGCAAGTATAGAATTTCTTACTTGGAAGCGGCAGGAGGCAGGCTTGATGTGTGTGTAGTGAGATGACAAACTGCTCTGATACCATACTGTAACGCCCGCCCATTACCGTTAGGCGGCGGCGTTACCTTTAACCCCTTTTTTTTCTTACTTACTTATATCATTGCGTATGAATCTAACATTGCAGCGGAAATGAAACATAACTAAAAGCATATGCAACGATAAGGAAGTAATAACATCATATAACATCTAATAGCATCCATACTTAAATAAACTCCAAGAGAACTAGCAAGTATCATGCATAAAGTAGCAACATATGTCTTATTAGAAATAAGAACTAGGTCTATAGATGGCACTAAAGTGGATTGATCAGTCAAGTCACCACCACACACATTAGCCCTTCCTGCAGCTGCCCATTCCTCAGAAATTTCTATGTTGCTCTGCAACATAAGCAAACAAACTATAAGTATAAAACTTAGTAAGCTCTTTCCTACTCACTAAATCCATACGTCGCATGCATTTAAAAACATATAACATTTCATAGATAGCATAAGATTCATAAGGCACATAAGATACATGAAGACGTATAAACATAGAACATGTGCATTTCAAAATATTAGGATGCTCTTTGGAAAACATAGTAAATAATACTTTAAAATCATATACATCATCTTCTTTGGGGTCCCCGGCTTTGTACCCATTCTTTCTTTTGCGCGCATACCCATATGTAGGATGCGAGGTAGCTAATCCCGACCTACAGGGGTCTACATTCTAGGCTTACTATCTTTCAGCCTAGGGACAGCTTCGGTAGTCCAGAACCGTGGATCTTTTTCAAGACCCGGTACAAGCCATTCTTTAAAGTAAAATACATATATGCATTCTTTTCTTTTCTTTCTTTCTTTCATATAGAACATGCATTCCTTTCTTTCTTTCTTTCTTTCTTTCTTTCTTTCGTATTGCATATACTATAGACATTCAATCATTCATAATCATAAGCATACTTTCATATATAGAACATGCATTCTTTCCTTCTTTCATATTGCATCTACTATAGGCATTCAATCATTCATAACCATAGGCATACTTTCATGGCATAATCATTAGCATAAATAGCAAGACATGGAAGGACCTTTCTTTTAACACATGTAAGTGAAGCAACCATCATGCTAGTTTCATCAATACATCATACTTATAACATGCTTGTCTTAATTAAGGCAATATGTTAGTTTAATCTTTCTTTTCTCATCTTAATACATGCTGGCCGAAACTTCATAGCAAGGATATCATAGCATAAGAGTCATATAATCATGGAAATAAAAACATACATTACATAAGAGGTCATTTACAAGTACACTGGTAGTCTAGACTTCACTAAACACTAGTTTAGGTGCATGAATTGTACTTGAACTTATTCTTAGCCTTTATTCTAGTAATTGGCCAAAATTCACAGTATGTATAACATGGTCTAAAAGTTCATATAACATTTAACAAAAACATATTTTACTATTAAGGTCATATACAAGCATAAAGGTAGTCTAGGCTTCATTAAACACTAGTTTCGGGGCATGCTTTGTACTCGAGCCTATTCTTAACCCTTATTCTTGTAATTTGTTGAAACTCACAGTAGGGATTTCATAGCATAATCATTCACATAACATGGGAATAAAAGCATATTTTTCATAAGAATTCATTCACAAGTGCAAAAGTAGTTTGTACTTCACCAAACCCTAGTTTAGGTGTATGATCTAAAGTTCTACTTGGATTATCATGCATATGGGTACATGTAACATTTTTCTAAACATCAATACATAGAATGGAGCATGAGTTTAGGCTCAAACAACTTAGATAAGGTACTGACCCTAAGGTATAAATTATTTCCATCATGAAATAAAACACCCAATCACATGCATATCACTTGATTTAACTATAACTTCATGAAGGTCTATAAAAATCTGTTTTAAGGCATAATTTAAGGTCCCTTGGCCAAATGTTACAGCGGTCCCTTAGCATAGATTCCACAGAATTTTGTGGCCTAAAACATTTATATAGCAAGGAAACAATCATTAGAACAATAGCCTACTTCATACATCAACATTTATCCATTTCTTGACTTGGCCAAATTCTTCCAAGTCCTTTACATCATGGAGGGCATTCAAACACCATGTATCCATCATATATTCATTACAAAAAGGTAGTAACAATTTCATGAACTCTTCCTTTAAGTTTTTGGACATAGAAAAGGGGGTACCCCTTTATGGCTGAAACTTCCCTCAAGGTTTTCTTCCATTTTCTTTCACCCAACATCACAAGCAAATATAAAAATCATAAAAACACATAAAAAATCCATTATGTTGCAGGTGAGGGAGTCTTACCACTTGTTCTTATGTTCCCAAAAGATCTCCAAATTTTGGAGAAGAAAAGACCTCTTAAACTCTAGTACTCCTCTTGTCCTTCTCTTCTTTTGGTCTGGTTTTCTCTAGGAGGTGAAGGACTTGAAAATGGTAGCAAGGGGACCAAGGATTTCAGTGAGGAAGAGGAGGAAGGAGAAGATTTTGGTGGAGAGAAAAGGGGGAGGTTTCTTGGTCGAAATGCATTAGGCATTTCCTCCTCTTCATGGCCTTTTATGATGAGTAAAGAGGCAAGCACCTCTTTAATGGTGTCTCTTCATCTTCTTTGTGTCTCTTCATCTTCTTTCCCACTTATCTACAATTCCCCATCCTCTTCTAATAGCGCTCCCTTGCTAGGTGAATTGGTTAGTACATGCATGGTGGTACAAGAGGTCCAAGGGTCAATCCTTGGTGCATGCACTTTATTTTTTATTTTATTTTCATTTTATTTTCTATTATTTCCGAAAATTCTCCTAAAAATCCCCCATAATTATGCTAATATTCTTAATTAAAATCCATTTATATTTATATTAAATTTTGCCTAAAATCTATAAATAATCATGGTACTAGAAAGCCCATATAAGGCTCATTAGTACTTAGTTTCTCAATTTAAATGAGAAAATCATGGATTTCTTAGCTAAGGTTCGTAGTAATATCTCTAGGTCCCTCAAAAATTATCTAGACATGATCAATATTTTAAAGAAAATATTAAGAAAATTTTTAGGGTCGTTACATGGCTTCAAGCCATTTATCCCTTTCTGAATTTTTCAGAACATCTTCATAACTGATAGGTTCGTCATCGTTAATGAGTAACACGTCGTCCGATTCACTTATGAGAAATCTGTATCTCTCTGGAATATTGCATGTCCTATCAGACCTACGAAGAAGTGGTGTTGTTTTAGGTTCAACTGATAGCTCATCATTATGAGTTATTGGTTGTGGGTCTAGACTAGGTGTCTCTGTAATGTCTATTGGAGTTTCTTGAACTTCTTCAAGTTCAATGCTACTCCCACTATTTTCTTGTAAAAGAAATTCTTTTTTAGAAATACAGCATGCCTTGAAACAAACACCTTTTGTTCCAAGGGATGATAGAATTGGTAACCTTTCGTTTCCTTAGGGTATCCAATAAATAGACATTTATTAAACTTAGCATCCAATTTGTCTGATACAGTACGCTTTACATAAGCAGGACAACCCCATATCTTTAGGTGAGACAAATGAGGTTTCTTACTATTCCACGTCTCATATGGAGTAGTAGAGACTACCTTGGTCGGGACTCTGTTTAGTAAGTAAACAGCTATCGTAAGCGCATAGCCCCAAAAGGATTTTGGAAGAGTTGCATGATTCATCATAGATCTAACCATATCCATCAAGGTTCGGTTACGCCTCTCAGATACACCATTATGCTGTGGTGTATATGGCGGAGTCCATTGAGACAATATCCCATTGTCCCTAAGATAATCTTAAAACTCTTGACTTAAGTATTCACCACCCCGATCGGATCGAAGTATCTTAATACTTTTGCCAAGCTGTTTCTCTACTTCACTTCTGAACTCTTTGAATTTCTCAAAAGCTTCAGATTTGTGTTTCATTAAGAACACATACCCGAATCGTGAGTGATCATCGATAAAGGTAATGAAGTAGCTATAGCCTCCTTGTGCAAGAGTTGACATTGGTCCACATATATCAGTATGTATTAGACCAAGCAATTCTCCCACTAGTTTACCTTTTCCAGAAAAGGGTAATTTGGTCATCTTGCCTTTTAAGCATGATTCGCATGTATCAAATGAACCGGGTTCAAATGATTCCAGAATTCCACATCGGTGTAATTTGGTCATGTGTTTCTTGCTTACATGACCAAGACGACAATTCCACATATAGAAGTCTATTTGATTATCTATTTGAGCACGTTTGTTGCTAACTTCGATATTGAAAACGTCACTGGATAAATCTAACGTGTAGATACCATTGCATAAAGTTTCGGTCCCATAAAAAACACCATTTAAAGTTATGTAACAACAATTGTTACTAAAAGTTAAATGATAACCCTTTTCATTCAAGCATGAAATAGATACAATGTTCTTTATTAACGAAGGAACAAAATAACAATTATTCAATTCTAAGACAAGTCCAGTCAGGAGCTTTAGCAAATATGTTCCGATGGCAACAGCAGCAATCTTTGCTCCATTTCCAACTCGCAAATTCACTTCTCCCTTGACGAGTCTTCTTATATTCCTTAGCCCTTGTATGTTATTACATATATGTGAGCAACACCCAGTATCAAGTACCCAGGTGTCCGAGGAAATAGATTGACATTCAATAACGAAGATACCTAAAGAGGATGGGGCATCGGATGCCTTCTTCTTCAAGGACTCAAGATAAACCTTGCAGTTTCTTCGCCAGTGGCCCTCCTTGCCGCAGTGATGGCAAGTGCCTTTTGGTGTCTTTTCAATCTTTTTGGCCTTTTTCTTCCTTCCTTTATTTTGTTCTTTGGGCTTCCTCTTAGAGCCTTTCTTTGAGGAACCAACTAACAGTACCATCTTCTGATCCTGCTTTACAGAAGGCTCTACAGTCTTCAGCAGGTCAAGCAACTCAGGAATGGTAGTCTCCAGTTTGTTCATCCGATAGTTCATCACAAACTGTGAGTAACTCTTGGGCAAACAATGCAGAATTAAGTCAATACTTAGTTCGTGATCCATTACAAATCCGAGTGTGCCTAGTCGCTCAATGTACCCCAACATCTTTAACACAAACTGTGAAACAGAAGTGCCTTCCTGCATCTTAGAGGTGAAGAGGAGTCTGGAGACCTCAAACCTTTCGGATCTTGCCTGCTCGTCAAACAGCTCATGAAGATGGAAGACGATGGTTTGAGCATCCATATGCTCATGCTGCTTTTGTAGCTCAGGTTCCATAGCGGCCATCATGATGCAACTCACAAGTTCAGAATCGGCCACATGTTTCTGATAGGCCACTAACTAGTTTGGAGTTGCATCTTCAGGAGGATGGTTGGGAAGTTGTTCTTCAAGGACATGTTGGTGCAGGAAGCACCATATCGAACCTTGTTTTGATATTGGCAAAGGGTTCAAAGTTAAGTATCATTTGTGATCTAATAAAGTTACTCAAGTGTGCAGGAAAGTCCTAGGTAATCTAGGCAATAAGTCCTAGCCATGGGCTGGGCAACCAAGTCCTGACATAAGGTTGGGCAATATGTCCTGGTTGTGGACTGGGCACTAAGACCTGGCCGAAGGCTGGGCACCGAAGACCTGGTTCGAGGAATCGGGCACTAAGACCTGGCCGAGGGCTGGGCACCGAAGACCTAGTTCGAGGAATTGGGTGTTAGTGATATGAGAGAAGTGTCCTAAGGCAATCGCCTTATGATTGTAAACATTTATTTCAATAAATGATAATTCACTATTTGAGTATACATGTTTGTGTATTTGATTGGGATCTTAAACTCATCTACTGAATGTCCGCCATACAATTCACAGCATAAGAGAATTTGTGATGGGATCGCAACTAGTGATTATCTCTAAATGTGCAAATGTGAAGTGTTGGAAATATCCCTAGTCGATGAATTGATAAATATGGACATTATCAATTCTGTTGAGACTAGCATGGGTTATTCTCTAATCAGCTGATTCTCACTGGCTGGTGACATTGGGATGTCCGGAGATAAACATGGATGCTAGTTAAGGAAACTAGTTCATTGGAGTGACTAGCTGTAAGACATCATATGAGAATCTACATATAGATATGTCAATGAAGATCTTACTGTGGCTTAAGTGCGATGTTCCTTTGACTTGCGGTGTTCAAGTCATCTTGGTCATGGAGACTTATACTTTGACATCTTAAGCAAGCATCTCCAAGGAGGTGTAGACCCAGGACGATCGGGTATAAGCCGAAGTGCCCGAAGATGTTTGAACAGCCTACAAAGGATTCACCACTCCTTGCGAGGAGATGTATACCCAGGCCTATCGTCGGATTGTTACTCAAAGCCTCTGGCCAGAGCATATCATGTTGAGAGTGCGAGTCTCTTAAATACATGAGAGTAATTAGAAATCCAAAGGACGAGAAAGACACTACTTGGGCTAGGTGTGACGTAGTCAGCCTAGTGGGGACTGACACCATTGACCGTGTCCTGAACCAAGTGGGTATAAGGTGGTGAAGGGAATGGGGCACGATTCATTAGAGCTGCTGAAGGGTTTCAGAATAATTTCTTCTGAGGTCAAACCGTTGATCTTTCGATTAATTGGGGATCATGATGTACTACTAGGTGCCACTCATGATCGTTCTATAATTAGTTAAATTATAGACGGCCAACATAAATCGAAAGCCTATTTAGTCACACGCACTACGAGTAATCCGAGGGATTTAAAACGAGTTGAAAATTGGATTTTCCGATCAAGAGAAATAAGTCGAATCTGAGTTAGTCAGAGGCGCAATGGAAGCTAAAAATAGCTAAGTCTTTTGAAGGCTTTTTGGGCGAATTAAATGAGTTTAATTCGCGGCGGTTCGGGTTGGTTTGGCCGGCCAAAGAGGGTGTCAAAACCCCCTTTGGTGGCCAACCACAATAAGAGGAGAAAAACCAATTTAATTGGTTTAATTAATAAAATAAATCTAGTGTGATTTATTTTATAAATTATGGATAAATAAATTTGTATAAAGAAATTTATATAAATAAATTTGTAGAAATTTATTCCTTTTATGGAAGATTAAAATAATCCATGAATTGGTTTATTTTAATTTTATAAAATCAATTATGAATTGATTTTTCCATAATAAGAAAGTTTATAAATTTCTTATAAAATTTATTCCATAATTTAAAGAGAAGAAGAATTAGTTTTATTATAAATTAGTTTATAATAAAGACTCGGTTTAAACGGAATAATTAATAAGAAAATTTATAAGATAAATTTCTTATAACTAATTCCGTTAAATCCGTTAATTCGGTTTATAGGGAGACTTAGCAAAGGAGTTGCTACTATATAAAGGAACCAAAGGCTAGCCCTTATTCCTAATTAAGAGATTAATTATTCTCTCCCTCTCTCTCTTAATCTCTCCTCTCCTCCTTCTCCCTCTCTTCCCTTAGGGCCGGTGCCCACCCTAGCTCCCCTAGGGCCGGCGCCCAACCTACATCCAAGGTGGTGGAGGCCGTGAGCTTCAAGAAGAAGAAGGAGAACCCGAACACGAAGAAGAAGAAGCGGATAGTGATTCCTCTCTTCCCGGAATTCGATTCCGTTACTTCGTTGGTTAGTTTTTCATTATTTTCTCTTATTCTTCTAGTTGTGCCTTCCGAGAATCTAGTAGTTCTCGTCGGCACAAAACTCGTGACTTTGCGAAGTCATCCCGAAGAGAACTCGGCGTGGACGCGAATAGAGGCGAAGCTTCCAAGGGACGCTACAGTTGGATCTCGTCCCTTCCTTCGAGATACGCGAGGTATGAAAGTAAATTAGTTTACTTTTCCGCAATATTTTATTTTATGATTATGTCAACACACCATAGGGTTGCATGCTAGATACGAAGTTAAAATAATTTAGGAAATTATTTTATGCAAACTCTTCCGCTGCACGTAAAAATTTTGAATTTTACGAACTCGTATCCTTGTCAACATGCACCCGGTCCCAACAGTGGTATCAGAGCCGGTTAGTGTTCGACATTATCATATAATTGTTTTGCGGAACACTTTGTCATGATCTCAATTTCGGAAAAATTTTTCAATTATGGAAACTTTCAAATTATAATAGATTTTAGATTTAGAAATTTCAAAGTTTGGAAATCTTCATGAAATTTCGCAAACGTTTGAAATTTTCTAGTTTCTAAAATTTTATGATAATTGTGAAAACTTCCCATCTTTGGAAACCTTCCAAATTTTGGAAATTTTTCTATTTTAGAAATTTTCCAATTTTTGGAAATATGTAAGTTTTCTTTTTCCCGAAACTTACAATTATTCTGAAAATTAATTTTTGAAATCTCGCAATTTTGGGCACTTTCTTTTGAGAAAGTCTAGACAAATTCATGGACAGTTAATTGACAATTAAATTTGAATTGGTTTTTAAATTGACAACGAAATTCTTTATTTTGGATTGAGCCTCGGGGAGCCGTCCAATTTAAAGTTAGTTGTTGTAATTTAATTTCCCAATTTTAATTGAAATTGTCATGTTTGATTTGGATTGAGCCTCGGGGAGCCGTCCAAATTGGATTTATGACAAATTACTTTTCTTTGGGTATCTGAGCCTCGGGGAGCCACCCTTAGAAAATGATTTGTTGTAATTAATTAAATCCATGAGTAAAATATGTTGAAGAGGTGATGCTCTTACATATTGTTGTCTCCAAAATTAATTAGGAAAATGGTTTCCTATAGAGTTTTCTCAAATAAGATTTTCATGAAAATAATATGTAGTTGAATTAAGGGATTTGTCTCTTAATTTAATAAGATTTGATTTAGAGAAATCAAAATCTTGAACATATTATTTCCGAAATTAATTATGACAATTTAGGAAATTGTTTCCCAAAACTATTCCTTTAATAAAGTATGAAGTTATAATTAGGAAATCCGGTTCCTAATTTAATTCATGAGACTTGATAAATTAAGTCACATACATACTTTATTAAGGAAATCGCCCAGCTTGAACCTCAACATGTTCAAACCATGGAATTAGTTTATGAATAATATAGTTGGAGTCAGAGATCAATCCTTAGTTTTGGTTGTTGGACACATCCAAGCCTAACTAAACGGTTGAATGAGCTCCAACCATATTAAAACTATTTCTTGATTAATGGGTCAACCTTAAGCTTGGAGCATCGATTTGTTGTGCCACAGCCAAGGTCGATGTAAAGAGAGGTGCAGTTAGGTGCTATGTATAATGATACATACTTGTTAATGAGTTAACAACCTAATGATTTATGCAAACATTCAATTAGTTGATAGCATAAGGTGATAGTTACATATATGTGATGTGTAATCGGTATAATTACCTACCTTCATAGCTAAGAAAAACTTGATGGCCACAGCCATGGTGGTTCTTATCTATGGTTGGATATCAACCTATTTGGAGATGTTCCTACGATCTTCCGAATTGATAATAAGGGTGATTCAATTCGTAAAATAAATAGAATTTAATTTATGTATGTTGATACATTATTTAATCAATCTTCTCACATAATCTCAATTTGTATTTCTAGGATAATCACTCGATCATGTCTACTCAAATAAACCTGCGTTCCATTTTGGACACCAATAAACTGACTGGGCCGAACTTCATGGACTGGCTTCGAAACCTGAGGATAGTCCTCAAGGCAAAGAAGCTTGCTAATGTCCTTGAAGATCAACTTCCCAACCGTCCTCCCGAAAGTGCAACTCCAGACCAGTTTCCTGAGTTGCTCAACCTGCTGAAGACTTTAGAGCCTTCTGAGAAGCAGGATCTAAAGACGGTACTGTTAGTTGGTTCCTCGAAGAAAGGTTCTAAGAGGAAGGCCAAAGAACAGAATAAGGGAAAGAAGAAAAAGGCCAAAAAGACTGAAAAGAAACCAAAAGGCACTTGCCATCACTGTGGCAAGGAAGGTCACTGGCGAAGAAACTGCAAGATTTATCTTGAGTCCATGAAGAAGAAGGCATCTGATGCCCCATCCTCTTCAGGTATCTTCGTTATTGAATGTCACTCTATTTTCTCAAATACCTGGGTACTTGATACTGGGTGTGACTCACATATATGTAATGACATACAGGGGCTAAGGAATAGAAGAAGACTCGTCAAGGGAGAAGCGAATTTGAGAGTTGGAAATGGAGCAAAGATTGCTGCTGTTGCCATCGGAACATATTTGCTGAAGCTCCCTACCGGACGTATCTTAGAATTGGATAATTGTTATTTTGTTCCTTCATTAATAAAGAACATTGTATCTATTTCATATTTGAATGAAAAAGGTTATCATTTAACTTTTAGTAACAATTGTTGTTACATAACTTTAAATGGCGTTCTTTATGGAAATGGAACTTTGTGCAATGACATCTACACGTTAGATTTATCCAGTGACATTTTCAATATCAAAGTTAGTAATAAATGTGCTCGAATAGATAATCGAATAGACTCCTACACGTGGCACTGTCGTCTTGGCCATATAAGTAAGAAACGCATGACCGAATTACACCGATATGGAATTTTGGAATCATTTGAACCCGGTTCATTTGATACATGCGAATCGTGCTTAAAAGGCAAGATGACCAAATTACCCTTTCCCGGAAAAGGTAATCCAGTGGGAGAGTTGCTTGGTCTAATACATACCGATGTATGCGGACCAATGTCAACTCAAGCACAAGGAGGCTATAACTACTTCATCACCTTTATCGATGATCACTCACGATTCGGTTATGTGTTCTTGATGAAACACAAATCTGAAGGTTTTGATAAATTCAAAGAATTCAGAAATGAAGTAGAGAAACAACTTGGCAAAAGTATTAAAATACTTCGATCCGATCGGGGTGGTGAATACTTAAGTCAAGAGTTTCAAGATTATCTTAGGGACAATGGGATACTGTCCCAATGGACTCCGCCATATACACCACAGCATAATGGTGTATCTGAGAGGCGCAACCGAACCTTGATGGACATGGTTAGGTCTATGATGAATCATGCAACTCTTCCAAAATCCTTTTGGGGTTATGCACTTAAGACAGCTGTTTACTTGCTAAACAGAGTCCCGACCAAGGTAGTTTCTACTACTCCATATGAGATTTGGAATAGTAAGAAACCTCACTTAACTCACCTTAAGATATGGGGTTGTCCTGCGGACTATATCAGACAAATTGGATGCTAAGTCTGATTAATGTCTATTTATTGGATACCCTAAGGAAACGAAGGGTTACCAATTCTATCATCCCTTGGAACAAAAGGTGTTTGTTTCAAGGCATGCTGTATTTCTAGAAAAAGAATTTCTTTTACAAGAAAACAGTGGGAGTAGCATTGAGCTTGATGAAGTTCAAGAGACTCCAATAGACATTAAAGAGACACCTAGTCTAGACCCACAACCGATAATTCATAGTGATGAGCTATCAGTTGAACCTAAAACTACACCACCTCTTCGTAGGTCTGATAGGACACGCAACATTCCAGAGAGATACAGATTTCTCGTAAGTGAATCGAACGACGTGTTGCTCATTGGTGATGACGAACCTATCAGTTATGAAGATGTTCTGAAAAGTTCAGAAAGGGACAAATGGCTTGAGGCCATGAAGTCGGAAATGGATTCCATGTATGAAAACCAAGTATGGGACTTGGTTAACCCACCTGAAGGGATTAAGCCCATAGGGTGCAAGTGGGTTTTCAAGAAGAAAACCGACATGGAAGGTAATGTAGTTACCTTTAAGGCTAGATTAGTGGCAAAAGGATATCGTCAGAAACAAGGAATTGATTATGACGAAACCTATTCGCCAGTAGCTATACTTAAATCCATTCGGATGCTCCTAGCCATAGCAGCTCATTATGATTATGAGATATGGCAAATGGATGTGAAAACAGCTTTCCTTAATGGAAACCTGCTTGAGGATGTATACATGATACAACCTGAAGGTTTCACATCGGTTGATAAAACCAAAGTATGCAAGCTTCAACGATCCATATATGGACTGAAGCAAGCATCTAGGAGCTGGAACATCCGTTTTGATGAGACAATCAAAGAGTTTGATTTCTCACAAAATCCTGACGAACCTTGTGTGTACAAGAAGGTTAGTGGGAGTGCAGTCGTATTCCTAGTATTATATGTCGATGACATCTTACTTATAGGAAACGATATATCAGTCTTACAGACAGTTAAAATTTGGTTGTCCAAAACTTTCTCCATGAAAGACCTGGGAGAAGCAACCTATATCCTTGGGATTAGAATCTATAGAGATAGATCAAAACGGTTGCTTGGTCTTTCGCAGTCTACATATATAGACCGAGTGCTAAAAAGGTTTAGCATGTCGGAATCCAAGAAAGGTTACCTTCCCATCAGGCATGGGATCAACCTTTCAAAGTCTATGTGTCCGCGCACAGAAGACGAGAGGATTTGCATGAATAAGATTCCCTATGTATCCGCAATAGGATCTATCATGTATGCTATGTTATGTACAAGGCCCGATGTATCATATGCTTTGAGTGTCACAAGCAGATACCAGTCGGATCCAGGAATGGATCATTGGGTGGCTGTCAAGACAATCCTTAAGTACTTAAGAAGAACTAAGGATGTGTTCCTAATATATGGAGAAGGAGATATGGTAATACGTGGATATACAGATGCCAGTTTCCAGACAGATAAGGATGACTCCAAATCACAGTCTGGATACGTATTTACTTTGAATGGAGGCGCAGTAAGTTGGAAAAGTTCCAAACAAGACACCGTAGCAGATTCTACCACGGAAGCAGAGTATATCGCAGCTTCGGAAGCAGCAAAGGAAGCAGTTTGGATCAAGAAGTTTGTCTCAGAACTTGGTGTGGTTCCAACCATTGATGAAGCAGTGCCGGTTTACTGCGACAACAATGGAGCTATTGCACAAGCGAAGGAACCAAGGTCTCATCAACGATCCAAACACATGCTTCGACGCTATCATCTGATCAGAGAGATTATAAGTAGGAATGACATACAAATTGAGAGAGTTTCCACTGAAAGGAATATAGCGGATCCTTTAACTAAGGCCTTGCCTCAAAGCAAGTTTGAGGGTCATGTTAGAGCCTGTGGTATTGGATACCGTAGCGATTGGCATTAGGCCAAGTGGGAGTTTGTTAGTGATATGAGAGAAGTGTCCTAAGGCAATCGCCTTATGATTGTAAACATTTATTTCAATAAATGATAATTCACTATTTGAGTATACATGTTTGTGTATTTGATTGGGATCTTAAACTCATCTACTGAATGTCCGCCATACAATTCACAGCATAAGAGAATTTGTGATGGGATCGCAACTAGTGATTATCTCTAAATGTGCAAATGTGAAGTGTTGGAAATATCCCTAGTCGATGAATTGATAAATACGGACATTATCTATTCTGTTGAGACTAGCATGGGTTATTCTCTAATCAGCTGATTCTCACTGGCTGGTGACATTGGGATGTCCGGAGATAAACATGGATGCTAGTTAAGGGAACTAGTTCATTGGAGTGACTAGCTGTAAGACTTCATATGGGAATCTACATATAAATATGTCAATGAAGATCTTACTGTGGCTTAAGTGCGATGTTCCTTTGACTTGTGGTGATCAAGTCATCTTGGTCATGGAGACTTATACTTTGACATCTTAAGCAAGCATCTCCAAGGAGGTGTAAACCCAGAATGATCGGGTATAAGCCGAAGTGCCCGAAGATGTTTGAACAGCCTACAAAGGATTCACCACTCCTTGCGAGGAGATGTATACCCAGGCCTATCGTCGGATTGTTACTCAAAGCCTCTGGCCAGAGCATATCATGTTGAGAGTGCGAGTCTCTTAAATACATGAGAGTAATTAGAAATCCAAAGGACGAGAAAGACACTACTTGGGCTAGGTGTGATGTAGTCAGCCTAGTGGGGACTGACACCATTGACCGTGTCCTGAACCAAGTGGGTATAAGGTGGTGAAGGGAATGGGGCACGATTCATTAGAGCTGCTGAAGGGTTTCAGAATAATTTCTTCTGAGGTCAAACCGTTGATCTTTCGAGTAATTGGGGATCATGATGTACTACTAGGTGTCACTCATGATCGTTCTATAATTTGTTAAATTATAGACGGCCAACATAAATCGAAAGCCTATTTAGTCACACGCACTACGAGTAATCCGAGGGATTTAAAACGAGTTGAAAATTGGATTTTCCGATCAAGAGAAATAAGTCGAATCTGAGTTAGTCAGAGGCGCAATGGAAGCTAAAAATGGCTAAGTCTTTTGAAGGCTTTTTGGGCGAATTAAATGAGTTTAATTCGCGGCGGTTCGGGTTGGTTTGGCCGGCCAAAGAGGGTGTCAAAACCCCCTTTGGTGGCCGGCCACAATAAGAGGAGAAAAACCAATTTAATTGGTTTAATTAATAAAATAAATCTAGTGTGATTTATTTTATAAATTATGGATAAATAAATTTGTATAAAGAAATTTATATAAATAAATTTGTAGAAATTTATTCCTTTTATGGAAGATTAAAATAATCCATGAATTGGTTTATTTTAATTTTATAAAATCAATTATGAATTGATTTTTCCATAATAAGAAAGTTTATAAATTTCTTATAAAATTTATTCCATAATTTAAAGAGAAGAAGAATTAGTTTTATTATAAATTAGTTTATAATAAAGACTCGGTTTAAACGGAATAATTAATAAGAAAATTTATAAGATAAATTTCTTATAACTAATTCCGTTAAATCCGTTAATTCGGTTTAGAGGGAGACTTAGCAAAGGAGTTGCTACTATATAAAGGAACCAAAGGCTAGCCCTTATTCCTAATTAAGAGATTAATTATTCTCTCCCTCTCTCTCTTAATCTCTCCTCTCCTCCTTCTCCCTCTCTTCCCTTAGGGCGGCGCCCACCCTAGCTCCCCTAGGGCCGGCGCCCAACCTACATCCAAGGTGGTGGAGGCCGTGAGCTTCAAGAAGAAGAAGGAGAACCCGAACACGAAGAAGAAGAAGCGGATAGCGATTCCTCTCTTCCCGGAATTCGATTCCGTTACTTCGTTGGTTAGTTTTCCATTATTTTCTCTTATTCTTCTAGTTGTGCCTTCCGAGAAACTAGTAGTTCTCGTCGGCACAAAACTCGTGACTTTGCGAAGTCATCCCGAAGAGAACTCGGCGTGGACGCGAATAGAGGCGAAGCTTCCAAGGGACGCTACGGTTGGATCTCGTCCCTTCCTTCGAGATACGCGAGGTATAAAAGTAAATTAGTTTACTTTTCCGCAATATTTTATTTTATGATTATGTCAACACACCATAGGGTTGCATGCTAGATACGAAGTTAAAATAATTTAGGAAATTATTTTATGCAAACTCTTCCGCTGCACGTAAAAATTTTGAATTTTACGAACTCGTATCCTTGTCAACATGCACCCGGTCCCAACATTGGGCACTAAGACCTGGCTGGGGGCTGGGCACCGAAGACCTGCTCGGAAGGTGGGCACTAAGACCTGGTCGCGAATTGGGCACGAAGACCTGGTGAGTAAAGCTGGGCAAAAGTCCAACCGGAAGAGCCGGTTGGCAAAAGGTAAACTCTCCTGAGAGGAGTAGGTGAGGGCGCGTTCCCCGTCGAGGGAACAATAGGCGTCGGCTCGACCGAGGGCTCCATTTAGGAGACTCAATGTCAGAACCAAGATAGCTAAGGCTATATAAACCTAATACTTGATTGCTTTGTGTTGTTTTGGACTAACCCTGGATGCAGGACAGAAGGAATGAGTTTTTGCAGCTCAGAACGCCTCAAAGGAGAGAGGCAGCAGCTGAGTAGGGCGCCCCCAGTGTCCCGGGCGCCCCCAAGTGCAAGGCAAAACATGTTAAGCAAACATGTGCTTCGGCACTTCACTGGGCGGGGCGCCCCCATGCTCGCGAGCACCCCCGTGCTCCCGGGCGCCCCGGATGCTCAGGGCGCCCTGGGCTCAAGCCAACGAAGCAGATAGAATCAAGCCAGTGAGAAGCCAGCGGAACGAGTCAACCCGGGCGCCCCTGCGTCCCGGGCGCCACCGGTCAAACCTCACCCCGATCCTGGAGGGATAACGGTTGACCAAGCCATGTCTGGATCGATTGACATGTGGGGGGGCGCCCCGGGAGGCTATAAAAAGCCCCTCGACCCCAAGGCTTCAATTATCACTGCTTCCAACGCCAATACGCTCTTCTACTCAAGCGCTCTGCTCCAGAAAACTTTCATCTCAAGATTCTAGCGCCGACGACGACCCTACGCACCGAAGAACGATCTACACCGGGCGTCGGTAAAGAAGAGTTAATTTTTTAATTGTACTTTCTCTACTCTACTACTATACATCTTCTTGTAATTATTTGCGCGACTATAGTATTGCCCGCAGTAAACGGTCAACGACCGTGGGCCTTGGAGTAGGAGCCGACCGCGACTCCGAACCAAGTAAATCGTGGTGTTTGCCTTTGGTTTTTGTGTTAAAATTCCGCTGTGCATACTCTCTTTAAAATCTGAAACGCTTTACGATACTCACCCCCCCTCTATCGTATTCTCTCGATCCAACAGGACATAAGCAAGCTTTTCTACCTTGAGGACTATCCTCAGGTTTCGAAGCCAGTCCATGAAGTTTGGCCCAGTCAGCTTATTGGTGTCCAAAATGGAACGCAAATTCAGAGAAGACATGATCAGGTGATTATCCTAGAAATACAAATTGAGGTTATGTGATGAGAATGATAAAGAATGCATCAATATACATTAATTAAATCCTATTTATTTTTCGAATTGAATAACCCTTTTTATCAATTCGGGAGATCGTAGGAACATCTCCAAATAGGTTGATATCCAACCATAGATAAGAACAACCATGACTAGAGTCCATCAAGTTATTCTTAGCTATGAAGGTAGATAATTATACCGATTACATATTATACATATGTAACTATCGCATTATGCTATCAATGTTTGCATAAATCATTGGGTTGTTAACTTATTAACAAGTATGCAACAATATACATAGCACCCAACTGCACCTCTCTTTACATCGACCTTGGCTGTGGCACAACAAATCGATGCTCCAAGCTTAAGGCTGACCCATTAATCAAGAAATAGTTTTAATATGGTTGGAGCTCATTCAACCGTTTAGTCAGACTTGGATGTGTCCAACAACCAAAACTAAGGGTTGACCTCTGACTCCAACTATATTAATCATAAACTAATACCATGGTTTGAACATGTTGAGGTTCAAGCCGGGCATGGATGTGTCCATCAACCCAAACGAGAAACAAAACTCCGGTTCTAACTATATTAATGGAAGGTGTTGGCCTTAATATTTTGTAAGGGGTTTTGGGTCTCATCCTTTTCTTTTATGCACATTCATGACATATAATTATGTCATGTTCTAACGATTTCCTTAATAAAGTATGTATGTGACTTAATTTATCAAGTCTCATTAATTGAATTAGGAACCGGATTTCCTAATTCTAATTTCATACTTTATTCAAGGAATTGTTTTGGGAAACAATTTACTGAATTATCATAATCAATTTCGGAAATAATATGTTTAAGACTTTGATTTCTCTAAATCAAATCTTATTAAATTAAGAGACAGATTCCCTTAATTCAACCACATATTATTTTCATGAAAATCTTATTTAAGGAAATATACTCTATAAGAAATAATTTTCCTAATTAATTTTGGAGACAATAATATGTAAGAGCATCACCTCATAAATCAAATAAGGAAATTATCGTTTGAGAATCACCTCAAAAATCTCCAAGATTTGATCACATATTTTATTTATGGAAATTAATATCAATAACTTAATTTGGATGGCTCCCTGAGGCTCAATCCAAATTAAACATTTAACAATTTAAATTTAATTTAGGAAATTTAATTATAACAACTAACTTTAAATTGGACGGCTCCCCGAGGCTCAATCCAAAATAAAAATTTTGTAAATAATTTAATTTCCAATTATAAATTTAAATGCCAATTAATATTTCCATAATTTGTCTAGACTTTCTTGAAAGAAAATGTCCAAAATTACGAGCTTTCCATAAATGGAAAGTTTCCAAAAATAAAAGGTTTTTAGAATAATTATAAGTTTCTAGTACAAAGAAAACTTATGTTTTTCCAAAATTGGAAATTTCCAAAATTGGAAAGTTTCCAAAAATGGAAAGTTTTCACAATTATCATAAAATTTCAGAAACAGAGATATTTCAAAAGTTTGCGACATTTCATGTGGATTTCCAAACTTTGAAATTCTTAAATCAAAATTTTACCTTAATTGGAAAGTTTCCATAATTGAAAATTTTCCAAAATTGAGATCATAATAAAGCATTCCGCAAAACAATTATATGATTATGTCGAACACAAACCTCGGCTCTGATACCACTGTTGGGACCGAGTGCATGTTGACATGGATACGGGTTCGTAATTTCAAAATTAATTACGTGCAGCGGAAGGTTTAGCATAAATAATTTCTCTAAATTATTTAACCACACATCTAAGCATGGAATTTTATCTTGTGTAGACATGATCATATATTTGAAATTTTGCAGAAACATAAATTAATTTACGTATTACCTCGCGTAACTCGAAGAAAGGGACGAGATCCAACCGTAAGCGTCCCTTGGAAGCTCCGCCTCTATTCGCGTCCACGCCGAGTATCTTCGGGATATCTTCACAAAGTCACGAGTTTCGTGTTCTCGAGAACCACTAGATTCTCTGAGAACGCGACGAGAAAAACCAAGAGAGAAGTCGAAAGACTAACCACAAAAGGATGGCCGGAATCAAAATTCCGGCGAAGCAAAAGAAGAGGCTTGCGGCAAAAGGATCCTTACGGCAAACTCTAATTCCGGCAGCACCTTCTTCCAGCCAAGAGATGGCCGGAGCTTCCATCTCCGGCAGCAGGTGGTGGTCGGCAGGGAAAGGGTAGGGGCGGCCGGCTGGTGCTCCTTCTTGGGGCTGGTTGGCACACGGCAAGAAGGGGAGAAGAGAAGGAGAAAAAGAGAGGGAGAGAGCTTATGCCTTCATCTCTATAATTCACCCCAAGCCTTGCCTTGGGTCCTTTATATAGTGGCCTCTCAACCATCAAGCCTCTCAAATATGGAATAACTTATTCCATCATGCCAAGTTTGATTTTATATCATGGTTAAAATCATATTTTAATTCATGATAAAAAATCAATCAAGTCTCTTCTCTCCTATGGAATAAATTTCCTTATCATGGTAAATCAATTCATGATTGATTTTATAAAGTAAACCAATCCATGGTTCATTTTAATTTCCATGAAAAATATACCAAACCTTGGTTTATTATATAAAAATTTATATCATCCATAATTTTATAAAACAAACCACACTTGGTTTATTTTATAAATTAAACCAAAAACCTGGTTCTCTCCCTTTGTTGTGGCCGGCCAAGCAAAGAGGATGGAGGCTCTCTTTGGCCGGCCCATCCAAGCCACGCCCCAATGAATTAAACTTATTTAATTCATCTAATAAGTCTTCAAAAGACTTAGCCATTTTACGCTTCCGATGCGTCTCTGATAAATTCAGATTCGACTTATCGTTTGGCTCAACCAAACTTAATCTCTCTTGATTGAAAAATCCAATTTTCAACTCGTTTTAAATCCCTCGGATTACTCGTAGTGCATGTGACTAAATAAGCTTTCGATTTATATTGGCCGTCTATAATTAATCAATTATAGAACGATCATGAGTGACACCTAGTAGTACATCATGATCCCCAATTAATCGAAAGATCAACGGTTGACCTAAGAAACAATTCAAAACCCTTCAGCAGCTATAATGAATCGTGCCCCATTCCCTTCACCATCTTATACCCACTTGGTTCAGGACATGGTCTATGTGTGTCAATCCCCACTAGGCTGACTACGTCACACCTAGCCCAAGTAACGTTTTCTCGTCCAACGGATTCTAATTACTCTCATGTATTTAAGAGATTCATACTCTGAACATGTCATGCTCTGGACAGAGGCTTCGAGTAACAATCCGACGATAGGCCTTGGGTATACATCTCCTCACAAGGAGTGGTGAATCCTTTATTGGTTGTTCAAACATCTTCGGGCACTTCGGCTTATACCCAATCATCCTGGGTCCACACCTCCTTGGAGATGCTTGCTTAAGATATCAAAGTATAAGTCTCCATGACCAAGATGACTTGAACACCGCAAGTCAAAGGAACATCGCACTTAAGCTGCAGTAAGAACTTCACTGACATATCTATATGTAGACTACCATATGAAGTTTTACAGCCAGTCACTTCAATGAACTAGTTCCCTTAACTAGCATTCATGTTTATCTCCGGACATCTCAATGTCACCAGCCAGTGAGAATCAGCTGATTAGAGAATAACCCATGCTAGTCTCAACAGAATTGATAGTGTCCGTATTTATCAATTCATCGACTAGGGACAATTTCAATACTTCACAATTGCACATGTAGAGATAATCACTAGTTGTGAATTCATCACAAATTCTCTCATGCTGTGAATTGTATTGCGGGCATTTAGTAAATGAGTTTAAGATCTCAATCAAATATACAAACATGTATACTCAAATAGTAAATATTCATTTATTAGAATAAATGATTACAATCATAAGGCGATTGCCTTAGGACACTTCTCTCATATCACTAACACTTTGGTATCGTCAAACGTCACCTGTAACAAGGTGGACTATAAAGGCAATCATTGGGTATGTAATGAATTATGCGGAGGGATGTGTGGGATGTAGGTGGGATCTATCCCTCCCATATGAAGAGAGTGATATCTGTGGGCCCCTTGATCGAGTAGGACTACTAAAACGCATGGTCATGCTGAAATGAGTCAATATGAGATATTGAGCTCATTTGTTTGAGTGAGTCTACTCAGGGATCAAGAAAAATAATGATTGATCGAGGATAACACGGTCTATGCCTCATTGGTCAATCTAGATATCAAGGATAGAAGGACAAGGTCATACGTTATTATAGTCACGGAGGTTTAGTCGGATCTCGACTTTTCATGTTACTTGGGTTGCAATGATCAATTGCTAGATGTCACTCATTGCTTATGTGTCTAAAGCGTTTAGGCGCATTGCCAACGTCACGAGAACCTATTGGGTCACACACTAAGGACATGATGCTTCGGGAAATCTGATCGGGAGCCCGAGTTGGGAACTCGGGAAATCTGATCGGGAGCCTGAGTTGGGAACTAGAGATATCTGATCGGAAGCCCGAGTTGGGATCTCGAGAGATCTGATCGGGAGATCTAATTGGGAGCTCGAGTTGGGAACTTAGGGACATGGTCAGGAGCTTGGCGCTCGGCAGACTGGGTCGGGAGCTCGGCAGACTGGGTCGGGAGCTCGGCGACTTGCTCGACAGACTCGGTCGGAAGACCTGGTCAAAAGGCCAAGAGGCCCAGTCGGAATTGCAGGGGAAATTCATTAAAGTGTTTAATGAAGGAAAGAGAAAAGACTCTCTTCATTGGATAAAGAGAAGATGAAGAATCACATGAAAAGATATGCTCTTTATTGGCTTTAATGAAGGAAAGTCAAAGAGACAAAAGACTCTTTATATTCATGGGATGAGTATAAAAGAGAGTCTAGTCATTTTGAATGACAAGTGAGAGCTATCCCTTCTTCCCTTCCTCTCTTCTTCCTCTTCTCCCTCTTGGCCGAAGCCCTTTTGGGTTCTTGATTGTCTTGTGAACTACCTCAAGTTGCTAGCACAACTAAGGTAGTTCTTCCCGAAGTTAAGAGATCGTGTCCGTGTGGATACAAATAGAGGCATGGACACTTGAACATGCAAGAGATTCGGCGCATCTTGGACGAGCGGGATAAGCGAAAGGACATGCTCCAAAGGTATACACTGTAGATAGATCTATTAGATAGATGAACTTTGTACGAGTTTTTCTTTTGCATGGATCACTCGAGGGATCTTGTTTCCGCTGCGTTTGTGTTTTGGTGCCAGGAGATCCCAACAGTGGTATTAGAGCCACTTGCGAAAGATTGTACAAAGTTTTATGCATTTTATATGTGATATAGAAGTAGGACAAGATTTATTATGAGTTGCATATAACTGTATGATATAGAAGTCGGGCTCCTGACCTCCCACTCGAGAAGACAACCCCTGAGGTAATACTAAGCCGAAGGCTCCCGAGGCCACTTGGGAAGACAGACGCTCGGGTCATCCTGGGAGAGGAGACCTCGAGACTGTCTCAGGAAAGGGGAGTCCGATGATCATAAGGGTCTCGGATTCATGTTGATGAATCTAGGGCAAATTTTGCTCAAGGAGCAAATTTTGTTTCTGCTCAAGGGGCAAATTTTGTTTTTGCACTCATAATAAAATCAATGTCCTAAATCTATTATGTATGATTGATGACATGGTGCATGGTTATGACCTTAACCCCAATGTGATTGGATGTATATGTGTGTGTGTGTATTGTAATGTAATTCATAATACGGTCTGCATGTTGTGCCTTGTCATTTTTCTTAATTGTAAAATAGATTTAGACTCGAATGTAACTCGAGTTTTCCTAAATTGTAATGTACAAAATGAGTAGTGGAGTGTCATTGAAGCATGAAGTTACAAGAAGGATGCCAACCGCACATGATGACCGGAGGATGCTCTTGGAAAAGATGTTGTCCCTAGGTTGGCCATCGATCTTCTCATTAGCTTGAGAAGGTCGTAGTATACGAGACATAACCATGTCACATTTTACTACTTACACTACTAGAAAAAATGCATTCAACAACAGTGAATCACTGTTGTCGTATGCCAAATACCACTGTTGTTAAAGGCCATGTTGTTAAAGGGGGGGGGTCTACGACAACAGTGAATCACTGTTGTCGTTTGGTCTACAACAACAGTTTGACAACAGTTTTTCACTGTTGTCGTATATCACATTCGACAACATTTTGACAACAGTTTTTCACTGTTGTCTTTTATTATATTCGACAACAGTTTTATAACCGTTGTCGTATATCAATAACAACAGTTTATCACTGTTATCGTTTAGGGTTTTCACTGTTGTCGTTTAGATGAGTTTTAACAACGGTGTTTAACTGTTGTCGTATACCGAATTCACCGTTGTCTTTTATTATATTCGACAACAGTTTATGACTGTGTTGTCGTTTATCAATGACAACAGTGATAAACCTCGAAACAAAAATATTTCCATTATATTTTCAATTAAAAGGAAATAATTTAACCTCGAAACAAAAACTATATATATCAAACATCATCAACATATTTACAATAAAGATCCACCACAACCTTTCTACAGACGAAACCACAAAAGTATCTTCTGTCCAAAAACCTTTCTACAGACGAAACCACTAAAGTATCTTCTGACCCAAATTACAAGAGTTCAAATTATATATAATTCTGACCCAACTAAACTTACAATGAAGTTCAAATCACAAAAATTATAGCTTGGAAGGTCAGATTAATGGTCTTCGAACATGATCACGAACAAGTCCCTGCAGCTGGAAAAAAGAGAACAAACACTCTAATTAGTTATTCTATTAAATGCATATGTCCAATAAAAAATGATCCATGAAGATATGTATCAACAAACAACAAAAATAACAAACTAACAAACAAACAAACAAAAAAGATATGCATGTATCAGCATTTGCAATTATAAGGAAACTGCTAGCTTGGCTTATCTAGACATTTACAGCCTTGCAACCACTTTTCAAGGAAAATACTCAGACGACCATATTAAATATCTGACACATGTTCTTGATTGATTGTTTGTGATTCAGAATCATATTCTGAATCACAAACTGTGTCTGTTTAGGCAAATAAAAAAATATATTGAAGAATTGCATCCAATCAGGGATGTTAGGCAGAACTGCTGAAGCTTCAAAATATATTGAAAAAAATATATTGAAGGAATTTCTATTGGATGAATGTGTTTATATTTATGTTAATTTCATACAATCATACAATTAGTCATGCCAAATTCAGTCTGTCCACTACTATTTCGAGTAATATGATATTTGAGTTGAATCGTATCTAGTAGTAAATGCAGCTTGTTGAAAAGTTTAATTCCTAGTGATGAGTTCAGTGATCTGTAGTGGTGATTAGTTTATCCTCCTTAAATGAGAACACTTGAAAGGCTAGGCTACAAATTCAAGTAGAGATGCAAGAAAGCAACTAAATATCAAGTTTCTGCAGGTTTTAGACCACAACATTAAAAGGAATTTGGCCAAACTAGTACGACTCTATTGTTCAACGAATCTACTTGAACATCTAAGTAACTTTCATGTCCACTAAACTAATTGTTCTCCAACGTATAAAAAATAATCTCAGGTTACAACATCTCTAAAAAAAATATTGTTGATGTATATTGTTTGATTCAGGGGAATATCACCCGAAAGCTTAGTAACTAACATTTACCAGGAAAAGTTTAAACCATAGTAACTAACATTTACATACCTATTATCAAATATAATCCTGTATACAATCAGCTATCGCGGAGCGCACTTCATCAATTTCATCTTGGGAGTACTCTGCTTTTGCAAACTATAAACAAAAACACATTATATGATTGTACAGAATAAAGGAGAGAGCAAAATAAAAAATAACAATGATAAGTGATTCAAATATCTCCTTATGTTACACTAACACCCTTTTTGACCATATCTAACATTTAGAAAGAGAAACTCTTTGTGTGTGTGTGTGTGTGTGTGTGTGTGTGTGTGTGTGTGTGTGTGTGTGTGTGTGTGTGTGGAATGTGGGCCCTGAGTCGGAAGCAGTGGCGAATGACAATGAAGTTCTAACTAAGTCTTTATGATTAATCTATAAAAAGAGCTAGAATATCATGTACTAAACAAGTTAATAAAATTCCCTTTTAATTCTCTTGGTTAGAACTTCTTCTTGGTGAGTCCCTCTAGTATTCTCTCGAGTTATTTATCCCCTATGGTTCATCAATTTTGCCTCAAATTTCTAGGTGGTTCAATGGTTCCATTTTGATATTGTGTTAATGATATACTAAGCTTGCAATCTACAGTTGCTATATCAATTATCCATCAATTTTGGTTAGGTTCAGCTGACTTAACTCTACTTAACCACTTATAAGAAAAAAAAATCATATGATTATCTTACATGTACTCATCAACAACACTAGACTAAAATAAATAAACTCAGCAAAAATGTAGGACAAACACAAACATCTACTAATCTAGGACAAACATAAGCATTCACTAATTCCTAGTAACCAAATGTGATCCATGTTAAATCTTTTTCATGGAATAGTTTTTGTTTTTCATGCATCAATTCATAAAAAGAATAGCAGGTCAGCATAACTAAGTATATACTCTTCACAAGCCAACACCAAGATAAAACTGAAATATAGTATAGAAATGCTTGCAGAAACGACCATGAATAATTCATTGGATCACAATAAGTTGGTCATTTGAGACTGCTAGTGTCAGTTCTTTTGGCAATCAGCATGCAACAAAGTCCAAAAGATCCTTGCGTTTCCATTAGCACATTTTAGAACATGTTGCTTATTATTGAATTGATAAGCACATTTTAGATGCAACCTAAAGGGTAATCAAATGATGCAATTATGTGCAACTAAAAAGCCAGTCGTCATTGCTAAAAAATGTAATTTACATACAATTAAGAAGCAAATATTATGTTCATCAAAATTTTAAGTCATTCAAATTTTTGCAAACTGTAATATACATCATATATAAAGGTATGTTGTTCATTTATATAATAGCAGATTCAGACACAAAAGTCCAATAAAAAAACAGAGATAAGCATAAACCAGAAGAAAGAAAGAATTACTCGACGGTTTTGCAGCTGAAAGAGGAGGCAGGTAGACCAAGGAAGGATGAATGGCAAACAAATGAAATAAAAGGGGATAGAGAGTTACCTTTCCATTGCAACTCTCTATTCACTCACTATTCTAGTTCAACAATGCTCTCATCAAAACCTTCAAACAAGATAAAAAGTTAAATGTTCTGTCCAATATAAGATGAGTTTTGAAGACCAAGTATAAAAATATCAGTAAGTTACAAAAGATACCCTGTACAGTACAAATTATAACAAATTTATTCCAGTCTTTGAATTACAATGTCTAATTAATATCAACTTGTTTGATTTGATATATATCCATCATAACAAGCAATATTCATAGCATGCAATATTCACATATTCATAGCATGCAATATTCATAGCATGCAATATCTAATGTCAATATTTGTAACTACCTCAAACCATTCATTTCTATGCGTAAATTCACATAATATCAGTTCCAAGATGTAGTTTAAGCAAATTTAATTTAAAATAATATGCATTGTTAGATCTATTCTGAGGAAAATTATTTGAGGTTGACATATGGATTACATCTTACTATTGAAGTACATCCAAAGCCTATATTAGTATAGTAACATTTAGATCCTTAAACATTTTCATTACATTAAATATAATTTCTTACAGAGTAATAAATAAAGTTACAAAATATATTTACAAACAAATTATTAGTTTTTGTCTGAATAGCAAAGTCTTACACAACAAACCAAAAGAACATAAGATGCTATAAATCTACTTGTAAACTACTAATAGGGTTGGCAGAAAATTATGCTCTACTGGACAATGTTCTTAGTTTCAAACTCATCAACAGTTAGTGAATGAATGAAGTTATCAAGGAATTAGTTGAGTCCTACATAAAAGAAATGATCAAAGCTCAACTAAACGTAGCTAATGCAATTTGGGAATCTAATAGAGCTCACGTACAAGTTTGGGAATCCAAAGGGAAACATCCAAGAATGATGATCACAACCAAGCCTTACCTGAAAACCCACACACCAAGCTTTCCTCTGCCCCTTTCTGTTTCGATCAGAAGAAACCCAGCCACATGCAAGAGCCCTAATTTCCAGAAATCCCTAGGAAGAGGACTAGGTTAGCTCCAACTCACGGTACCAAAAACAATCAATAGCGATCTCAACTCACTAGGAGGGCCGCTGGCAGTGGCACTCAGCTGGGAAGGAGCAATTCGCTTGTCGTAGCTAGCGATGAAGATGCGGTGTTGACGCAGGGTACTGCTTGCCTGGGCGTCAGTAGCTAGGGCACGCGATCGAGGAAGAAGAAAAGGTAAGTGAGGAGGCGTCTCCTCCTTGCTTGCGCGATGAAGAAGAAGAGAACGAGAGGAGTCGGGGCTCACCTCACGAGGGTGAAAGGAAGCGCCACTCTCGGGGCTTCCTTGGACTCGGGCGATGAAGAAGGGGGAGAGGCGTCGACTCGTGGCTGCGAGGGGTTTGTGTGAGAGAAGCGGAAATGGTCGGGGGTTTGGGTGGTTGGCGGGCGAGGAAGAGAAAAGATTAGGGGTATGTGCGACGAGAAAAAAGATGATTAAGGATCGAAAAATAAGAGAATGAGGATTCAATAGTTCGTTGTTTTTTTGCAGTTGGATATCCACCGTTGATTTTGTTTATTGCTTGAACAGCACAACAATACAACAACAACAGTTTAATATAACTGTTGTCTATTGTCATAATAGACAACAGTTTATCACATCAGTTGTTGTAAATCCCGCCTATAGACAACAGCTATTTTATAACTGTTGTCGTTGAATATACATACGACAATATTTTGTTATTACTGTTGTCTTTTTACGTATACAGACCAACAACAACAACGGTTAATACTAAAACTGTTGTTAAATTGACATAAGACAACACTTTATCAAAAAACCGTTGTCGATTATGTGTTGTTGAATGCAAAAATTCTAGTAGTGTTATATGTTGATATATGCAATGTGTGTGTATATGATGCATGATTAAATGTTTATCTTAATTAAGTCAACTCGATATGCCTACCAAAGTTTGGTACTCATAAACTACCTCGATCATTTGATGTTAGGTTTGCCAAAGCAAAGTAACGCATTTTATCTTGGTAGAGTGCGAGAGGATAATTGTGATGTCCCGCTATCGAACTTTGGGTGAGACTTAACTAAGTCACCTTAATTGGATTGAGAAACTTAGAGGGATATCCCAAAAGTTGGGAAAATTGGGTAAGAGAACAATTATACTAAGTCTTGGGCGATTAGCCAACGCTAACTCAAGATGATGTGTAATGTGGATCTTGACCCTTTGTTTTCAAGAGTTCCATAAGATGTAATTGGTGAAATGTTACCTACCTAATTGTACCAAGTCTTGGGTGATTAGCCAAAGCTAACTCAAGATGAAGTATAATATGGATCTTGTCCCACATAAATATAGTCGCTATTTCGTTTGGAGCTAGTAGTGTGGACAAATTGAGTTTGCCTACATCCATGACTAGCCCCTACAAAAGCTCTACGATTTAGTGGGAGTATCATTTAATTAAAGGCCTAATTAAATGATCTAGATATGATACTTATTTCTGCATATTTTACTGTTGTAGATCACCATGTCGTCTAACACGTCAAATACTCTCTCTCTACAATCTGTCCTTGAGAAGGACAAGCTCAACGGAGCTAATCCTGAACTGGTACAGAAACTTGAGGATAGTCCTCAAACAAGAACGAAAATTGTACGTCCTAGAGCAATCTCTTCCAGAAGCACCCGTCGCTACCGCCACCCATGCTGAAAAGGATGCTTACAAGAAGCATCAGGATGATGCACTTGATGTATCATGCCTTATGCTTGCCACCATGAACTCTGAGCTTCAGAAGCAACATGAGAACATGAATGCACATGATATGGTTGAGCATTTAAAGCAACTATATCAAGGGCAAGCTAGGCACGAGCGATTTGAGGTGTCTAAAGCCCTATTTGCATGTAAGATGCAAGAAGGAACTCCTGTAGGAACTCATGTACTCAAGATGATTGGGTATGTCGAGAACCTTGAAAGACTAGGATTTCCACTGGGCCAAGAATTGGCTACAGACCTTATCCTGCAATCGTTGCCGGAAGGGTACAATCAATTTGTCATGAACTATAACATGAATGAAATTGACAAACCTTTGCCTGAGATGCTCAGCATGTTGAGAACTGCTGAACCCAATCTCAAGAAAACCAAGACCAGTAATGTACTGATGGTATACAAGGGAAAAGGCAAATGGAAGCCTAAAGGCAAGGGTAAGACTCAAGCCAAAGGCAAGGCCAATTCTACTACACCCAAGGCCAAAGGTAGGGTGCCAAAGGTAGGGTGCCAAAGGAAGGGACCTGCTTCCATTGTGGTGAGACCGGACATTAGAAGAGGAATTGCAAACTCTACTTGGAGGAAGTAAAGAAGAAAAGAAGTGAGACTTCTGCCTCAGGTATTTTTGTTATAGAAGTCAATCTATCTATCTCTTCTTCTTGGGTATTAGATACCGAATGTGCATCTCACATTTGTACTAATGTGCAGGGCCTTCGAAGAGCTAGATCATTGACAAAGGGTGAAGTGGACCTACGAGTAGGCAATGGAGCAAAAGTTACTGCTATTGTTGTAGGAATATATTCCTTGTCTTTGCCCACTGGGCTTATCTTAGAACTAGAGGAGTGCTTTTATGTACCTGGATTAACTAAGAACATAATTTCAGTATCTTGTTTGGACAAGAAAGGCTTTTCATTTATCATAAAGGACAAATGTTGTTCTATAATGTTAAATGACATGTTCTATTGTAATGCACCACTGATGAATGAACTCTATGTTCTAGATCTAGAGAACCCAATCTATAACATAAATACCAAACGGTTCAAACCAAATGATTTGAACCAAACATATCTCTGGCATTGTCGCTTAGGACATATAAATGAGAGTCGCATATCCCAACTCCATAAGGATGGGTTACTGGACTCATTTAATTTTGAATCATATGAGACATGTGAATCTTGTCTTCTAGGAAAGATGACCAAGACTCCATTTAGTGGGCACGGCGAAAGAGCGACAGACTTGTTAGGACTCATACATACTGATGTAAGTGGCCCTTTCAATGTCGCAGCTAGAGGAGGCTATCAGTACTTCATCACTTTCACTGATGATGTCAGTAGATATGGCTATGTGTATCTCATGAATCACAAGTCAGAATCCTTTGAAAAGTTCAAAGAATTCAAGAGTGAAGTACAAAACCAACTTGGCAAGAGTATTAAGATGATTCGATCAGATCGAGGTGGTGAATACCTTAGCCAAGAGTTTCGTGACCATCTAGCTGAGTGTGGGATCATATCCCAACTCAATCCACTTAGAACACCACAGTGGAATGGTGTATCCGAGCGGAGAAATCATACTCTATTAGATATGGTACGATCAATGATGAGTCAGACAAATCTTCCTACTTCCTTCTGGGGATTCGCTCTACAGACGACTCTTTTCACACTTAACCGAGCTCCATCAAAGGCTGTCATAAAGACACTATATACGATATGGACTGGGAAGAGGCCCACGATGTCTTTTATGAGGATTGGGGTTGTGAGGCTTACGTTCGATGTCAAGTCTCAGATAAACTAGAACCCAAATCTGATAAGTGCTATTTTGTAGGATATCCCAAGGAAACAAAGGGATATTACTTTTACAATTCCACACTAGGCAAAGTGTTTGTCGTTAGAAATGACGTTTTTCTAGAAAATGAGTTTATTTCTAGAAAAATAAGTGGGAGTAAAACCCATCTTGAAGAAGTTCAAGATGCAGATAGTACTGAGACCTTGATGGACATTGAACAGGCACCACAAGGTGTTGTGGATCATGAGATTGTTGCACAAGAAGTTGTGGAACAAGAAGTTGTGGAACAAGAAGTTGTTCAAGTAGACCAACCTCTTCGCAGATCTGATAGGATACGTCATCAGCCTGAGAGATACTCATTTCTCTTGTCTGACCATGATGACGTTACGCTTATTGAGTTGAATGAGCCTACATCCTATCAAGAAGTTGTGATGAGCCCAGATTCTGAGAAATGGCTTGAAGCCATGAGGTCTGAAATGGAATCTATGTACACTAACCAAGTATGGACTTTGGTTGATCCACCTGAGGGAATTAAACCCATTGGGTGTAAGTGGGTCTTTAGAAGAAAGACTAACATGGATGGACTCTTGCATACCTATAAAGGAAGATTGGTAGCTAAAGGTTTCAAACAAATTCATGGTATCGACTATGATGAAACCGTTTCACCAGTGGCGATGCTTAAGTCTATTCGGATCATGCTTGCTATTGCAGTTTACCATGATTACAAGATCTGGCAGATGGATGTCAAAACTGCATTCCTAAATGGGAATCTACTCGAGGATGTGCACATGACACAACCTGAGGGTTTTGTAGATCCAGAGCATGCTGGAAAGGTATGTAAGTTGCAAAGGTCCATTTATGGGCTAAAGAAAGCTTCTCGAAGCTGGAATCTTTGATTCGATGATGCAATCAAAGCGTTTGGTTTCTTCAAGAATGAAGATGAACCCTGTGTCTACAAGAGGGTTAGTGGGAGCACAGTTATCTTCCTAATCTTATATGTAGATGGCATACTCCTCATTGGGAATGATATCCCTTCACTACAGTCTGTGAAGACGTGGCTAGGGAATTGTTTCTCAATGAAAGACTTAGGTGAAGTAGCATATATCCTAGGCATCAAGATCTATAGAGATAGATCTAAGAGATTGTTTGGCTTAAGTCAGAGTACATATATTGACAAGGTGCTTAATCGTTTTGCCATGCAGAATTCCAAGAAGGGATTTCTGTCGATGTCACATGGTGTGAGTCTTTCGAAGACTCAATGTCCCTCTTCTAAGAAGGAGAGAGACCGTATGGATCAGATCCCTTATGCATCCGCTATAGGGTCTATCATGTACACCATACTTTGTACTCGTCTAGATGTCTCGTATGCATTGAGCATGATGAGTAGGTACTAGTCAGATCCAGGTGAAAGTCACTGGATAGCTATCAAGAATATTCTTAAGTACTTACGAAGGACGAAAGAATATTTCTTGATATTTGGAGGCAATGAGGAGCTAGCTGTAAAAGGTTACAGTGACGCAAGCTTCCAAATAGACAGGGATGATTTCAGATCGCAGTCAGGGTATGTATTTTGCCTGAATTGTGGCGCTGTGAGATGGAAGAGTTCGAAGCAGGACACAGTCGCAGATTCTACAACAGAGGTCGAGTATATTGTCGCGTCTGAGGAGGCAAAAGAGGTTGTTTGGATCCAGAAGTTCATTACAGAGCTTGGTGTGGTTCCTAGCATAGTAGACCCGATAGACCTCTATTGTGACAACAATGGGGCTATTGCACAGGCTAAGGAACCTCGCTCTCATCAGCGGACCAAACACATACTACGGCGCTTCCATCTCATTCGAGAGATCATCGATAGAGGAGATGTGAGGATATGCAAAGTACACATTGATTCTAACATCGCAGATCCTTTGACCAAGGCATTGGCACAAAAGAAGCATGATGGTCACACTAGGTCACTGGGTATTAGATATTACAGTGATTAGCACTAGTGATGATTGACTAGGGACATTTTATATCATATTTTATCATTAATAAAGGCATGTTTGGTTATTATAATTACTTTATTATTTGTGTAAAATAACTAAGTATAATAATGTCCTTGTGTAGTAGGTTCTTATCTACATTATATCGATTGGTTGAATCGATAGTGAGATAATGTAGAGAACACTACACTAAATTATTCCTAGTCAAGCATTAATATTCAGGGACAATATTAATGCTTAGAGACTAGCATGTAGGTCAATTGATGACTTGAGCACACAAGTCATGGATATGTGATATCAAGTTGACACATGGATATACATTAGAGAATGTGTACTGAATTAACCCACAATGAGAAAGTTTCATAGATTGTTATATGAGTGTCATAAACTTTCTCATGTGACTATTAGTATGAATAATCCTTAGACCTAAAGTCACTACGATTCACTACATAAGGAGATATGTACTTTGGTATCGTCAAACGTCACCCGTAATAGGGTGGACTATAAAAGCGATCACTGGGTATGTAATGAATTATGCGGAGGGATGTGAGTGATGTAGATGGGATCTATCTCTCCCATATAACGGGAGTGATATCTGTGGGCCCCTTGATCGAGTAGGACTACTAAAACGCATGACCATGCTCAAATGAGTCAATATGAGATATTGAGCTCATTTGTTTGAGTCAGTCTACTCGGGGATCAAGAAACACAAAGATTAATGGAGGATGACACGGTCTATGCCTCATTGGTCAATCTAGATGTCAAGGATAGAAGGACAAGGTCATACGTTATCATAGTCACGGAGGTTTAGTCGGATCTCGACTTTTCTTGTTACTTGGGTAGCAATGATGCATTGCTAGATGCCGCTCATTGCTTATGTGTCTAAAGTGTTTAGGCGCATTGCCAACGTCACGAGAACCTATTGGGTCACACACTAAGGACATGATATGGTATCAATGATGCTTCGGGAAATCTGATTGGGAGCACGAGTTGGGAACTCGGGAAATCTGATTGGGAGCACGAGTTGGGAACTCGGGAAATCTGATCGGGAGCCTAAGTTGGGAACTCGGGAGATCTGATCGGGAGATCTGATTGGGAGCTCAAGTTGGGAACTCAGGGAGTTGGTCGGGAGCTTGGCGCTCGACAGACTGGGTCGGCGCTTGGCAGACTGGGTCGGGAGCTCAACACTCGGCAGACTAGATCGGGAGCTCGGCGCTCGGTAGACTGGGTCGGGAGCACGGCAGAATGGGTCGAGAGCTCGGCGACTTGCTCGGCAGACTTGTTCGGGAGACCTAGTCGGAAGCTCGAGAGGCCCGGTCGGAATTGCAGGAGAAATTCATTAAAGTGTTTAATAAAGGAAAGAGACAAGTCTCTCTTCATTGGATGAAGAGAAGGTGAAGAGTCACATGAAAAGATGTGCTCTTTATTGGTTTTAATGAAGGAAAGTCAAAGAGACAAAAGACTCTTTATATTCATGGGATGAGTATAAAAGAGAGTCTAGTCATTTTGAATGACAAGTGAGAGCTATCCCTTCCTCCTTCTTCCTCTTCTCCCTCTTGGCCGAAACACTTTTGGGTTCTTGGTTGTCTTGTGAACTACCTCAAGTTGCTAGCACAACTAAGGTTGTTCTTCCCGAAGTTGAGAGATCGTGTCCGTGTGGATACGAATAGAGGCATGGACACTTGAACGTGCAAGAGATCCGGTCCATCTTGGATGAGCGGGATAAGCGAAAGGGCACGCTCCAAAGGTATACACTGTAGATAGATCTATTAGATAGATGAACTTTGTACGTGTTTTTCTTTTGCATGGATCGCTCAAGGGATCTTGTTTCCGCTGCGTTTGTGTTTTGGTGCCGAGAGATCCCAACAGAGAGACCCTCATCCATACAAGAGTATGAAAAAGCTCTAACCTCCACCAATGCCAAATCAAAAGAGCACATCATATACTTTGGATGCAACAAGAAGGGGCACTACAAGGACAAGTGTCCACTAGGTAAAAAGGAGGTAATCCCTAAACCCAAGTCCATTAATTTAAAATCTAATGTGGGTTCTAGGGAAAAGAAAGAAAAGAAGCACATTAGGTGTGATACTTGTGCGGAGCTAGGACATTATCACACTCAATGTCCAAGGAAAGGAGTGCTTAAGAAGATGGAGCACTTAAAAAGATGGGAAAAAGAAGAGAAGAAATGGATCTCGCATCAAAGGGGAGCAACAAGGGTAAGGGAGGTAATCCCTAACATTACTTATGCTCTAAATGCTTTTATGAATGCTAGAATTGATAATGATTGTTTGCCTATGCGTGCTTTTGGTTTTAAGTATCATAATAGAATTAAAAATACTATTGCATGCCAAAACACCAAAGAACCCATGTTTCATGATAAATCTAGGGTTTTTAGACCTAAGGACCAAGGCATTAACCCTAAGAAAGGAAGACACATGCCTAGAAAGATGGGTAGATCTAGGAAGGATCAAAATAGACATAGTGATACTAAGGTTAGGAATTTAGAGAAGGAAAATTAAGTTTTGAGGGCAAAACTTGATAAACTAGAAAAGAACCTAGATAAACTCATTAAGAGGCCCATGGGAGTAAGCATGAGGCCAAATGACCAACACCATAGAAATAATAGACCGGGTCTAGGATACCACCCTAGGATGTCAAATGTTAGTAAAATGTCATATTCAAGGATGTCTTATGCTTATGGTAAAGAAAAGGTCAAAAATGGCAAGGAAAAGCCATTTAAAAGGAAAAAAAGAAGAATTGACCAAGAAAAAAGTATATAGAGTCAAAGGATTGATAGTTGAAGGTCAAGAAGCACTGGATGATCACCGGTGTGGCCTTGCATTTGTAAGTAAGTTACCTAGGGAGGTAACTAGGGATAAGAGCTCAAGGGAGAGCTCTAAGAACCAAAATGGGAGTCATGGTCAATGATCTCAAGGGGTTTTTGTTAGATCGTTGACGTATGCTAGAGGGGGTGAATAGTAATTTTCGACTTCTTCCTACGATTGTTAGTGCGCAAGCGGAAATCTAATAACTAAAACAAAACTAACAATGCTAACAAACTTATTTACGTGGTTCGGAAATGAAGACTCCTACTCCACGACAGTCCATGAGGTGGACGATCCCTCGATCCTTTGGTGGATCACTCCCCGGATGCCCTCCGGCTAGCTCGTGTAGCTCCTTGTGGGTGGAGAAACCTCGCCACAACCTTGAGTACACTTCTGAGCTCTAAAGACTACTAACAAGCCTTAACCAAGCTTGTTTCATCAGAAGCTCCCAGCCCAAACCAAGTTCTCTTAAATAGAACTCAGGGTTGTAACTCACGCTGGCAGTCAACTGCTCCCAGGGCAGTCGACTGCCCCCACTCATATTCAACCATTGACAGCCCAACATTCGAATTCTGGCTACTGACCAGTCGATTGCTCCCAGAGCAGTCGACTGGTCCTGGGTCAAAAATCTTCTGTGAGTTTCTGTGTTCGCTGGTAGTCGACTATTGTAACACCAGTCGACTGCCCAGCTTACAAACACACTCCTACTCACTCAGAAGACCCTCCTCCATGCGTGCCTTCAGGTACACTCCCTTGGCTTGCCCCTTGAAGTCATCTTCCACCGGCTATCATCCCTCGGATGCGCACACAAGCCTTCCCTTGGCTTGTCTCCATGCTACCCTTCACGTGTGCCCTTTGAAGTCCACTTCCCGGCTTGCCCTTGGAGTCCTCCTCCCTCGGCTCTTGTCCCTTCATGACTCACCTGACTCTTCACCAGCAGCCTTGACTATTACCTTCGCGCCCTCTTCGTCTTCGGCCCTCATTCCTCAGATGCACACAAGCCTCCAACTTGTCTCCATGCCATCCTTCACGTACGCCTCGAAGTCAACGTCCCTCGGCTCATCATCCCTGTTATCCAAGGTCCCTCGGGTGCACACAAGCGTTCAGCTTGTCTCCATGCCACCCTTCACCGTACCAAAGCCGTCCAGCCAAGTCAATATGTGTAACTGCACATCCTGCACACTCACATACACATATTAGATCACAAGGGAAAACCTAACTAAAACTCTTTGCCCAAACATCAAAACTCATGGTCACTCCGGACCATAGATTGCATCAACAATCTCCCCCTTTTTAATGTTTGGCAATACGTTTAAGTTAGGAAAAATAAATATTAATAAATAGCAATAACAATGCTAAAACAAACATTTGGACTTATGTTGTCAAGGCTCTACCTTGGATTTACACTGCCAATGCACATGCAATGCAAACATGGATCCTATCCCAAGGCATCCCACACCTAACTTCGCCAAGTTAGGAATTTTACCAAAACCGGGCTTTTTAAAGCTTCTCCAAAGCTCCCCCTATATTGGACTTACAAAGGCTTTTTAAGAACCTCTCCAAGGTTCCCCTTACGCCAAGAATGGAGTAACCATGCTCCCCCTTTACGTAGTCTCCCCCTAGACCTAGGATTTCTTGCAAATGCGTGTTTGGTTTCCCAAATTAAACCCAACACTTCTCCCCCTTTGCCTAACATTCTCTTGTTCTTATCTCTCAACCCTAGATAAATATGTACTTATCAATCTTCCTTGAATTCCATGATATCACCATAGCCTCATTTCATACAATTGCCATTAAATCATGAGGCAAACCGTTATTCAAAGAGCATAAACAAGAATTTTAATTTTAAGGTCATATCCTATTAGCCAATCTACCTTTTCTCCTTAACCCTATGGATCAGTCGACTGCCCTAGGGGCAGTTGACTGGCAAAACACACAGAAGGTTCCCAGTCCTGGACCAGTCAACTGGCATCTGAATTTCAGGTTTTCAGCCTAATTTCAGAAATGCCTAATTAATTCTACAAATCTCCAAAAAATCTGAAATTTTATGGAGAGATTTGTGGAACTTATTCTACTTGGGAAAAATATGTTTCCAAATAAATGTACTCCGTATCCCAAGATTGGCACGAAATTCAACCCTTCCTAAATTGTATCACTTAAACCTCTCCAAAAGTCCTAATTGAGGCCTCTCTTTGATGTATCCTCTCATCTCTGACCATAATATCTTTTTATCACTGAGTTATATGGCATTTCCATATTAAATCCTAATTTCATCAAATATAATCTCATTTTTATCTTTTTCTCCATGAATTCCTTTTTAATGTGTCAATTCCTTGAGATTAAGACCCACGTTAGTCTTTCAAACCTTTTGGCACATTTCCTAGTCCACCTAGACTTCCTAGAAAAGTCATCTCCTGAGATCCACTTACCATGGATCCTAAAGGCTCCTAGAGCTCCCCCTTGAGCTCTTAGCCCTAGCAATTTCCCTAGGTGACTCAGTCCACACTAGACCACACCGGTGTGCCCCCGGTGATTCTTGACCTACAAAATGAACTCTCTTAATCTTAGACACATTGACTTTGGTTAAGTCATTTTCTTTCCCTTTGAATGGCACCCCCTTGTAATTTTTGGACTTCTCCTTTTTGCCATAATTATATGCCTCCCTAGCATACTTCTTTTCATTGGCATTGGAGACCTTAGACTGGTATCCCAATCCCGATCTATCATAGTTGGGTTTTAAACTACCCAACACCATATCTAAACCCTTAGATCCAACCGTGAATCTTTCTAGGGTCTTTTCCAATTTATCAAGCCTTGCCCTCAAGGCTTGATTTTTCCTTTCTAGACTTTTAACCTTAGAATCCACATGTCCACCTTGGACATTCCTAGACCTACCCATTTTCCTAGGCATATGTCTCCCCTTCTTGGGGTTAATGCCTTGATCCTTAGGTCCTAAGGTCTTGGATTTTTCATGATGCATATTTTTCCTAGGGTTTTGATCTACCTTGTTAATCCTATTGCTATCGTTATACCTAAATCCATGATTATGCACAAGCAAACATTTTTCATTATTTCTAGCATACATGGATGAATAACTGACACTATTTTTAACATTCATGGAGGAACTTGAATTTGAATTACATTTTAACTTAAGGTTAGGAATTACCTCCCTTACCCTTGGAGCTCCCCCTTGATGTGAGCTTCTTTTCTTCTTTTCTTCTTTCTCCCATCTTCTCAATTGCTCCATTTTCTTAATCTCTCCTTTTCTAGGACATTTAGTGTGATAATGTCCTAGCTCTCCACATGTGAAGCATCTAATTTTCTTTTTCTTCTCTTGGGCTTCTCCATTCCTACAACTCATGTTAGATTTAAACGGAATTAAGATGAGTGTAGGATTTACCTCCTTTTTCTTACCATTTGGACACTTATCCTTGTAGTGTCTCTTTTCATTGCACCCAAAACATATGATGTGGTCCTTTTTTTTGCTTTGGTGGAGGTTGGAGCTTCTTCTTACTCTTGTATAGACGAGGATCTCTCTTCCCCCTCAATTCTTGACTTTGACACCTCCTCTTCTTCTCTTGATGAGGTGGATGACCTTTCACATAATTCTTCCACTTCACTTGAAGAAATTGACAATTCCTTTTCTTTTTCTTCATCTTGACCTGTTTGACATATCTCCTTAGGCTCTTGAGCTTGTGTAGAATTCTCATGAAATGCTTCCAACTTGTTCCATAGCTCATGTGCATTTTTATATTTTCCTACACCACTAATTACATTGTTAGGCAAAATATTAAGCAAAATTGCAATTACCTTTTTATTTGCCTTTGATTGATTTTGTTGTTCTTGATTCCAATATCTTGGTCTAATCTTCTTCCCGTGCTTATCCTTTGGAATCTCAAATGGTTCTTCAAGAATAATCCTAAGGTCCCACTCCATTCCGAACCATGCTTCTATCCTTGTCTTCCAATATTCGAAATCTTCATGGTCGTAGGGGGTGGAGTGTAGATGTCATCCCTATTAGATGTGTATACTAAAAGACATTGCTCTTTTTATATATGAGAACATCTAATTTTTGAAGAGAGAGTCACAACTACACTAGATGCCTGTTTATATTAGTACATGCATGAAGTCGAATTACTTTGCATTGTAGATAACATGGTGTGTGGTGTCACACGGAAGATCATGTTATCAGTTCCTTGCTTAGTATAAATAGAGGCTCACAACCGAGATGGAATTGGACAAACCATCGGAATGGTTGTAGTGTAATTAGGTGTGGTTGGTCTTGACCATAGAATTACACTAGTGTGCCTTGAGTACATTGAGTAGGACCAAAACCCGAGGTTATCCAATTTGTACTGACTCGATAATTGGATAGGACCTCAGATTTTATTATGGAGTACGACTCCTTAATCCTGATATAATAACGGGCATATATTATTAATTATTGTCTCTTTGATTTAACAATGGACGAGATCTATTCTGTTAGATCGATAGGCCCGGTAAGTTGGGAGATAATATTAATAATATGGTGTACCATTGATTATTGACGGAATCCATGTCCTGGTGAGTCGGGTTGATAATGCCCCCTTAATGAGCTCGAAAGGTTCATCATGCTAAACTCTGCAGGTGGATTTGATCCGGCATGATGATAAGGTCAAGTGGTACTAGTCAAGGACTCAGAGGTTAATTAATTTGAATTGTCAGTAATTTAAATTAATTAATGGGCATTCGAGATCTTAAACACAGGGGGATGGATGACTCGTAATAAGTGGAGCCCATATGTAAATATGGGGGTTGGTGAGGTAATTCAATGGGGATCCTTTAGTGGAATGGATCCTCATTAATGGATAGGGTTTGGATCCATTAGTAGGCCAAGATCCAACTCCTCCTCATGGTCCCTATCATAGCCCTATATATACCCCATGGTGGCATGAAACCAAGTGGATGATGGATCTGATTAATCCAATGAAAACATGGAAACCCCTAGTTTTAATTCTCTCCTCTCTCTTTCCCTATCTCTCTCTCTCGGTTCATGGGGTGCCTTCTTCTCCAGCCACGCGTTGACAGCAGCCACTGCATGCTGCTTTCCTCTTCTCCAAGCCACGCGTGGACAACAAGATGGTGTGTGTTCTCTTCTTCTCGACTCACGCGTGGACGACAGAGTTCTCTTCCTCTCCAGCCACGCGTGGACAGCAGCCACTCGATGATGTATTCTCCTCTCCACTCACGCGTGGAAGCCTTCGGGCAAGGAGGATGGACGCCATCCTTTAGCAGGCTCGGGCAGGAAGGTAGCAAACGCTTCCTTCAGCAGCTTCAGAGGAGAAGAAAATATGGTTCACATGATTTCCTCAAAGGTAGAAAAGTTACTCGTGTAATTTTTCTCAAGGGAAGAGAATTGTGTGACCTTGAGTTGCTCATACAATTTTCTCAAAGGTAGAAAAGTTATGCGTGTAACTTTTCTCAAGGGAAGAAAATTGCATGAGTTTGAGAGGGAGCAGTGATTTTTCTCAAGGGAGAAAAGTTGTTTACACAATTTTTCTCAAGGGAAGAAAAATCTGCCGAGTAGGGTTTTGTGTTTTGATTATTTTCCTTGCAGTGGCAGACGACATCCTTTTGGATAGGGATTGGTTGGCGCAAGGTGAAGGGATCAACTTGGTGACCACGGGTCTTGGTAGATCGTCGCCCACACGACGTCCAACTGGGGAGGGTCATACGGTAGAAGATCGCGAGGTGATCGGGATGGTATATCTCTTCCCAAGCTCCTTTGATTATCCTTATGTCAATTCATGTGCTTGCTTTATATGTCTCGTCATTTCATGTGTGAAAGTTAATTATTTTGATTAGTTATCATAGTTAATAATTAACTAACTGGACCCCGACCATAAACACAAAAGTTAGTGATCAAATCGTTACCTTTTCCGCGGTCGAACGGTCGAGCAAATCACAAGGCCGATTTTGGTAATTGGCCGAGTTGTGATTTAGATCATTCGATACGGCATGAGATGGTCGTAGGGAGATGGGTCTCCACTTGGATTAATTTTTTAATCCGTAAACGTGGAGAGGTCTCTCGAATCGACCGAGTATTCGCTTAGGAAACCCGCCAAGCCATACCCAACAATCCCCCAACATGTCTTCCATTGTTCTTCCTCTAGCTTGTGCTCCTTTGGCGATTAGTTCAATGAGAGCGGTCCTTCGCTCTGATACCACTTGTTAGATCATTGACGTATGCTAGAGGGGGTGAATAGCAATTTTCGGCTTCTTCCTATGAATGTTACTGCGCAAGCGGAAATCTAATAACTAAAACAAAACTAACAATGCTAACAAACCTATTTACGTGGTTCGGAGATGAAGACTCCTACTCCATGACAGTCCGTGAGGTGGATGATCCCTCGATCCTTTGGTGGATCACTCCCCAGATGCCTCCGGCTAGCTCGCATAGCTCCTTGTGGGTGGAGAAACCTCGCCACAACCTTGGCTACACATCTGAGCTCTAGAGACTACTAACAAGCCTTAACCAAGCTTGTTTCATCAAAAGCTCCCAGCCCAAACCAAGTTCTCTTAAATAGAAATCAGGGTTGTAACTCACGCTGGCAGTCGACTGCTCCCAGAGCAGTCGACTGCCCCCACTTAGATTCAACCATTGAAAACCCAACGTTCGAATTATGGCTACTGACCAGTCGACTGCTCTGGAGCAGTCGACTGGTCCAGGGTCAGAAACCTTCTATAAGTTTCTGTGTTCGCTGGCAGTCGATTGTTATAACACCAGTCGACTGCCCAACTTTAAAACACACTCCTACTCACGCCGAAGACCCTCCTCCACGCGTGCCTTCAGGTACACTCCCTTGGCTAGCCCCTTGAAGTCCTCTTCCACCGTCTATCATCCCTCAGATGCGAACACAAGCCTTCCCTTGGCTTGCCTCCATGCCACCCTTCACGTGTGCCCTTTGAAGTCCACTTCCCGACTTACCCTTGGAGTCGTCCTTGTTGGTGCAGAAAGCACCAAAGTCAAACCTGTGTTTTGATAATGGCAACAAGTTTCAAAAGTTAAGTCTTACTTGTTATCTAACAAGTTACTCTAGTGTGCAGGTTAAAAAGTCCTAGCGAAGGACTGCTAGGCACTGGCAAAGGAATGCCAGGGTACAAAGCCCTAGCGAAGGACTGCTAGGCACTGGCGAAGGAATGCCAGGGTACAAAGCCCTAGCGAAGGACTGCTAGGCACCAGGCGAAGGACAGATTGGGACTGAAGCCCTAGCGAAGGAATGCTAGGCACTGGGTGAATGACAGCTCGGTATCCAAGACCTAGCAAAGGACCGCCAGGCAAAAGTCCAACCAGAGGAGCGGTTGGCATCAGGTACATTCTCCCGAGAGGAGTAGGTGAGGACGCGTTCCCCATCGAGGGAATAGTAGGCGTCGGGTCGACCTAGGGTTCCATTTTGGAGGCCCAAAGTTAGAACCAAAACAGCTAAGGCTGTATAAACTAATATTTTATTGTTTTATGGTGTTTTGGACTAACCCTGGATGCAGGACCGAAGGAACGAGTGTCAGCAGCTCAGACAGCCTCAAAGGAATGAGGCACCAGCTGACCAGGGCGCCCGGAGTGTCCCGGGTGCCCCCAAGGTGAACACAAAACACATAAAACAAGAGCAGGCTTCGACAGCTCATATCCGGGGCACCCCCGTGCTCCCGAGCGCCCCCGCTGCTCCCGGGCGCCCCCAGCGTCCCGGGCGCTCCTTGCGCCAACTACCGAAGCAGCTCCCCTCGAAGCCAACAGATGAAAGTTTGACCCGGTCAATGCGGGCGCCCCGAGCGCTCCGGGCTCCCCGGTCAAAACTGATCCCGAATGTAAAGGGATCAGAAGCTGACCGAGCAACTTCCGGATTGAGTGACACGTGGGGGGGGGGGGGGGCGCCCCCAGACCCTATATAAAGGGCCCTCGACCCCAAGGCTCAAGCAACAATTCATTCAATGCTTCGACGCTCTTCTGCTCCCGCACTCTGCTCCGGAAACTTCCCAACTCGAGCCTACGACGTCCCTCCGCTTCGAAAAGTCGATCTACCTCAGACGTCGGTAACAAAAAGCGATATTTTAATTCTGTGCTTATTACACTACTATTGTAATCCATTTGTGTAAACTGTTTTTGTGCCTCATATAGAATTGCCCAAAGTAAACGGTCAACGACCGTGGGCCTTGGAGTAGGAGTCGACCTAGGCTCCGAACTAAGTAAAAATAATTGTGTTTGCGTGTGTTGTGTTTTATTTTCCGCTGTGCAATTTTTCTATCCCTAAATCCGAACGATTTCGATATTCACCCCCTCTATCGGTTCTCTCAATCCAACAAGTGGTATCAGAGCGGGGAAGTTCAAATTTGGTGCAACCACCAGTTTGAATATTTTTCGGATTTTTTTTTCTTTATCTCGTTCGAATTTCTTCTAAATTTTTCGTTTGAATTTTTTTCGTTAATCGAGGTTGGTGCAACACCCCTCATTATTTTATTTCCCTTATCCCGCACTACTAATCCAAGACCAAGTCTTGGGAACTTTTTTTTAGTTATTTCTTTTTCAGATTAAATGGCCATGCAAGAAGGATTCAGCACCGCCAGACCTCCACTTTTCAGTGGAGAAGACTTTTCCTACTGGAAAAGTCGAATGGAGGTCCACCTGAAAACTCAGGTGGACATGTGGATTATCATCCAGTCCGGACTGGAGATACCCAAAAATGCTAAAGGAGTTCCTCAAAGCTACTCAGAATGGGACACCGCTCTGAAGCGCAAAATAGAAGCCGATGCAAAGGCAACACAGACCCTACAATGCGGTTTAACGAAAGAGGAGCTGAACCGGGTGGGCCCCTTCAACAGTGCTAAGGAGCTGTGGGCAAAATTGATCGAGCTGCACGAAGGAACATCAGACACTCGGATCAGTAAGAGAGATCTGCTCCTGAACAAATTGTATACCATCAAGATGGCCGACAACGAAACAGCAGCCCAGCTTCACGCACGAATCCAAGATTTGATGAGCGGTCTTCACACTATAGGTCACAAGGTCGAAAACCGTGACCTAATAAGGTATGCTCTAAATGCTTTCCCGAGAAACACCTTGTGGGCATCTATGGTAGATGCATACAAGGTTTCAAGGGATCTCTCAAAAATTAAACTAGATGAATTATTTTCCGAATTAGAACTTCATGAACAGACTAACTGCAATTTAGCCGAGAAAGGTATTGCTTTTGTTGCAGGAAAAACTGGAAGGTCAACAAAGAAGAAGCCTCAACCTGAACCCGAGTCTAACTCAGACTCAGACTTAGAAGACGAAGAAGGAGATCGACCTAAGCTGGTCCGACTGGCCCGAAGTTACTATAGAGAATTGAAGAACCAAACCAACAGAAGGAAGGCTAATCGAAGAAAGGACGAACCAGCTGAACCCACAAATGACAGAAACAAGTCCAACGTGACTTGCTACGAGTGCAAGAAGAAGGGTCACTACAAGTCGGAGTGTCCAAATCTAAAGGAGACCAAAAAGACAAGAAAAAAGAAAGCACTCCAAGCAACCTGGGACGAATCTTTATCAGAAGAAGAAGAAGAAGCACCCCAATCAAACCTACTAGCCCTGACCGCCTCAGAAGAAGTCGAGACCGAGTCAGAATCAGAAGAGGACGACGGCAGACTAACCTTTTCAGAAGACGGTGAAATCAAGGTAAGTGGTTTCAATAGAAGACAATTAAATGATCTTATTTCTTATCTTTCCCGAGATTTGGCGAAAGCCAAACTCCGAGTCGAATCCCTCCGACAGGAAGTAAAACTCCTGAAAGAGGTAGCTGACTCTAAATCCTTAACCGAGAAAGTTCAAGAAGGAACTCCTACTCAAGTTGAAAAACTTGAAAAAGAGAACTCCTCCCTGAAAACTCAGGTTAAGGATCTTAGAGCTGCCTTAGAATGATTTACTTCTGGGTCCAAGAATCTTGACATGATTCTTGGAAAATAGAAGTCCGTTCTAAATCGATCCGGACTTGGCTATAGAACCAAATCCCGACAAAGATCTTATTTTGCTGTACTGAATCAGTCCAGAAGTAAAGTTCAGGCATGGGTACCAAAACTATGCCTGAACCAACCAACTAGATCAAATCAGTATTGGATCCCCAAGGACAAGATTCACATCTTGCCTAATCATATCGTGGCTATAGTCCAGCGGGAGCCAAATTGAAAATTATATTTATTGTTAAATAAAATTTAATTCTTGTAATTTGCCTGATTAAGTGTTTATTTAAATTTCTGCAATTTACCATGCTTAGACTTAGGTTAGTATAAGGACTGAACAAACTTAATTGAAACTTGAAAACATAGTATTGGGTGGAGATGAGATGATAGTACGTTAGGGAAACCAACTCTAATAAGATCAAGTTTACTTGGTCTCTTTAGACTGGTGAAACTAGCCGAAGCTACCAATCCAAAATCCAAACTAGTTAGACCAGAACTTTTTCAAAGATTAATTTTGAAAATGAAATTTCATTAAACGGCTTTGTCAAGGAAAGGGTTGATGATCCAATAAGGCTACGGTCAAAGAAGGCCTAGTGCCTCGCCAAGACCTGGAAGCCAATTTTTGAATTTCAAATTCAAATTACTTTTTGTTAAATTCAAATCTAACACAATTTTCAGTTAAGTATAGATTTAAACATTTTCTTTCAAAATAAATTGAAATGTTTTCAAAAATTAATTTAAGGTTATCAAAATAAATAATAATTTTTCAAAATAATTTTACTTATCAAAACCTATCTCGCAAAACCTATAAGGCTAACGTGATTGAAAATCCTAGATTTGGGTGAGACAGACTAGGCAGTGAAACTCAATTTAAGCTACTCCTGACTCTAATTGGATCCAAATCAATAAAACTCTTTATGTGTAGGAACATAAAGATTTGGACCAATGGATGTTGGATAGTGGTTGCTCCAGACACATGACTGGAGATAAATTGAAATTCACCAAACTCAAGTTCAAGAACCTAGGCTCAGTGGCATTTGGCAACAATGCTACACTCAAGGTAATTGGGTCAGGTAATATTGAGCTTAAATCTGACTTTATTATTAAGAAAGTTCTTTTTCAAATTTAACTTGCTTAGCATAAGTCAGTTATGTGATTCTGGTTATATAGTCACCTTCAACAATTCTAACTGCCTGATTAGAAATGTACAAGACTCAGAAATCATACTTAAGGGCACTAGGAAAAATAATGTACACACTATAAACCTTCCCTCAGTACCCAAATGTATGTTAACTCAGTTAGAACAATCGAACCTCTAGCATAGGAGACTAGGTCACACTAATCTGAGGACTATCTCAAAAGTCACCCAACTTGGCCTAATCAAAGGAATCCCCAAAATTAAAAATGAAAACCTAATATGTGAATCATGTAATCAAGGTAAACAAACTAAATCTAATCACAAACTAATCCAATCTGACCTAACTCAAACCACACTTGAGCTCCTGCACCTTGACCTATTTGATTCACATGGAGCCAAGTCACTAAGCGGGAACCGATACTGCTTAGTAATAGTTGATGATTATTCTAGGTTCACCTGGGTTAGGTTTCTAAAAACCAAAGATGAAACCCTAAACCTATTTAATGATTTCTGTAAATTAATTGAAAATCAAAACGATACTAAAATTAAAAGACTTAGGAGTGACCACGGGGGAGAATTTGAAAATCAACGGTTTGAGGAATTTTGTAAGGTCAATGGGTATTCATGGGATAGTCGAAAGAAGAAATAGAACATTACAGGAAGTCGCTAGGGCTATGCTCAACGAATTTAATTTAGCAAACCAATATTAGGCAGAAGCAATTAGTACGGCTTGTTACATCCAAAATAGGGTTCTGATTAACAAGCGACACAACAAAACACCCTATGAACTGTACTACCATAGGCTCCCAAATCTACACTACCTAAGGGTCTTTGGATGCAAAGTCCATATCCTAAACACCAAAGACTACTTAGGGAAATTTCAGTCCAAATCAACCCCAGGTATCTTCCTAGGATACTCAACCACAAGTAGAGCCTATAGAGTTTACAACAAACAAACTAAGAAAATTGAAGAAACAACAAATTTAATATTTGATGAAGAAGTCAACTCAACATCTGATAATCCAGACCTAACTTCATCAAATTCTGAACAAGAAAATAATGAACAAACTAGTGAACCTTTAATTGAACCCTTAAACGAACTAACTATTGAACCAATTAATGAGTCAACTGAACCAATTATCGAACCAACAAATGAACCAGCTCAAAGAGTCGAATCAAATAGTGAACCAAACCGACCAGCCGGACTTGAGGCTGAACCAAGTTCTAGAAGAACCAAGAAACCCAGACTTAGTCACCCAACCGATCAAATTATGGGTGATCCAACTCTAGGAGTCAGGACTAGATCCTCCTATAGAAACCTTAGTCAAATAGCTATGATATCAAAAATAGAACCCAAAACTATAGATGAAGCCCTACCTGACCCTGATTGGATCATAGCTATGCAAGAAGAATTAGCCCAATTTGAGAGGAACCAAGTATGGGAACTAGTGCATAAACCTGAAGGCAAATCCATCATTGACACTAAGTGGGTCTTTAGGAATAAGCTAAATGATCAAGGAGAAATAGTTAGAAATAAAGCCCGCTTAGTAGCTAAGGGATTCAGCCAAGTAGAGGGGTTAGATTACGATGAAACATATGCCCCAGTAGCTAGACTTGAATCCATTAGAATGTTGTTAGCCTTTGCATCCCATAAAGGATTTAAGCTATACCAAATGGATGTAAAGTCAGCCTTCCTAAATGGATTCATTAAAAAAGAAGTTTATGTAGGACAACCCCCTGGGTTTGAGGATTTAGACAAACCTGACCACGTTTACAAATTAACTAAAGCACTATATAGGTTAAAACAAGCACCTAGGGCTTGGTATGAACGTTTATCAACTTACTTAACTTCTAAAGAATTTAAACAAGGACAAATTGACTCAACTTTATTCATTAAAACCCTAGGAAAAGATATATTTATTGCCCAAATTTACGTAGATGACATAATCTTTGGATCCACCAACACAAACTTCCTAAAAGAGTTTGTCAAGATAATGGAAAATGAATTTGAAATGAGCTTAGTTGGTGAGCTTACCTTTTTCCTAGGTCTACAAATCAAAACTAGAGATGGAAACTACGTCCATCAATCCAAATATGCTAAAGAGTTAATAAAGAAATTTAAAATGGACAACTCTAAAAGCATAAGTAGCCCCATGGCCACCAATGTAAAAATAGATAGTGACCCTGATGGTAAGCCAATAGACCTCAAACTATATAGAAGTATGATAGGTAGCCTACTGTACCTTACAGCCAGCAGACCTGACATTCTTTTTGCTGTAGGGATGTGTGCTAGATACCAAACCCATGCTAAGGAAACGCACTTAGTAGCCCTAAAAAGAATACTAAGATATGTAAAGGGCACCCTAAATGTAGGGATTTGGTATCCTAGAACATCAACCTTCAATTTTCAGGATACTCGGATTCGGACTATGCTGGTTGCAAATTAGATAGAAAGAGCACAAGTGGAAGCTGCCAACTGTTAGGAAATAGTCTAGTAAGTTGGTGCAGCAGAAAACAACACTGTGTAGCTCTATCCACAACTGAAGCTGAGTATGTAGCCTTAGGAGAGTGTGTAGCACAACTTTTATGGATGATGCACACTCTTAAAGACTTCCAGCTCAACTACACCCAAACTCAAGTATTTATTGACAATATAAGTTCAATTAATCTAACTAAGAACCCAATACAACATTTCAGAACAAAACACATAGAAGTTAAACATCACTTCGTAAGAGACCATGTAACCAGGGTGAGATAGTACTTAAACATATAGACTCAAAATCCAACATAGCTGATATATTTACAAAACCCTTACCTGAGTCTGAGTTCAGCTCACTAAGAAGGCAGTTAGGATTGTGCTCTGTAGAATAGAGTAACTCTACTTTTGATTTTTTTTTGCTTTACTTAATCTAAAATCAGTTTCTAAAAGAATTTTGAAAAACTGTTGTTTTTAAAATCAGTTTTTTTAAAATCTTTTCCGACTTAGTTTTATTTCAAAACTATCCTCCTTCAAAACTAGGGATTTTTTTCGCAAATGGACTTAGCCTAGGCCCTAACCCTAGAACTGCATGCACCTATAGACTTAGAAGCCAACATCTCACAAGCACCTTAGGGTACTTTTGATTGATAACCTAGAAAGGGTTGAGATGCTTTGGTCTTTGCCTCAATTCAAGATGCTTTAAGTCAGTGCATCTGCAGTAATTGGGGCACTAAATACAATTTATACAGCAATCAAGTTAAGTGTCAAGTTTAGAAAATCTAACTTGAACAGAAACACTTAACTTGACTAACCCTAGCAAAAACTACTGCTTATAACAGTTAATGAGTAGCTAAATGGGTTAGACAGGTCCCTACAAGAGAAAATCAACTGATTTGATTTAGGTCTTATCATAAATTGGTTCAGTACAGCAAAATCATGCAAACATTTTTCCTTATGAAAGTCATTTCCTTTATGCAATTTATTTTCTACTATATTTATCTGTTTTTGATATATGGCAAAGGGGGAGAGATAAGAAAGGAGAGAATTTAAAAATTTTTTAATTTTTTGTCTCTCAAAATTTCAAACTCTATCCTTTATTCAAAAAGTACTAAGCTTCTCTTACTTAAAATTTTCTAAGTACTTAAGCTTTTCAAAATTTTCTAAGTACTTAAGCTTTTCAAAATTTTCTAAGTACTTAAGCTTTTCAAAATTCTCTAAGTACTTAAGCTTTTCAAAATTCTGTAAAGTACTTAAGCTTTTCAAAATCTTCTAAGTACTTAAGCTTCTCAAAAATTTACTAAGTACTAGAGTTTGTCAAAAATTTACTAAGTACTAGAGTTTGTCAAAATTTACTAAAGTACTTAAGTTTTTTTCTTACTAAGTACTTAAGTTAAAGCTTTCAAAGACCTTTTGAGTCCTTTAAAACTTAAAGCTTTAAAATTTTTTAAGTACTCTAAACTCATACTTCCAAAAACTCTTCTATGTATTTTAAATTTAATTGTCAAAAGATTTCAAAGTACCTAAACTTAAGTTTTCAAAAGTGCAAAAAGTATTTTTTTTAAATACTTAAGTTTTCAAAAGTGTAAAAAAAAATATTTTTTGAAAATACAAAAGCCTTCTGTTGGAAATAATTCTAAGTAAAATTTTTTCTTAAACTTAGAACCCCACGAATTTTTAAAAAATCTAGGGGGAGAGTCCTTCCAGGGGGAGGGAACAAAATTTAATATTTTTACATGCTTTAATTAAACTTAACTTTTTGAACTAGGGTTGCCATAAATCAAAAAGGGAGAGATTGTTGGTGCAGAAAGCACCAAAGTCAAACCTAAGGTTCAAAAGTTAAGTCTTACTTGTTATCTAACAAGTTACTCTAGTGTGCAGGTTAAAAAGTCCTAGCGAAGGACTGCTAGGCACTGGCAAAGGAATGCCAGGGTACAAAGCCCTAGCGAAGGACTGCTAGGCACTGGCGAAGGAATGCCAGGGTACAAAGCCCTAGCGAAGGACTGCTAGGCACTGGCGAAGGAATGCCAGGGTACAAAGCCCTAGTGAAGGACTGTTAGGCACCAGGCAAAGGACAGCTTGGGACTGAAGCCCTAGCGAAGGAATGCTAGGCACCGGGCGAAGGACAGCTCGGTATCCAAGACCTGGCAAAGGACCGCCAGGCAAAAGTCCAACTAGAGGAGCGGTTGGCATCAGGTACATTCTCCCGAGAGGAGTAGGTGAGGACGCGTTCCCCGTCGAGGGAACAGTAGGCGTCGGTTCGACCTAGGGTTCCATTTTGGAGGCCCAAAGTCAGATCCAAGACAGCTAAGGTTGTATAAACAAATATTTTATTGTTTTATGGTGTTTTGGACTAACCCTGGATGCAGGACCGAAGGAACGAGTGTCAGCAGCTCAGACAGCCTCAAAGGAATGAGGCACCAGCTGACCAGGGCGCCCGGAGTGTCCCGAGTGCCCCCAAGGTGAACACAAAACACATAAAACAAGAGCAGGCTTCGACAGCTCATATCCGGGGCGCCCCCGTGCTCCCAGGCGCCCCCGCTGCTCCCGGGCGCCCCCAGCGTCCCGGGCGCCCCCTGCGCCAACTACTGAAGCAGCTCCCCTCGAAGCCAACAGATGAAAGTTTGACCCGGTCAATACGGGCACCCCGAGCGCTCCGGGCGCCCCGGTCAAAACTGATCCCGAATGTAAAGGGATCAGAAGCTGACCTAGCAACTTCCGGATCGAGTGACACGTGGGGGGGCCCCCGACGTCCCGGGCGCCCCCAGGCCCTATATAAAGGGCCCTCGACCCCAAGGCTCAAGCAACAATTCATTCAACGTTTCGACGCTCTTCTGCTCCTGCACTCTGCTCTGGAAACTTCCCAACTCGAGCCTACGACGTCCCTCCGCTCTGAAAAGTCGATCTACCTCAGACGTCGGTAACAAAAAGCGATATTTTAATTCTGTGCTTATTACACTACTATTGTAATCCATTTGTGTAAACTGTTTTTGCGCCTCATATAGAATTGCCCAAAGTAAACGGTCAACGACCGTGGGCCTTGGAGTAGGAGTCGACCTAGGCTCTGAACCAAGTAAAAATAATTGTGTTTGCGTGTGTTGTGTTTTATTTTCCGCTGTGCAATTTCTCTATCCCTAAATGCGAACGATTTCCGATATTCACCCCCCCTCTATCGGTTCTCTCGATCCAACAGTCCTCCCTCAGCTCTTGTCCCTTTATGACTTAGCTGACTCTTCACCAGCAGCCTTGACTATTGCCTTCGCGCCCTCTTCGTCTTCGGCCATCATCCCTCGGATGCACACAAGCCTCCAGCTTGTCTTCATGCCATCCTTCACGTACGCCTCGAAGTCCACGCCCCTCGACTCATCACCCCTGCTATCCAAGGTACCTGGATGCACACAAGCCTCTATCTTGTCTCCATGCCACCCTTCAACGTACCGAAATCGTCCAACCAAGTCAATATGTGAAACCTGCACATCCTGCACACTCACATACACATATTAGATTACAAGGGAAAACTTAACTTAAACTCTTTGCCCAAACATCAAAACTTATGGTCACTCTGGACCATAGATTGCCTCAACTATTTTCTCCTATGTGATTAGATGGACTATGGAGTGTGCCAAAGGGTTTAAAAGGCTAAGGTTAGTCTTAATCCTAGGGAATTAGCACACTAAACTGCAGACTTATGGTGAAAAAGATGAAAATAGGATCATATTGGGAGAAAATTGGTTTTTAATGTATAAATGTCATATAACTCAGTGCTAGAAATGTATTATGATTAGGTATGAGAAGATACATCAAGGAGAGGCCAAAATTAGGACTTTTGGATAAGGTTAAATGATACAGCTTAGGAAGGGTTGAATTTCGTGCCAATCTTGGGATCCGGAATAGTTTCGTTTGAAAACATATTTTTCCCAAGTAGACATAAGTTTCACAAATCTCTCCATGAAATTTTAGATCTTTTGGAGATTTATGGAATTAATTAGTCATTTCTGAAATTTAGTTGAAAACCTGAAATTCAGACACCAGTCGACTGGTTCAGAACCAGTCGACTGGTCTAGGACTGGGAACTTTCTGTTTACTTTACCAGTTGACTGCCCCAAGGGCAGTCGACTAATCCGACCTAAGAAACATTCTGTTCATTTTCCCAGTCGACTGATCCGTAGGTTTTAAGTATAAACAAACTGCGCGGGGGTGGCCAAACCTAGGGTTTTGTGTGCCACCCCCTGCGAACATCTCTTCTCCCTGACCTCCTCTCTGGTTCTAAGGCCCTTCCACGACCTAGAAACACTCTCCTAGCCTCGTCCATCTCTGAACTACACCTAGGGTTCGTAGAGACTCTTCTTTCAAGCCAATCTTCACTCAACTTCATCATGAAGCGAATGGGAAAAAGGTAAGACTTTGCATAGTTTAATCTTTCCCATTTAAACCATGATTTGGAGCTAATGTGGTCTATTTTGTTTGTTTTCTTCTTGTTCTATCTGATTATGGGATGGTATAGGTACATGTATTTGTGTGTCACATGTTAGGTTGACTTCTAAAAGGCAAAAGGGTGAGGGGTCGTCACAACAAGGTCGGGTAGACTCGAGGGAGTTTCGTTTCCGATCCGTTGACTGCCGGAAGAGATTCACAGATAATGAATTCGTGTTAATGAATTGTAGGTACCTCAATAGGTCTTACTTTCAAGGGAAAACCCCACAGATTGCCAAAATGGTTACCTATTTTGGGTTAGAACAATTAGTGTACTGTCAGCATGACATTAATCTAGACCTATGTTAAGAATTTTATGCAAACCTCATGTGCATCAATCCTGAAAATGACCTATATGAGTCCATGGTGGCTGGAGTCCCTATCCCCTTCTCATCCACTATTTAGGTATATTTTTGGGGTGTAGGGCATCTACCAATGTAGTCACATATTTTCCTAAAGTTGTTGAGCCTCTTTCCTTTCATGATGTCACTATTGATCAGATCCACATGCATTATTTTGGAAGACATCGCCGCATTTCAGAGCGTATTTTTGACGCTAAGAACATGAGTCCTTTTATTCATGTCATGTATAAGATTGTCTTAGAATGTCTGTTGCCCATTGTCACCAAGGGGCGGTCTAGGATTCGACTGCCACACTTGGTCATGATGTATGCCTTAAAGAGGAGGTTAGACATTGATATCACCTTGCATGTGTTTACATCTATCTATCATTTTTCCCATAGTGTGAATGGGAAGATTTACATGTCATTCTGCCATATCCTGACCAAGTTCCACAAGTCTCGAGGTATACGCACATCTAGGGGTTAGGTTCATCACCTATCAAAGGACTATGATCAGATTGACACACGTCAATTGTCCTTGGAAGGGATTGAGTGCAGACAGGGGGAGATAGTTTGGAGGCAGCGTCCTGAGTCCTCCAGCTCTAATGAGGAGCCTGCTGATGGAGTTACACAGGAGCAGTTTTCCCAGCTCCAGTCTGAGGTTCACAGCATCTGAGAGGACTTCCACGGCTTTCAGCAGTAGTAGATGGGCTTCTGGCAGACATAGACTGCAATTCAGGAGGAGGTTCATGGTCTCACGCAGTTCTGTCAGGGGTTCCAGCGACAGCAGGATGAGATGTATGCGATGATACAGCAGTTGCATCTCATATATCAAGGACCCCCTCCTCCTCCTCCTCCAGTCGATGACATGTAGTAGATCTGACTTCATTTTGTGGTTTAGTGTTGAGAGTATTTTGTTTGGATGTGTATTATCTCTCAAACACTTGTTTTGGGCTATGTATTATTTGATGACTTGGGGGCTACAACCCTTGCGGCAATCTTATGCTTCACTTTGACTTATGCATGAACTTTTGAATTTATGTTTGTATTGCTTTCATTTCAGTTCATGATGTGTTGATTGAAATAATGTTTTATTGAAAATCATGGATTGCTATTAAATTATAAGATATGGTTTTAACTTAAAATCTTTGGTTATGCTTTCATGTTATGTTATGAAATTTTATATCATGACTTCATATTAGTTATAGTGCTTAAAATTCATTGGTTGATATTGAATGATAAGATCTTTCTAAATGAAGGCATAAGGGAGGTTTGTATGTGTATGACTAGGGTTAAGAATAAAAGTGGGGGAGGTTTTGTCATAGTAAAACTCTATAAAGAAAAAGGGGGAGTTGAGAGCAATTCCATGTGTAAAATAGTATTGGAAGAGTTGGCAAACACAAGGAATCATGAATAGATTCCAAAGTTAATACAAAATGCCAAGTTTTGAGGAAATTAGAGTTTATACCAAAAGTCGAGCACATTTGATATTTTTCATGAAACTATATTTTTCTAGGATAGAGTATATCCTAACAAATGTGCTTGCAAAATTTTAAATTTTTTGGAATATTGTAGAATTTTCTATGCGTTTCTAATTAGGTTGGAAATTCAGAGTTGGCAATATCAGTCGACTGCCCCGGGGGTAGTCAACTGATGTCACGGGCAGATTGAGAATCAGTGATTTCTGAGGGGTTTTTTCAGAAATTCGTTGAGTTCTGTTTGGCACCAGGGGTAGGGTTGTTTGGGGCAATCTTTTTTATGGTGTCAAAGGGGGAGAAATTGGGTGTTAAGTTAGGTTTAACTTGACATGAGAAAATGTGTGATGTTAAGTTGGGTTAAGTTGGGTAGAACTTAACTTGGTGTTGGTTGTGAGAATTGAAAATTGGGAGAAAGCATAGGTTAAGGGGGAGGTTGCCTCTTGTTTGTTATGCTTTAATTTTCAATTGCTATTGCTATTGTTGATTGTGTTTACCTAACTTAACATATTACCACACATCAAAAAGGGCAAGATTGTTGGGGCAATCGGCCCTAATATGATCTGGAGGAGCATGGGTTTTGATATGTGTGTCAATATGATTAAGTTAGAGGTTGTTGTTGGACTAATATGTGTATGTGAGTTTGCAGGTTTGCAGGTACACATAGACTTGGTTGATGTCTTCAGGTGAAGGGTGGCATGGAGGCAAGCTGGAGGTTTATGTGAGCATCCGAGGGACCGTGGATAGTAGGGACGATGAGCCAAGGGACGCGGACTTCGAGGTGTACATGAAGGATGGCATGGAGGCAAGCTGGAGGCTTGTGTGCGCATCTGAGGGATGAGGGCCGAAGACGAAGAGGGCGTGAAGGCAACAGTCGAGGCTGCTGGTGTAACGACCCGGAAAATTCTCTCAATATTTTCTTTAAAATATTGATCATGTCTAGATAATTTTTCGAGGGACCTAGAAATATTAGTACGAACCTTAGCCTAGAAATCCATGATTTTTCTCATTTAAATTGAGAAACTAAGTACTAATGGGCCTTATATGGGCTTTTCTAGTACCATGATTATTAGTGGATTTTAGGTAGAATTTAATATAAATATAAATGGAGTTTGGTTAAGGCTTAGGGGAAGAGGAAGAGACACCATGACTCTTCACTTACCCTCCTTAATGTGCTATAAAGAGGGGGTTTGGGAGTTTCTTTCTTCCTCCCTCATTCTAGCCGAAAATCTCAAGAGGAGATTTCCCTTGGAAAAGCTCCACAAGAGGTCTCATCCCCAAGATCTAAGGGGTCTTCCAAAGATACAAGGACAAGGGTGTTCAAGGGTCCAAAGATCTTACCATTTTCTTCTCTTCCAAGGTTCAAAAAATCAAGAAACCCAAGGTAAGACTCCCTCACCTGTGGTATAATAGTTCCTTACGATTTCCATGATTTTTAGCATGATATATTGGTTAGTTTTTGGATTTGATGTTGAAAGGAAGAAAAACCAAGAACCTTAAGTTTATGGGTTTCGGCCACCATGATTTAAAGGTCTAAAATTATGCTAAAAATCATGATAATGTTGTTTAATGTTCCCTTATGATGTTTAGAGGTTAAGTATAATTTTTGGGAATTTTTGGAGTACCCTAGGACACCCTAGGGTTTCGGCCAACATGAAAGAAACAAAACTAAGAACCCTAAGTTTAAGGGTTTCGGCCACCATGATTTAAAGGTCTATAATTATGCCAAAAATCTTGATAATGTTATTTAATGTTCCCTTATGATGTGTAGAGGTTAAGTATAATTTTTGGGAATTTTTGGATTACCCTAGAGACCCTATAAGTTTCGGCCAACCTCAAGGACCCAAAGGTTAGGGTTGAGTCCTAAACTTCAAGTATATATTTTTATGTGTTGTCATGATATAAGGGTGATGGAGGGTGATTATGTGAATTTTCACATGGCCTAGAGACTCTATAAGTTTCGGCCAAGAAGGGTTAATAAGGTAAAAGTTATGATTTATTTCAAGTAAGGGCTCCAATGGCTCTATGGTAAGATGTGATTAGTATTTAATGATTGATTTGGGGATTTTAATGGAATTTTTCCATACCCCCATGGCCTTATAAGTTTTTTTCCAGCCCTAGGAAAGTGGCCTAAAGGTTAGGGTTAACCCTAATCATGGGCTCTAATGACTTCCTATGGTCTCCTAAATGATGTATGGTTGTTCCTTTACCTTATGCTATGTTACATGTTTATGGAATTGATGGAACTCCACCTTAGAAGTTTTGGCCAAGCCTTGAATCTAGGGTTTGGGGTGGAGTTAGGGTTCAAAGAATGATGGTTCATGGTTACCATAAAGTATCTATATGTATAGGATCAAGCATGTGGTAGAAATCATGTTAACTATAACCCTAAGGTTTAAGCACCATGTTTATGTTTCATGTTTAGGTTATGATTGGATGCCATGCTTAATAGGGTTATTATGAATGTTAATGTTGTAGACCATGTATTGGAATGGTAGGTAGAATGTTATGGAAATCCTACCTATGTATGTTTATGTGATGTAGGGAACCATGCTAAGTTATATGCTCACGTTATGTTAAGAACCATGTTAAGTTATTGTGTATGTTCATGATATGAATGATGCCATGATAAGTATGATAGGTTTATGTTCATGATATGAATGATATGCCATGTTTTATGAATAATATGCATGTATGCCATGTCTTATGAATGATACGTATGTATGCCATGTTTTATGAATAAGATGTATGTATGCCATGTCTTATGAATGAGGTTAAAGTACATGCCTTTAAGGCATAACGATGATGTTAAGTATGATGAATGAATGATGATGAATGACAAGTATGATGAATGAAAGATGATGCTTATGTCTTTAAGACATAAGTTTGCTAAACGGCACGGTCGATGGTCGACGGTACGACGATCAAGAGGACCGGTAAATGGGCCGGTAGACGGGCCGAGCCGTAACAAGTTATGCTATGTTAAAGATGCCATGAATGTCTTATGAATGATGAAACATGAAAAGTATTTTACTTTATGTATGGGCTTGTACCGGACCGAAGTATGGGTCCAAGGGATGGGCACCTTAAGAACGCCCCGGTTTTAGACTACCGAAGCTGTCCACGGTTCTGGCACTACCGAAGCTGTGCAACAGGGATGGGCACCTTAAGAACGCCTCGGTTCGGGGACTACCGACTATGCTGTCCTTACCCTAGTAGGTCGGGGCTCGCGACCTCGGACTTGCTAGGGATGCGCGCTATGATGTATGTATGTGGTACAAGCCGGGGACCCCAAATGATGTTATGATGATTATGTTTAAGCATTTAAAAGTATGTTTTTAAAAGTTAAGCATCCTTATGTATATGCATTCCACTCATGCATCCATTCATGTTATGCATTATGCTATGTGATAAGATTTTATGCTTACGTTCATGTTAAGAAGTATGCATGAGAATGAATGAACTATGCCATGATTATGTTAAGAAGATGTTCATATGATATGATAGGTATTATGCCATGTATTATGTCATGCTTAGAATGTTCACTATGTTTATGTTTATGCTATGTATGATGCCATGCTTAGAATGTTCACTATGTTTATGTTTATGCTATGTATGATGTCATGCTTAGAATGTTCACTATGTTTATGTTTATGCTATGTATGATGCCATGCTTAGAATGTTCACTATGTTTATGTTTATGCTATGTATGATGTCATGCTTAGAAAGTTTACTATGTTTATGTTTATGTCATGTATAATGCAATGTTTAGAATGTTTACTATGTTTATGTTAATGCCATGCTATGTATACGATAAGTGATGTAAGATGTTAGGTTCTAAGTAGAGCACCAAGTATGTTAATGTTTCATGTGCTCATTATGAGATGATGAATGATGAATGGTTTTTGTGAGTAGGAAAGAGTCTTACTAAGCCTGTGTGCTTACAGTCTTATTTCCTTATACCGTAGATCATTCAAGGGGACAATGATGGAAGCAGCAGGAGGGCACGAACGCATGTGTGTAGTAGTGACTTGGCCCAGGAAACTATATGTTTACTGTTTATGCTAGAACTTCACCTCGGTTACTTATATGTTTGAATAATGACTTCTGGAACCTTATGATATGATGTTATGTATGACATGATATGATGCTTAAGTTTAAAGTTAATATGCTAAGGTTCCCATGTCATTAAATTAAGAATGGTAATAGGGCATGTATAAGTTAAAGTTATTCCGCTGCCTTATGATGTCTACATGCCCTAAGCATGTTAACGTAACGCCGCTTTTAAAAAAAAAAAAAAAGCGGGCGTTACAGCTGGTGAAGAGTCAACCAGGTCGTGAGGATTCGAGTGCGGAGAGAAATGTACTCGGAAAGGGCAACCCTAGGTTAGGGAAGGACCAGTCGACTGCTCTGGGAGTAGTCGACTGGTAATTGCTGGGGATTCGAACGTTGGCTGTAACGGTTGAATCTGAGTTGGGCCAGTCAACTGCCCATGGGGCAGTCGACTGGTAGCGGCCATTTACTACTCGAGCTCTATTTAAAGGAGCTCGTTTAAGGCTATTGTTCTGGTGCGAAATCTGCTTGGATAGAGTGGATTAGTAGCCTTTGTTGCTCAGGTAGTGTCTAAAACTTGTGGAGAGGTTTCTCCACCCACAAGAAGCTATAAGATCTAATCGGAGGTGCTCCAGGGAATCATCCACCGACGGATTAGAGATCACCCACCTTACAGGCAGCCGTGGAGTAGGAGTTCTATCTCCAAACCACGTAAATAGGTGTGTCTCAGTTGTTAGTTTTGTTTTTACTTAGTATTTTCCGCTTGCGAACTAACAATTGTAGGAAGAAAATGAAAAGTTGCTATTCACCCCCCCCCCCTCTAGCAAGCCTACATCGATCTAACAAAATCTTGCAAGTGGACTATGGTCCAACATGATGAAAAGGTTGAGTGGTACTAATCAAGGATCAGGAGGATAATTAAATAAAATAGTCAATAATTTAAATTAATTATCAGGCATTCGATATCTTAAACACGGGGAGATGGACGACTCATAATAGGTGGAACCCATATGAAAATATGGGGGTTGGTGAGGAAGTTCAATGGGATCCTTTAGTAGAATGAATCTCCATTAATGGATCGGATTTGGATCCATTAGCGGGCCAAGACCCAACTCCTCCTCATGGTCGCTACCATAGCCCTATAAATACCCCATAGGAGTCATTATACAAGGCTAATTAATCATCCAACATACAAGAATCCAAAACCCTAACCCTCTCCATACTCTCTCTCCTAGGGTTGATATTGCGCCGGTGAGGAAGAGGAGAAGAGAAGGAGTTTTCTCCTTCATCCATCTTTAAGTCTTCTTCCTTCTTGGTGTGAGGGTTCAGCAGGACTAGGAAGAGCTTCTCAGGGTTCGGCGAGGAGTAGAAGAGAAGGAGGTGGGCTACCGGCGACGATCTTGGGAAGTTGCGGCGCTAGCTATGAAGAGGAGAAGAATTCAAATTCTTCTCCTTCTTCTTCTCCACATTCTTCTTTCTTCTTCACATCCTCCTCCTTTACGTGCGCAAGCAGTGGACAAGGAGGTGAGATAGTCGATGGCCTGAAAAACAAGGATTTTCCTTGTTTTGGCGTCGGCAGAAAGTGAAGAAGGAGGAGAGGTGGTTGCGGTTGTGTGTGGGAAGAAGAGGAGACTTATTCTCTCTTCTTCTTCCTCTTCTTCATTTTCTTAGCCTTCCTCTCGGTGCTGCCTTGTGGCCGGCGGTCCTCGGGAGCTTGGGGTCGCTGGCAGCGCAAGGAGGAGAGGTGGTCGGCGCAAGGAAACCCTAGAACTAGGGTTTTTGTGTTGGTGCAAAGAAGAAGGATTGAAGAAGGTGATTAATTACATGCCTTGGTGACTCTGCGTCTTGGTAGCTTGTCGCCCACACAACGTCCATACGATAGAAAACTGTGAGGTAAAAGGCGAGGTATACCTCTCCCTAGCTCCGTTTTTGTTCTTATTATTTCCTTGCTTTGATTATTCTTATCATCGCATGTGTTTTTGTTAATTATCATAGTTTAATTATTTATTAATTAATATTGATAATTAATTGTGTCATGGACCCCGATAATAAACACTAAAATCGATGATCTATTCATCATCTTTTCCGCGGTCGATTGATTCGGAAAGTTACAAGACCTAACTTTGGTTTTGGCTAAGTTGTGACTTGAATCAATTAACACGACGACGAGACGGTCGTTTGGGAGACGAGTCTCTATTCGGATTAAATTTTTAATCCGTAGACATAGATAGGTCTCTCATGTTTGACCCCGTGGTTTCTTAAGAAACCCTCCAAGTCATACCCTCAGTTGTCATATCCCAAGCTACAACCAACAAATAGGTGGAGCCCATATGAAAATATGGGGGTTGGTGAGGAAGTTCAATGGAGATCCTTTAGTGGAATGGATCTTCATTAATGGATTGGTTTTAGATTCATTAGTGGGTCAAGACCCAACTCCTCCTCATGGTCCCTACCTTAGCCCTATATATACCCTATGGGATCAAGAAACCAAGGCTTAATCATCCAATTAATCAACCCAAGGCCTCTCTCCTCTCTCTCTCCTTCTCTCTCCTAGGGCAACCGGCCGGTGCAACCACAAGAGGATATCCCTATCCTCTTTTCTTCTTGCTTCCTCCACAATATCTCGGCCAAAGCTTACATAGATAAGGAAGAGTCCTCCTCTTCCTTTTGTGGTGCTCGGCGGCGAGGGTGGTGTGGCTGGTGGTTGGCGGGAGGCGGCACAAGGGGAGAATTGCGGCGACGCCGCAAACTTGGAGGAGGAGAGTTCTCGGCCGGATTTGTGTTGGAGTGAAGGTTGTTTCATTCCTTCATCTTCCTCCTCACCTTCCTCTCGATCACTGTTGAAGAGCTGGTGGTGCTCGGGTGGCTCATGGTGGTCGGTGACCCAAAAGGAGAGGGAAGAGTGGCCGGCGGCTAAACCCTAGGTTTAGGGTTTTTGTTGGCTTGTGGAGAAGTGATTATTTGGGGCCTTTGGTGATCCCGGTTCTCGGTAGCTCGTCACCCACACGACGTCTGAGAGGGAAGGGACATAAGGTAGAAGGCTACGAGGTAAAGAGAGGTATATTTCTCTCTCGGCTCTTGTTTCAAGTTTTATCATTTCATGTGTGAAATAATTGATTATTATTGTTTTGATTGATTGTTAATCATAGATAATAATTAATTATTTGGACCCCGATAATAAACACAAAAACTGGCAATCCACTCGTCGTCTTTTCCGTGGTCGTTTAGTTAGGAGAATTACAAGGCTCGATCTTTGTGATTGGCAAAGTTGTAATTTATACTAAACGATACGATGACGAGATGGTCGTTGGGAGACGAGTCTCTATTCGGATTAATTTTTTAATCCGTAGACATGGAAAGGTCTCTTAAAAATGACCAAGTATTTGCTTAGGAAACCCGCCAAGCCATACTCATCACCTAAGACATAGGTTGCATCCCCAAGATCTTTCATCGAGAAACACTCTCCCAGCCAAGTCTTGGTAGATTCTAGGCTAGGGATATCATTTCCTATAAGAAGTATATCATCAACATACAATATTAAGAACGTAATCTTGCTCCCACTAACCTTCTTGTAAATGCAAGGTTCTTCTGAATTCTTGACAAAGGAAAAAATCATTAATTGCTTCGTCAAATCATAGATTCCAACTCCGAGATGTTTGCTTTAGTCCATAAATGGTCTTCTTGAGCTTACATAATTTATTGACATTCTTAGATGTTATAAAACCGGGAGGTTGTATCATATATATTTCCTCCTGTCACCTTCCATTTAGAAAAGTAGTTTTAACATCCATTTGCCAAATCTCATAATCCTTGTAAGCTGCTATAGCTAGCAAAATCCCTAATAGACTTAAGTATTGCAACGGGCGAGAATGTTTCATCATAGTCAATTCCTTGACGTTGATTGAAACCCTTTGCCACAAGCCTTGCTTTATAGGTACTTATGTTCCCATCCATGTCAATCTTCTTCTTGAAGATCCAGCTGCACCCTATAGGTTTTACCCCAACTGGCACATCAACCAACTCCCAAACTTGGTTGGCGTACATGAAGTCTATTTCAGATTTCATGGCTTCTAGTCATTTCTCAGAATCATTTTAAGTAATTGCTTCCTCGTAAGTCAACGGTTCGTCTTCCTCAATGAGTAGCACTTCCTCATCTTGGGTTACCAACCAACCATATCTATCTAGTTGTCAATGTATTCTTGTGGACTTACATTGATCTCGCGTTTCTAGATCAGTCTCGGTTAAAGGAGACACTTGCACTTGTGGTACTGTCTCTTCGTCCAACTGTTCATCTTCCAACCTGTTTGTAGAGTCTATAATTTCTTCAAGATTTTCTTTACTTCCACTACTTTCTTTAGATATAAACTCTCTTTCCAAGAAACATCATTCCACTCCGACGTTCTAGGAGGTGTAAGTTGGGAAACTATCCCACACTCTTTTAAGTAATCAATGAACTCTTGGCTTAGATACTCGCCATCTTGATCACTTTGAAGAGCTTTAATCTTCTTGCCACTCTAATTTTCTACCTCGTTCTTGAACTCCTTAAACTTATCTAGAGTTTCAGACTTATGCCTCATTAAGTAGATATATCCATATATGCTTAAATCATTAGTAAAAGTCACGAAGTAGGTATAAGCTCCTCTAGCCTGAATTTGCAATGGACCGCATACATCACTATGTATGAGTTCTAGTAGTTCCTTTGCCCGTTCACCTATCTTGGTGAAAGGCTTCTTGGTCATTTTACCTTGTAAACATGCTTCGCATGTATCTATGGGCTCTAATTCAAAAGAGTCCAAATACCCATTACTGAGTAATTTAGCGATGCATTTTTGGGTTACATGACCAAGTCTACAGTGCCAGAGATATGTCAAGTTTGAGTCATGCAATTTCTGTTTCTTTTTTTTTCAATACAATAAATCGGTTTATCTAAGTTAAGAACATAAAGACCGTTATTCATTGAACCATTCTCATAGAATACATTATTCAAATAAAAGGAACATAACTTGTCCTCGAATTGAAATACAAATCCCTTGGCGCCCAAACTTGACACCGAAATGATATTCTTTGAGAAACTAGGAACAAAATAATAGTTTTCTAAATTCAAAACTAGTCCACTAGGCAAATTTATTGAATAAGTTCCTACAGCTAATGCAGCAACTCTCGCTCCATTAGCTACTTGTAGGCCCATCTCGCCTTTGGACAACCATCTGCAGTCATTTAGACCCTGCATGTTCACACAAATGTGAGAACTACTTTCAAAATCTATAACCCATGATGAAGAAACAGAAAGATTGCATTCTATCATAAAGATACCTGAAGCATCCACTCCACTGGCATTCTTCTTCATGAAAATATAGCAATTTTTCTTCTAGTGACCTTTCTTGCGATAGTAGAAGCACATGGCCTCCTTTTCATTAGATTGGGGCACCTGCATCCCTTTCTTAAGCTTCTTCTGAGCTCAATATTCGGGATTCTTCACTGCATTAGCCTTGGGATTAAATTTCCCGGTGCTAGGGCGCTTGCTGATCTTTCTTACCATCATTGTATGCAGTGAAGGATTTACCTTCATATCATTCTCAACATTTTTCAGCATTGTCATCAGATCAGTCAAACTCTTGTCCATACTGTTCATATTGAAGATCAACACAAACTGAGAAAAATACGGAGGTAGTGACGACAAGACCAAGTCAATGGCCAAGTCCTGGTCTAACTTGAAACCCAAGCTCTCAAGCCTTGAGTACAAGAGGCCCAACTTGATTTCCTTCTTCCAACATGGTATGGAACAATGCTCGAGATGTATCATACCTCTCTACTCTCGCACTCTCTTGGAAGAGCTCATGCAAGTGTTGATCAATCTCCCTAGCACTCATGTTCTCATGCTGTCTCTGCAACTCGGGAGACATAGACGACAACATGATGCATTGCACATCCAGTGCATCTTCCAAGTACTGAGAATAATATGACTGATCTTCCTCTGAAGCGTTTAGCGCAGGCTCTTTTATAGATTCGTCTTCGAGCACGTAAATTTTTCTCTCGTGTCTCAAGACAATTTACAGTTTTCTATACCATTCTAGGTAGTTGTAACCGAGGAGGACATTCTCTTTCTCGAGAATGCTTCGCAACGAAAGGATACTTGTGTTTGTCATCTAAAATAATAATTTAAAGCAAGGTTTTAGTATTTATGGAATATATATAATAAAGGACTTTATAACTCCTATTATTTTATTCAGGTCCAACAACCCCCACTGTTAGAATCGGGAATTGGTTGGTAACAATTCCTAATACGATCAAAATCCTGAATCATATAGTATGCACATAGCTGAGCTGTACCTACATGCTATATTCATCAAGTAGGCCTTAACTTGCCAATCACGAATCTATATGACTTTCGATATATTTTGTCGAGCCTTATATTCTCAACACTTGCCCCTCAAATCAATTGACCTTAGCTGAGCTAAACAAGTCAACGAATTTGATTTAAGTAGACCCACTACTAATTAAGATAAATTATAGATGTTTTGACACAAACCCACAGCTGAGCTGTACCGACTCATGTATAAACTCTAATTATCATCACAGTTATTAATGGAGGGCTTTCAATAAATCTTGACTTAATATATTTAAGGGATTTTACAATTATTAAAATGTCTCACTATTAATTTACTTCTTGCGCATCCACACAATCTCATTATGAGATCTATCTCTATGAATCTCGAAGTAATCATGTACTTCAACCATAAGGAGTTCATATCTAAATCATAACATGTATTTCTCTATAGGTTTGACAGATAAAATTCATATTTACATTTCTATCTTGAAATGTTAAAGCATATAACTTAAGATAAATAAAAAATTGTCTTCGAAATCTCTCGAAGTACTAATCTTCAAAAATTTGAAGAAGAGGTTTTGAACTATATGATTCAACCACGAACTCGCTCTGATACCACTGTAAGGTTCTATGCGCAGCGGAATATTTATAATAAAGCAAACATAGCTCTTAAATCATGGATCTATCCGTGGTACATATGGTTCTTAAACAAAATGATATGAAATCTAGCATAAACACATACCTTGTAATCCTTTGGATATTTGTGATTAATATCATGAAAAGATGAGAGCCCCACATGTGACTCCTCTAGCGATGTCCATGCGCACTAGATCACGAACTGGATGACTCGTTAGGTGCTAGCCACTTGGATCGATAGAATGCTTTTGGAAGCACTACGGATCTGAAGATGTGTCTCCGATAAGAAGAAGTTGTCGAAGACTTCCCGAGAGAAATGGAGAGAACTCGCACAAGAGAGAGTCAAAGGAGAAGTACTTCTCTCTCTTCTTCCAACGGTGGAGATATATATATAGCCTCCAAGGAAGATGAAGAGACATAACTCTTTATATTCTTCATTAATTTATCATAATTGCGACTTTTGAAATTCTCCATTAATAATCATTAATAGAGACTCTTCATTTTCTCCATTATTGCCACAATAATTGTGACCCTTTAAATTCTCCAAAGAGAATAAGAGATAAATCTACTCTCTCTTCTCTACATCAAATAAATCCATATTTGATCTTTGTCCGTTCTCGCTTCCGATATTTCAGAAATAATTAATAATCCAATTAATTCTTATTCAGAAATAATAAATTGATTAATTTTAGTATTCACTAAAATAATCAATTACAAATACTGTTCATGCCTATGTGCTATACGTGCGACCCTCTAGGTTCTATACACGAAGACAGTGTAAATTCATACAAAAACTAAGGTAACCGTCTAGCAATAGTTTTTAGTCATCCCACGTGATAGAATATTAGTTATAAACTAAAACCTCCATGAACCGATTACTGTGTAATTCAATCTATTCATCTTTGCCCTATATCCCAATTAATTCGGTGCACTATGCATCATCACTAAAATAATTATTTTACTTGATTTCTAAGAAATAGTAGACTCATCTTAAATAATAATCATTCCTCCCATGACCATGGATTTCGAGTCACTGATATCTCTATCAAGCGGCCAGGATGTTAATTCTCTAATCCAACAGAGCGATGAATCCTCTATTGACTCAATATTATTCTCTCTACATTTTATCATACACCCAATTATCGTATTGATCACAATCCGATTAAAGACTGCTTTTAATGGTGTCAAAGTATATAACTCCACGCATATAATATATGGAGGTCTCAAGTCAAAAGATCAGTTACACTCGTTTATTAAGACGAACGACTAATGATGCTTAATATGTAGTGTTCTCTTAAGCGGATCGTGTCCAGTGTGTAGCGACCCGCCTTCTTCTACCTTAGATGGATCGTTACTTTTCTCTACTTCTCAACTCTTTTGCATGACTAAAAATGCGGAAATCTTTTTTTTTTAAACTTTTAAATTCATCTAACAATTATATTCTAACTTAAGCAATCATGCATAATAACATATCACCCTTCTATCTCAAAAGCTCGCAAGATGATAAACATTGAAGCTTGCCTCGCCCAACTCAAACTGCAGGTATCAGTCGACTGATACTGTATCAGTCGACTGATAGGCCTGAAATCAGAAAACTCAGGTTTCGGCAGTTGCTTCTCAGCTCCTCCAAACCTATAATTTCGAGCCATATGGAATCATGACACCATTTCTACACTCTATGACAGTTTTCAAATGAGTTTAGCCAATCAAAACGAATCCATAAACTTGAAATTTGGACTTTTGCGGAGGAAAATAAACTATTCAAGATATATGAACTTTATCACTAAAGTTTGTACCAATCTTGATTCCTATGTACTCATAACTCCAAATGCATGTTCTATAACCCTGCTAAAGCATTATAAAATGTGGATGCAACTTTTCTAAACATTTATAAGCAATAAAACTTAATTCAAAGAGAATTTGATACTATCTTGGCACATGCGTCTATTTTCTAACAAAGTATCAATATCTCCATCTACTCACATTTCTACTCATCCAATGCAAACATAAGAATATATAAGCTAAATGAAATGACATGGAATCTTTACTCTAAGCATTTGAACATGTAAAACTATCCAAAACTTAAATGTTCGCTAAACTCCATAATGCAAGAACTTGAAATTCAAATGTACTATAACATTGTGAATTAAATAACTAAATTGTCTCGTGCCAAAGATCTCTCCATACTCAGCCACCACACACACTCTACTCAGCACCGCCTCGTCGTCTTCCTTCAGAATTGCTTGCCTTTACCTTTATCTGCAATAAGAGGAAATGCAACTAGTAAGCAAAAAGCTTAGTAAGTACTATCTAGCTCACAAAAACTCGAAATAGGCAAACATGCTTCTAGATCAAACTGAACATCATATGAGATACTAATATGCTTGAAAGAAAACTAAGAACATGTATAACTCAAAACATGCATACTCAAGCAATAATAAATCTCAATTTACTTTTCTTGGCTCAACTTGAAACTTTAGCTATTCTTTAACTTTTTGAAAACTCTTTAAATTTTCGAAAACATTGCTAAAGCATATACTTGAAAATAATAATAACTTGGATCCACTGAAGACGTAAGTACCATCTCATGCGCGTTCCCTAAAAGGTTGGGGTAGCGAGCCACCAATCCTAATAGAGCAGACCTTGGTCTACCAGGGCCAAGACCTTGGAATTGGACACCTGGATTTCTTTAACGACGCCCTTGGACGCCGGGTACTGGCCTTAGAAAATAAAATAGCTTTTCTTTCTTTTCTTTCTCATCTGTAAATGCCTTGGCATTTTCTCGAGCACCTTGCGTGCTAAAATCCCTAAGTCTTGACTTTTGGGGATTTCTTAAGGCCTTGGCCTTTTTTTTTTCTTATCTTTATCTTCTCTTTTCTTTTCTCATAACTTTCTTAGCCCCTGAACTCATATAGGGTATGTGATTAAACTTATACATAAGCATACAACAACTAATGAACTAAGATCACATGCAAAAACTTAAACAAAAAGGAAATTTCTCTTTTAAAAACTTTTAAAGGAAATTCTTGCGGAAAAACCGCCTCTTACTGCAGGTGAGCAGTACTTACATTGATATCTTGGACTTACAACCAAGATTGACGTCTAGGACTCGGAAGAAACTTGAGATCTCGGAGAATTCTTCGCACCTACGCGTTCCTCTCGTCGCGGGGATTCCAAATATTAGAAGATCTCTTGGAGAAGAGCCTTGACCGGCCCCCTAGAGCTTGGTGTAGTTTCGCCCAGAAGAGGAGGGGTCGGCGTGAGGGTTTGGAGAGGAGAGAAAATAAAACTTCTCTCTTTAATTACCTATTTATACTTATGGGGCGGATTAACCTAACTACACCTTAAATATAGGTCTCTCCTTCCTTTGCTGTGCTTGATACCCTAGCCCAGCTGGTCGCGCGCGTTTCTGGTTTCGTGCTGGTCGCGGGTTCGAACTCCGGCTGCCCTTAAGTGGATTTTTTTTCCTTTTTATTTTCTTTCTCTTTTTTTTTAAAATACCAAACGGACTTGAAAAATTCCATAAAAATATTCTAAAAATTTCTAAAAATATCTAGAATATTTCTAAACTATTTTTAAATAATTCTAAGGACTTTAAGAACTAAAAATGGGAATTTTGGGGCGTTACACAGTGTACCACTATACTCAAGGCACCCCCAAGTACAACTTGAATACCCATCCCTCAGTCTATCTTGACCTAGTCATACTCAGCGTTGATCTAAATATCTATGCCCCCTCTAGATATCTATCCGATCAAGGACGATTTTTAGAATAATATAACCATTAATCTGTGGGATTTTATCATTAATCATATACGTACAGAAAAATAAATGATTAACGTCAAATACTTATCTTTATTAAAATAATTATCCATAAATACATAAAAGTGTCTTGGCACATAAGTGCACACACTAACAGAATAATGGGGAAAACTTATAATCTAGTTGTAACTTACACAAAGAATAAGAAAACATAGGTCTTTTTTTCACTCCTTTCTTTCACATATATTCCTTTGGCTTTTGCATATAATCTTGAGAATAAAATTTGATACGGAGTGAAAATTTGTTCCTATTCCTTGAATTGATTGGGAGGTAAACAATTGATTCTACCTTCATCCATACCCTCAATATCTCCTACTTCAAGGTTTAACAAATTTATTAGTCAATTTGAAAAATTAAATATTTAGATTATCAAATAATAATAATAATAATAATCTTCAGGATAATCATCATAGCATAGATTAGTGTTTTCCTTACAAATAATATTAATTTGACATTATGATAATGTCTCCCTCTTATGAAAGAAATCATAATGTTTACTATCAACAATTTAGGGCGCCTATGTATCTAATATCAATTTATATTGAAATTGGTATGGAGTACAAGCTAGATTTGTAATAATTTTGTCCTCACGGGATGGACTGATGGTTAGTTTATGGGTGTTGCTACCAAGATGTATGGGGGTCAAAACTTGGCAGAGCTAGTGTGCCCGCCCTCTTCACGCACTAACCACAGTATCCGGGCTAGTAGCCCCCATGATTTACCTCCTCCGTATTGACCCTGGGACGGATTGGCGGGGGCACTGGGGGAGAACGAATCACCTTTTACTACCTAGATTTGTAATAATTTCAAGTCTTTTGTTAGTGAACATTACAAATTAAGGCCTTTTTTGGTTGCCGAATCCCTTCTTGGGATTGCCATGGTCTTTCCACTCTAAATCAATTTTGGCCTTCCCTTACAATGAATCAATCGAACTCAATAGCATGCATCCATTCCCCTACCTCATCCATCACCATGAGCATTCTATTCATGAGCAAGTCATCACCGGCATTTATTAAATAAAAATCCAATTACTTATTTCTTCACATCATCAGTCTCGATAAGGACTTTAATGCCAAAGAAAAGTAAATATTCTTGTTAATTCATTGTGACTTGAAACCCCCATTAATTAATTGCCAATCTTCTTGGAATCTATCGCACCTGCAACCTAATTTAATTCACCTTACCCATCTCTTTGTTGATGCCATTTCGTATTGCACCCTCCTTCTTCCTGCGTGCCAACTCGGCAAACACACCCTCAATTCCCTTAATTAACAGACACATCTTGGAATTAACCAGGATCATTATTAGGTCACTTAAATGCTAATCCATGCATGCGTGCATGCATTCATGCGATGCATGCGTACGTTGAAATTTAGCTTGATTAATTGCATTCACGATAATTAAAATTAGCCGCTGGCGCAGCCAAGAATTAATTAACTAAACACCTCCTTAATGGTCTGTTTTCAGCACTTAATCTATCCTAGTCATCATGCATGTTTTGTCAATATAAATGTCTTTGTCTTCTCCTTCCGGATCTTCTACGTACTGCTTTTTTCTTCTTCTTCTGCTCCTTCTTCTTCTTCTTCTTTTTTATGGATTTCGACTGCATGGACAATCTCGTGTTCCTTGGTGACGTATCCCACAACCTTGGAGATCATTCCTCACAAGGATTCCCTCGTCTTCTCGAGTACGTCAATCAATATAACATCATCGTTTTCGATTTATAATCTTTGCTTTGTTGATTTCTAGTTGTTTTTGTCATTTTCATTTCAATTGAAGCAGGAACGAGCCAGAGCCAGACAATGGCGATCTCATGCCTTTGCCGGAGAGTCTCTGGTTCGACCATTTTGATCTCCCTTTAGTTCCTTACGACGACATGATAAACAACTATGCGTCGGATCTTGATCGCTTGGACCATATGGATTTCGACTCCTTTCAGTATTTGCCTCCCTCTCTTTCGACCATCGATGACTTCGAACAAGTTGCTTGGTGCAACGTGATTGTTCCTCACGAAGATAAGAGTGTTGTGGTCTCCCGGGATGAGGAGACTAAGGCTGCCATTACGACATCGGAGTCAGCCGAAAGGCGGTCTCCTATGAGGTTGGGCAACTTAGGGTTTGACGAGATCAAGAACTACTTCTATATGCCAATAACTAAGGCCGCGAAGGAGATGAATGTAGGCTTGACGGTCCTAAAGAAACGATGCCGCGAGCTAGGGATCGCAAGGTGGCCTCACCGGAAGATGAAAAGCTTGAAGTCTCTCATCCGCAATGTTAAGGTTTTGTATTTTAGGGTTAATTTGTTAACAAATTGTAATCTGCTGAACAAGAATTTGTTTAACGATGAAATTGTGATGGTTGACTACTTTTCCTGTAGGAGTTAGGCAAGGGGATGCTCGAGGAGAGCATCAGAAGTGAATTGGAGAGTTTGGAGCAGCACAAAAGGATGATGGAGGAGAATCCAGAGATGGAATTGACTGAGAGAACAAAGAGGCTGAGGCAGGCATGCTTCAAGGCTAACTACAAGAGGAGGAGATTGATGCATGGTGATCTTTAATTACTTGTGTATCTGTTATATATAATGTTAATCTACTACTTGAACTAGAGGTTAAATGTATTATACTGAATCTCATGCACATGTAATAGTGTTAGTGCTTTATGTTCAGAATCATAAATAGTTCACGTTGAGTTACGTTGTATTGCAAAAAGTAAATTCTTTAATTAGCATGAGTCGCCTGCAATTATTTTGGCTAAGATACACTCCTATGTTAACTCAGTAATTTTCTGACTAAATAAATGATAATAACATGAATATAGGGTGATGAAGTAATCTAATGATGCAATTTGTTTCAATTGTTTATAATGATTTAGAAATGCAGATAAAGAAATACATTCTTTGACCGACAGATTTAATCCAACACCAGAGATCTTCATTGATGATTATTGTGAGTGCAGTTTTTCTTCATTGGGTGATGAGCTACACGGAATGTTAATGTTTTCATGACTCTTTAAATTAATTAATCCATTTGTCATCTAAATATTTAATCTTTGAATTTACTCTACAGATCTCTTTATGTATTAATTTGACACCCTCTTTTAGTTTGATCATTTTCAATTATAGTCATATGACTCGATTTGCATCTTCAAGTAGTTGACACATACTTAAGGTTAACCGTAAGGTCAAAGCGAGTGTTAGATGATTCTCTTTTTAAGATATACTGCCACGCCTCTATATTTATGTTTTATAAAAAACGGTCCTCTAAGATACAATAATATTATTTGTCTTAGTTATAGAGTCATATACAGTAAATTTTGACTTTAATCTTCAGCACTTTCAATTACAAGCTTTGAAATTGTCATAGTGACCAAAGAGGAGAAGAAAGCAGCGTCGAATTGAGTGAATTGAAATTAAAGTACAATTAGGTATCTAGAGATCAATAGAAAAAATTGGCACACGATGAGCTGTTTTGGGGTTTTAAAATATTAATTGAGTAACTTTTGAGGCTTTTAAAGCAATAAAGATAAGCCCATGTTATGTTCTAGAAGGTTACCCAATTAGGCAATTAGCAATTCAATTTTCACCTTAAAAGATGATTTTGGAAGCTCACTGCGTTAGCTAAAATATCCATTATGATTTATTCTCTTTTAAAGTGCGTCGGACGACTATGGTGATGGTTTCAGTTTTTTATTGCAATTATGTATTTGGATCCATGGACTAAATTAGTTAACACACGAGTCGACTAAAATTCTACGTCTGTGTTGGGTAACACTGTTATTTACTTATAATTAAATTATATTAAGTAAAAAGTGTAGGTTGTTACACATTTTGCTCATCTTTTTGTACTCGATCATTCTATCGAGAGTTTTCCAATAAAGGATATTAGTGGATTATCGCGTTGCAATTGGAGTCACCAAAGGCTCCGACGGAAATAAAACTGACTTGTATTCTTGTATTGCTTTTTCATTATTTTCTATTGTGCACTCACACTTTCTTTCATTCGAAAAAGCAAAATGTTTTTTTAAAGACACATGATTCACTCCTCCCTCTCACGTGCTACGGTCCTACAAGTGGTATAAATGTCTGGTTTGCTTTGAGTCGGTGCAACCATCGTAAGAGCCGGGATTTTGAATTTATTTTATTTAGTTTTTCAATTTTTCGTGCACAGTCTAGATTTGGTATAATTACCTATCTTTAGATAAATCCTTTTCATTCGGATTTACTAGAAATTAGTGCAACACCACTTGAGTCCTTTTTTTTATTTTACTTTCTCCCACACTACTAATTTAAGACCTAGTCTTAGTACTTTTTCTCTTCTGTAATTTGTGTGATAGACCTAATGGCTCAAGGTGAAGGCTACAACATAGCTCACCCTCTATGTTGGGAAGATTTTCTCTATTGAAAAAGCAGAATGAGGTCTATCTGAAGACCAACATGGACCAATGGTTAGTAGTCCTGAGTGGGTACTCATAACCAATGGACGAAGGAGGAAATACTCCACTAAAGTCAGACAAGTGGAACACTAAAATGAAAAAGAAGACACAAATCGAATTCAAGGCACAAAACACTTTACAATGCAGCATAACAAAAGAGGAGCTAAACCAAATTGGTCAAATCAAAAGCGCAAAGCAGCTCTGGGATAAGCTGATCGAGATACATGAAGAGATAGATGATGCAAAACTAATAAAAAGTGATCTGCTATTAAATAGACTATTCAATATAAGAATGCAAGACAGCGAAATAGCAAGCCAGCTTCACGCATCAATCAAGGAGATAATGAGCAAGCCCCATTTGATTAGACATCATTCAGATAATTAAAATGTGATAAGGTACGATCTAAATGTTTTTCCTCGAAATTCATTGTGGGCATCTATTAAAGATGCTTATAAAATTTTGAGGAATCTTTCAAAATTAAAACTTAATGAATTATTTTGTGAGTTAGAGCTACATGAACAGACTAACGCCAAAACAATCGAGAAGGGTATTGCTTTTGTTGCAGATTCTTCAAAAGAAGCAAAGTTAAAGAGCAGAACCCAGGAAGAATCTGAAAGTGAGTCTGACTCAGACTAAGATGATGAAAAACACCTGGTGAACTTGGTAAGAAATATGTTCACCAGGAAGATGAAAAGGTTCTCCAAAAAGGGATTTAGAAGGTAATAAAGCCTTCCACAATTGAATCCAAGAGCAGCATCACCTATTTTGGCTGCAACAAGAAAGAACATTTCAAGCACGAATGCTCATACAAGAAGGAGGACCAACCCAAGAAAACGAAAAAGAAAAAGGCCCTACAAGCAACTTGGGACTAGACCTCCTCGAACGACTCTAATGGAGAACCCTCGAAGAATTTTAGCTACCTCGTGCTGATGGCGACCGGACCTAAGACAGAATCAGAGCAAGATGAAGAGTCCGAATACGAGTCAAGCCATGAGTCTGCACTCTTTTCTGACGGCTCGACTATGATACAAGAATTATTAAATGCAAAGTTTTTTAAAATCATTTCTTGTTTAGATAGAAATTTATCTACATCTGAATATAAGATTGATCTACTTCTTAAGGAAAATCAAGACCTTAAGGAGTAAATTACTAATAAAAGCTCAATTGAACAAAAGCAATTTAAAAAATCTACTGAACTTGAGAATGAAAACTCTACCCTCAAATATGAAGTTAAAAAACTTAAGGATTTACTAGAAACTTTAACAACAAGATCCAAGAACTTTGACCTAATTCATGGATCTCAAAAGGGTGTTTACAATAAATCTGGGATAGGATACAAATCAAGATCAGTCCAGAGATCTTTTGTTTTTTTTACCCACTCACGCAAGAACCAAAGAAAAGTGTGAGTCCCGAAAGCTTACCTAATAAGGCAAGTAGGGAAAACTCAATATTATGTCCCTAAAAAGAACATCTACTATATTAACCCAAAAACCATACCAACAATTTAGGGAGAGGCTCCAAATTAGTTGACACATCAAAAACAACCCTTACCCATTGGATAATTAAGCTAATTTGATACTGTTAGGATGTATACTAAAAACCTTACATTTGGTTAGAATATATTTACATTTTAAAGAGAATCACAAAATTACACAGTGCATATTTATATTAGTATGTGCACAAAATGTCTCATACTTGGCATTGTAGATAACATGGTGCGTGGTGTCGCACAGAAGATCATGTTATCAAGTTCCTTGCAAAAGTATAAGAAAGAGGTTCACAACCAAGGTGGAGTTGGACAAACCATCGGGATGGTTGTAGTGTAATTAGGTGTGGTTTGTCTTAACCATAGAATTACACTAGTGCACTTTGTGTGCATTGAGTAGCACCAAAAGAGAGGTCATCCAATTTTGTACTGACTTCATAAATTGGATTAGACCTCGGATTATATTATGGAGTACGATCTCTAAATCCCGAAATAATAATGGACACATATAGTTAATTAATTATTACTTTGATTTACCAATGAGCAAGATCTATTCTGTTAGATCGATAGGCCCGGTAAGTTGGGTAATAATTTTATCTACATGGTGTGCCGTTGATTATTGATGGAATTCGTGTCCTAGTAAGTCAGGATAATGATGCCCCCTTGGTGAGCTCAAAAGGATCGTCATGGCAAATCTTGCAAGTGGACTATGATCCGACATGATGAAAAAGTTGAGTGATACTAATCAAGAATAAAGAGGATAATTAATTTAATTGTTAGTAATTTAAATTAATTATCAGACATTCAATATCTTAAACACGGGAAGATGAACGACTCATAATAGGTGGAGCCCATATGAAAATATGGCAGTTGGTGAGGAAGTTCAATGGGATCCTTTAGTGGAATGGATCTCTATTAATAGATCGGGTTTGGATCTATTAGCGGGCCAAGAACCAACTCCTCCTCATAGTCCCTACCTTAACCCTATAAATACCCCATAGGAGTCATGATAAAATGCTTAATGAATTTATTGAGAATTAATTCAATTAATCAAAACCCAAAAACCCTCCTTCCCCTTTTCTCTCTCCTACGGCAGTTTTGCGCCGATGAAAAGAAGCAAGAAGAAGAGGAGATTTCTCCTCATCCTTCATTGATCTCTTGGGCGTGAAGCTTCGGCAAGGGAGGGAGGAGCACCCTCGTGCTCGGCTTGGAGCAGAGGAGCAGGAGGAGGGCAGCTGGCGGCGGGTTTCTTGACTTGCGGCGCCGGCGGCTGATCTCTTCTTCTTCCTTCACCATTGTCTCCTCCTCTACGTGCGCAAGCAAGGAGCAAGGAGGAGAGGAATCCGACGGCTGGAAAACAGAGGTTTTCATCCTTTGTTTGTCGCCAGAGGTGAGGGAGAAGGAGATAGGGTTTCCGGTGGGTTTTGGGAAGAAGAAGGAGGTCTCTCAGCTTATTCTTCCACTTCATCATCTTCCTAGCTTGCTTCTCGGTGCTGCCTTGTGGCCGGCCGGACCTTGGAGCTTGAGGTGGCCAACGGCGTGAGGTGGAGAGAAGAGAAAGTGGTTGCCCGAAACCCTAGCTAGGGTTTTTGTTGGCAAGGAGGAAGAGGGTTGAAGAAGGTGATCTTGGCAAGCCTTGGTGACTCCGCGTCTTGGTAGCTCGTCACCCACACGACGTCCAGGAGGGGAGGGTCATAAGGTAGAAGACTATGAGGTAAAAGGTGAGGTATATTTCTCCCTAGCTCCGTCTTTCTTTTGCTATGTTATTGCTTTGATTTTGTTTATCATTACATGTGTTAATTAATTTCCATGGATTAATTATTAGTTAATTAATATGTCAATTAATTTTATGTCATGGACCCCGAAGAAAAACATAAAAATTGACGATCCATTCGTAGTCTTTTCCGCGGTTAATTAATCCGGAAAGTTATAAGGTCTTAACCTTGGTTTTGGCTAAGTTGTGACTTGGATTAATTAACATGACGACGAGACGGTCATTTGAGAGATAGGTCTCTATTCGGATTAAATTTTTAATCTGTAGACATAGAGAAGTCTCTCAGGTTCGACCCCGTGGTTACTTAGGAAACCACCAAGCCATACAAGAGTTTACACCCATCAGACACTTGATCTATTTAGTACCAGGGGTGGGGCGAGATAATAGTATGCTAGGAAAGTCGGTCTAAGAAGTCAAGTAGGGTAAGACGCATCTTATTTGTTCTTTTTAGCCTGGTGGAACTAGTCGAAGTTACCTTACCACATCCTAGATTAGTTAAACCAGGATTTCTAAATGAGTAAGTTAAAAATATAATTTTTTTTAAAAAGCTTTGCCTAGGAAAGGGCCGTTGCTCCGATAACCAAAAAGGCTCCTAAGCCTCACCAAGACCTGGAAGCTAATTTTTAAAATGTACTTTTAAATTACTATTTGTTGAACCTGAATCTAACAAAAGAAAATTATCTTGTCTAAATTAACTTAATTCATCTTACAAAATTATAGGATTACCTTGATTGATAACGATAGGTTGGGTGAGATGATTAACGACATCAAAATCTGAATTCATGATTGCTTCTACTTTAATTCAACTTTAACTTAAATAAAATTCTACTTTAATTTAACTTTAACTTAATTAAAATTCTACATTAATCAACATTAACTTAATTAAAATTATACCTTAATTCAACTTTAACTTAATTCAAATCCTAATTTAATTCAATTTTATTCTTAATTAATGTTTTACCTTAATAAAACCTTAATTAATCAAAAACTCAAATCACATGTTAGCTGGTTTAGTAGAAAATAATACTATATTATCTTATCTATTACTGAAGCAGAATATATAGCTATGGGTGAGTGTGTTGCTCAATTATTATGGATGATGCACATTTTAAAAGATTTTAACCTATATTTTAATAAAGTAAAAAAAATTATTAAAAATTTAAGCTCAATCAACTTACTAAAAAATCTAGTACATCATTCAAGAACATAACATATTGAAATTAATCATCCACTTTGTTAGAGATCATATAGCTAAAGGGGAAATTAAGCTTAACCATGTTGAGTCCAAGTCTAATCTAGCAGATATATTCACTAAACCACTTCTAAAATCAGAATTTAGTAACTTAAGAAGACAAATTGGAATGTGTGTTATAGACTAGGATCCCACTGCTTACTTAGAACTTTTAAATTGAATTTCAAATTCTAACTAAGTGTTTACTTGGTTTTCCAAAACTTTATTAGATTTTTCAAAATCAACTAGTTTAGCTTTTAAATTTTCACTTTTAAAATGATTATATGTTTAAAAAATTTATAAGATAGGCTTAGCATAGGCTTGACCCCTAGAATAGTATGAACCTATAGCTCTAGGTAGTCCACATCTTACAAAGCACATTAAGGTTAACTTGTGTGTGATTGCAAAATATAGAATGATGTGAGATGTATAGGACTTTGCCTGGACTTCAGAATGTTTATATCAGTGCATCACAACAAGTCTGGGCACTAAATACAAAAATTACAATAATCAAGTTAAGCACTTTTGGCAAGTAAACACTTAACTTGACCAACCAAATAAACACTACTATCCTTTGGATTGATAGTTAGTAACTAAGGGTTAGACATGTAATTAAGGAATGCAATTAATTGATTCAGGGGGAGCATTAAGAATAAAATCTACTTTATTTGAAAATCTTGTTGCCTTATTAAAATTTTATATTTTCATTTTTAATATGTTTCGAAAGATATAATGAATATTCCCTTTTAAAAATCATCATAGTAGTGTTGAAATTACTTCGTTTATAAATCTTGTTTAAAACTTAATTTTTTTTAAACAAAGTTTGAATCTTTTTCATAAACATATTTTTGAAATCTACTTGAAAAATAAGTCTCTTTACAATATTTTATCTTTTATTTGGAATTTTTGAAGCCTTAACCTCCATTTTAGGATTGTTGTGCAATGTTAATTTTGAAAATCAATTTTCTGAAAATCTTTTTATTTCTAATAGAAATTTTTTAACATACTTTCAATTATGTTTGAAATATTATCTCTCATGAAAATGTTTGCTCAAAGGTATTTTTTTTTTCAAAAACCATCCTTTCACTATTTTGAAAAATCTATTTTTTTTGTTAAATGATATACCTTCACATTTTTCTTAAAAACTACTCTTAGAAAATTATGTTTATAAATCTTGATTTTAAAAATGTTTAAGAAATTATATAAACATGATATGTGGTGACTTGAAAATATTGTTTAACTTAGCTTTTGAAAACTCATTTACTGTTAAGAACTCACGTTAATTTGAAAATATTCATTTTTCTAAAGGTTCCTTTTCAAAATAGTACTATAAATCACTCAAAATTTACATCTCTTTTGGGCCTCAAAATTTAGTTTTTTTTAAGGGGATACTTTGACCAATACTATTTTCGCTAGCTTAGTTTTTCTTAAACTAATTTTACTCAAATTTTTTTAAGACTATATCACTTATGGATATTGAACCTACCTTTATATACCTTAAAAATCATCGTATTTTAGATCTCGCCATAATCAAAATGTTGCCAATTAGTCTCTATCCTTAGTTCTTCTTACAACACAATGTTGATTGTGCCACTTGTCTTAAATGATGAATTATTATGTATTTATTCTAATGAATGCCAAAGGGGGAGGGTTAAGGGTTATAAGCTAGAAAAAGTTAGAAAATTAAAAATACCTAAAACAAACCCTAATTTTAGTGCATCTCAAAATTTTACTATTAATGTTGCTATTTTTTTTTACTTTAACCCAAGTTGTCATTGCATCAAAAAGGGGGATATTGTTGGTGCAGTTTCCACTAATGGTCAAACTCAGGTTTTGATGAATGACAAATAGGTTAAAGTTAGTGTTGTGCTTATCTAACCTGGTTACCAAGTGTGCAGGATTGAAAAATTTAGAACCTGAGACTAGATTCAAGTCCAAGGTGGTGGAGTCCTTGCAAAGTCTAAGGTGGTGGAGTCTTGGCAAAAAATTCAATTGGGTCTGAGGGGTTGACTACTGGCCGAAGTCTAGGGTGGTTGAGTCCTGACAAAAGTCTAAGTTGGTGGAGACATGGCAAAAGTCCCGGTGGGTTAAGGAGTTGAGTAAATCTATACAAGGTAAGTGAGGTAAGTTATTGGAGGAGCGAATACCATTCAAGATGAGTCCTAGATGGGACATTAGGCATTGTCCAAATCAAAACTATTTTAGATCTCTAAGTTGAGAGCTTTGACTAGATCTTGGTCTTAGGAAGACAAAGTCTATTTAATACTCACGTCATTTAGTCCATATTGAATGTTTACCAACCTTGTTTTGTAGGGTATACTTATTTTTTTACTAACATTATTTTGTAGGGCTTTTTCAACAAAAGTTCCCTTAGATGAACAGTACCCGAGGTGCCTCGGTTTGCACTGGAGGTGCCTCAAGTGGTTAATGGAGGCTCTGTATAGTCAACGTTGTAGATGAGAATTCAGCGAACTGAGGCACCTCACTTGAGATTTGAGGTGCCTTCTAAATGATAAGTAGTGAGAGCAGCAGCTTCGGATCAGGATTAGATTTGTCTGATATAAGGCGCCTCAGTTGGGAACTGAGACACCTCAGAAATTCATTATAAGGGTTTCTTACCTAGAGGTCATGACAAGCATTCACTCTACATCTTTCAAGCTTACATAGTCATCCTGCTACGTCCTCTTCTTCCTGCAGCAGCCCAACATTGACACGATTATGTCCAACCACTGCCAGAAGATCAACGACAACAGATGAGCCAACTAAAATTCTGCGTCTGTGTTGGGTAACGTTGTTATTTACTTGTACTTAAATTATATCAAGTAGGAAGTGTAGGGTTGTTACACTTCCTTCTCATCTTTTTATTCTCGATCGCTCTACTGGGAGTTTACCAGTAGAGGGTATTAGTGGATTGCCCATCGCAAAAGGTCCAAGGGACCTGGGCTTGGTAGTAGGAGTCACCGAAGGCTTTTTTGTTATTTTTCATTGCGCATTTACATGTTCTTAATTCGAAAAAGTAAAATATTTTTTAAAGATATGTGATTCACCTCCCCCCTCTCACGTACAACGGTCCTACATAATTCATTCCAGAACCACTATCGAACCTTTCTATAGCTAAAATGAATTATGCACGGTTCCTTTCACTTATATTATACCCACTTAGTTTAGGACATAGACTATGTGTGTGTCACCACTAGGCTAATTATATCACACCTAGCCCAAGTAATATTTCCTCATCCTTTGGATTCAAGTTACTCTGACATGTGTTCAAGAGTCCCATAGTATTGTTATGTGACTCTTTGATCAAAGACTTTAAGTAACAATCCTAACGAGTGGTCATAGGATATATGTATCCTCGCAAGGAGTGATGAATCCTCTATGGGCTGGCTATCTAAACACCTTCGAACACTTTGATTTGTACTCAATCATCGTAGGGCTACACCTCAAGGAGATGCTTGGTGCAGGGAGCATTAGATAAGAGCAATCAACTTCTAGGGTTTCGATGTTTGACAATATACTAAGGTCTGGTCAATTTAACCAAGGGTTAATTTAAATAGGATCTGTTGTTTGGAAGAAAGAAGTTAAGTCAAGGTTAGATGACTAGCAATGAAGTTCTAGTCAAGAGACTTTGCAAGAAGTCCTCATTGTGTAATTGACAATGAAGTCCTGGAGTGTGAAGATGAGCCCTAGTCAGTGATGTTGGGTCCGAGTGCATGTTGACATGGATGCGGGTTCGTAATTTCAAAATTAATTACATGCAGCGAAAGGTTTAGCATAAATAATTTCTCTAAATCATTTAACCACACATCTAAGCATGCAATTTTATCTTGTGTAGACATGATCATATATTTAAAATTTTACAGAAACATAAACTAATTTACGTATTACCTCGCGTAACTCGAAGGAAGGGACGATATTCAACTGTAAGCGTCCCTTGGAAGCTCCGCCTCTATTCGCGTCCACGCCGAGTATCTTCGGGATGACTTCGCAAAGCCACGAGTTTCATGTTCTCGAGAACTACTAGATTCTCCGAGAACGCGACAAGAAAAACCAAGAGAGAAGTCAGAAGACTAACCACAAAAGGATGGCCGGAATCAAAATTCCGACGAAGCAAAAGAAGAGGCTTGCGGCAAAAAGATCCTTGCGGCAAACTCTAATTCCGGCAGCACCTTCTTCCGGCCAAGAGATGGTCGGAGCTTCCTTCTCCGGCAGCAGGTGGTGGTCGGCAGGGAAAGGGCAGGGGCGGCCGGCTGGTGCTCCTTCTTGGGGCTGGTTGGCGCACGACAAGAAGGGGAGAAGAGAAGGAGAGAAAGAAAGGGAGAGAGCCTATACCTACATCTCTATGATTATTACCCAAGCCTTGCCTTGGGTCCTTTATATAGTGGCCTCTCAACCATCAAGTCTCTCAAATATGGAATAACTTATTCCATCATGCCAAGTTTGATTTTATATCATGGTTAAAATCATATTTTAATTCATGATAAAAAATCAATCAAGTCTCTTCTCTCCTATGGAATACATTTCTTTATCATGGTAAATCAATCCATGATTGATTTTATAAAATAAACCAATCCATGGTTCATTTTAATTTCCATGAAAAATAAACCAATCCTTGGTTTATTATACAAAAAATTTATATCATCCATAATTTTACAAAACAAACCACACTAGGTTTATTTTATAAATTAAACCAAAAACTTGGTTCTCTCTCTTTGTTGTGGCCGACCAAGCAAAGAGGATGGATGCCCTCTTTGGCCGACCCATCCAACCCAAGCCCCAATGAATTAAACTTATTTAATTCATCTATTAAGTCTTCAAAAGACTTAGACATTTTACGCATCCGACGTGTCTCTGAAAAATTCAGATTCGACTTATCGTTTGGCTCAACCAAACTTAATCTCTCTTGATTGGAAAATCTAATTTTCAACTCATTTTAAATCCCTTGGATTACTTGTAGTGCGTGTGACTAAATAGGCTTTCGATTTATGTTGGTCGTCTATAATTAATCAATTATAGAACGATCATGAGTGGCACCTAGTAGTACATCATGATCCCCAATTAATCGAAAGATCAACGGTTGAACTCAGAAACAATTCTGAAACCCTACAGCAGCTATAATGAATCGTGCCCCATTCCCTTCACCATCTTATACCCACTTGGTTCAGGACATGGTCTATGTGTGTCAGTCCCCACTAGGCTGACTACGCCACACCTAGCCTAAGTAATGTTTTCTCGTCCTATGGATTCTAATTACTCTCATGTATTTAAGAGATTCATACTCTGAACATGTCATGTTCTAGCCAGAGGCTTTGAGTAACAATCCGACGATAGGCCTCGGGTATACATCTCCTCGCAAGGAGTCGTGAATCCTTTGTAGGTTGTTCAAACATCTTCGGGCACTTCGGCTTATACCCAATCATCCTGGGTCCACACCTCCTTAGAGATGCTTGCTTAAGATGTCAAAGTATATGTCTCCATGACCAAGATGACTTGAACACCGCAAGTCAGAGGAACATCGCACTTAAGCTGCAGTAAGAACTTCATTGACATATCTATATGTAGACTACCATATGAAGTTTTACAGCCAGTCACTCCAATGAACTAGTTCCCTTAACTAGCATTCATGTTTATCTCCGGACATCTCAATGTCACCAGCCAGTGAGAATTAGCTGATTAGAGAATAACTCATGCTAGTCTCAACAGAATTGATAGTGTTCGTATTTATCAATTCATCGACTAGGGATAATTTCAATACTTCACAATTGCACATGTAGAGATAATCACTAGTTGTGAATTCATCATAAATTCTCTCATGCTGTGAGTTGTATTACGGACATTCAGTAAATGAGTTTAAGATCTTAATCAAATACACAAACATGTATACTCAAATAGTGAATATTCATTTATTAGAATAAATGATTACAATCATAAGGCGATTGCCTTAGGACACTTCTCTCATATCACTAACAAACTCCCACTTGGCCTAATGCCAATCGCTACGGTACCCAATACCACAGGCTCTAACATGTCCCTGAAACTTGCTTTGAGGCAATGCCTTAGTTAAGGGATCCGCTAAATTTCTTTCAGTGGGAATTTTCTCAATTTGTATATCATTCCTACTTATAATCTCTCTAATAAGATGATAGCGGCGAAGCACATGTTTGGATCGCTGATGAGACCTTGGTTCCTTTGCTTGTGCAATAGCTCCATTATTGTCGTAGTAAACAGGTATTGCTTCATCAATGGTTGGAACCACACCAAGTTCTGAGACAAACTTTTTGATCCAGACTGCTTCCTTTGCTGCTTCCGAAGCTGCAATATATTCCGCTTCCATGGTAGAATCCGCTACGGTGTCTTGCTTAGAACTCTTCCAACTTATTGCACCTCCATTCAAAATAAATACGTATCCGGACTGAGATTTGAAGTCATCCTTATCTGTCTGGAAACTGGCATCTGTATACCCACGTATTACCATATCACCTTCTCCATATATTAGGAACACATCCTTAGTGTTTCTTAAGTACTTGAGGATTGTCTTGACAGCCGCCCAATGATCCATTCCTGGATCAGACTGGTATCTGCTTGTGACGCTCAGAGCATACGATAAATCGGGCCTAGTACATAACATAGCATACATGATAGATCCTATCACGGATGCATAAGGAATCTTATTCATGCAAATCCTCTCGTCTTCTGTGCGCGGACACATAGACTTCGAAAGGTTAATCCCATGCCTGATGGGAAGGTAACCTTTCTTGGATTCCGACATGCTAATCCTTTCTAGCACTCAGTCTATATATGTAGACTGCGAAAGACCAAGCAACCGTTTTGATCTATCTCTATAGATTCTAATCCCAAGGATATAGGTTGCTTCTCCTAGGTCTTTCATGGAGAAAGTTTTGGACAACCAAATTTTAACTGACTGTAAGACTGATATATCATTTCCTATAAGTAATATGTCATCGACATATAACACTAGGAATACGACTGCACTCCCACTAACCTTCTTGTACACACAAGGTTCATCAAGATTTTGTGAGAAATCAAACTCTTTGATTGTCTCATCAAAACGAATGTTCCAGCTCCTGGATGCTTGGTTTAGTCCATATGTGGATCGTCGAAGCTTGCATACTTTGGTTTCATTAACCGATTTGAAACCTTCAGGTTGTATCATATATACATCCTCAAGCATGTTTCCATTAAGGAAAGCTGTTTTCACATCCATTTGACATATCTCATAATCATAATGAGCTACTATGGCCAGGAGCATCCGAATGGATTTAAGCATAGCTACTGGCGAATAGGTTTCGTCATAATCAATTCCTTGTTTCTGACGATATCCTTTTGCCACTAATCTAGCCTTAAAGGTAACAACATTACCTTCCATGTCGGTTTTCTTCTTGAAAACCCACTTGCACCCTATGGGCTTAATCCCTTCAGGTGGGTTAACCAAGTCTCATACTTGATTTTTGTACATAGAATCCATTTCTGACTTCATGACTTCAAGCCATTTATCCCTTTCTGAGTTTATCAAAACATCTTCATAACTGATAGGTTCGTCATCGTTAATGAGTAACACATCGTTCGATTCACTTATGAGAAATTCGTATCTCTCTGGAATATTGCGTATCCTATCAGACCTACGAAGAAGTGGTGTTGTTTTAGGTTCAACTGATAGCTCATCATTATGAGTTATTGGTTGTGGGTCTAGACTAGGTGTCTCTGTAATGTCTATTGGAGTTTCTTAAACTTCTTCAAGTTCAATGCTACTCCCACTGTTTTCTTGTAAAAGAATTTTTTTTCTAGAAATACAGCATCCCTTGAAACAAACACCTTTTGTTCCAAGGGATGATAGAATTGGTAACCTCTCGTTTCCTTAGGGTATCCAATAAATAGACATTTATCAGACTTAACATCCAATTTGTCTGATACAGTCCGCTTTACATAAGCAGGACAACCCCACATCTTTAGGTGAGATAAATGAGGTTTCTTACTATTCCACGTCTCATATGGAGTAGTAGAGATTACCTTGGTCGGGACTCTGTTTAGTAAGTAAACAGCTGTCTTAAGCGCATAGCCCCAAAAGGATTTTTGAAGAGTTGCATGATTCATCATAGATCTAACCATGTCCATCAAGGTTCAATTACGCCTCTCAGATACACCATTATGCTGTGGTGTATATGGCGGAGTCCATTGAGACAATATCCCATTGTCCCTAAGATAATCTTGAAACTCTTGACTTATGTATTCACCACCCCGATCGGATCGAAGTATCTTAATACTTTTGCCAAGCTATTTCTCTACTTCACTTCTGAACTCTTTGAATTTCTCAAAAGCTTCAGATTTGTGTTTCATTAAGAACACATACCCGAATCGTGAGTGATCATCAATAAAGGTAATGAAGTAGCTATAGCCTCCTTGTGCAAGAGTTGACATTGGTCCACATACATCAGTATATATTAGACCAAGCAATTCTCCCACTGGTTTACCTTTTCTGGAAAAGGGTAATTTGGTCATCTTGCCTTTTAAGCATGATTCGCATGTATCAAATGAACCAGGTTCAAATGATTCCAGAATTCCACATCGGTGTAATTTGGTCATGCGTTTCTTACTTACATGGCCAAGATGACAATGCCACATATAGGAGTCTATTTGATTATCTATTCAAGCACGTTTGTTGCTAACTTCGATATTGAAAACGTCACCGGATAAATCTAACGTGTAGATACCATTGCATAAAGTTTCGGTCCCATAAAGAACACCATTTAAAGTTATGTAACAGCAATTGTTACTAAATGTTAAATGATAACCCTTTTCATTCAAGCATGAAATAGATACAATGTTCTTTATTAACGAAGGAACAAAATAACAATTATCCAATTCTAAGACAAGTTCAGTAGGGAGCTTTAGCAAATATGTTCCAATGGCAACAGCAGCAATATTTGCTCCATTTCCAACTCGCAAATTCGCTTCTCTCTTGACGAGTCTTCTTCTATTCCTTAGCCCCTGTATGTTATTACATATATGTGAGCTACACCCAGTATCAAGTACCCAGGTGTCCAAGGAAATAGTGTGACATTCAATAACGAAGATACCTGAAGAGGATGGGGCTATTGGATCGAGAAAGACCGATAGAGGGGTGGTGAATATCGGAAAATGTTCGGATTAAATAAAAAGAGTAAGTGCGCGGCGGAAATAGAGACAAAGTAACACAACGCTAACAAAGTCGTTTTTACTTGGTTCAGAGCCTTGGTCGACTCCTACTCCAAGGCCCACGGTCGTTGACCGTTTACTTTGGGCAATTCTATAATGCGTAGAATTAGTACAGAAGAGAAATACAATTTGCAATAAGAAAGATTACACTTCTGTATTTACCAACTCCCAGGGTAGGCTCGAGTTTCGGTGCAGCGGGAGGTCGACGATGCTTCGGACTTGAGTCGGGAAGTTCCTGGAGCAGAGTGCGGTCGTCAGAGAGTTTGGATGCGTTGAATGAAAGTTGTGTTCTGAAGAGGAGGGTCGAGGCCCTTTTTATAGTGCCTGGGGGCGCCTTGGTCGACAGGGGCGCCCCCCCATGTGGCTGTAGATCCACACAAGGCGCAGTCAAGGGTTTATCCCTAAAAACTCGGGATAACCCTTTGACGGGGGCTCCCTGGACGCTCGGGGTGCCCTGGTTGACTCGGCCAACTCTTATCCACAGCGCTGAAGTCTCTGCGTAAGAGTGGCTGGGGGCGCCCGGGACAGCGGGGGCGCCCTGGGTGCGCAGTGCAGACGCGGCAGCAGCTTAACTCTTCAATTGGTTTGCCATGGGGGCGCCCGGGACAGCGGGGGCGCCCTAAGAATGTACTGTCGAGGTTCATTTGCTTTCTTTGTGTTTTGTGTTCACCTTGGGGGCGCCCGGGACAGCGGGGGCGCCCTGGTCAGCAGTTGCCTCTTTCCTTTGAGGCATTCTGAGCTGCAAACACACGTTCCTTCGGTCCTGCTTTCAGGGTTAGTCCAAAACACAATAAAACAAATATTTAATTTAATTTATACAGCCTCAGCTGTCTTGGTTCTTACTTTGGTCTCCAAAATGGAGCCCTAGGTCGAACCGACGCCTAATGTTCCCTCAAGGGGAACGCGTCCTCACCTACTCCTCTCGGGGGAATTTACCTGGTGCCAACCGGCTCCTCCAGTTGGACTTTTGCCCGGCAGCCCTTCGCCAGGTCTTGAGTACCACGCAGCCCTTCGCTTGGTGCCTAGCAGCCCTTCGCTAGGTCTTTTCTTCTGGCAGCCCTTTGCTAGTGCCTAGCATTCCTTCGCTAGGGTTTGTCCATTCTGGCAGTCCTTCGCCAGAGCCTAGCAGTCCTTCGCTAGGGCTTTTCTTCTGGCTGGCATTCCTTTGCCAGTGCCTAGCATTCCTTCGCTAGGGCTTTTCCTGTACATTCAAGAAACTTGTTAGACAACAACTAACCCTTAACTTTTGAACTCTTTTGCCAATATCAAAACACAGGTTTGACTTGGGTGCATTCTGCACCAACAATCTCCCCCTTTTTGATGTATGGCAACCTAGTTCAAAAAGTTAAGAGAAAAAAAAAATGCTAAAATGAGATCCTAAGTTAGATTCCCTCCCCCTGGAAGGAATCTCCCCCTAGGTTTTTCAAAAGTAGGTGGTGTGATTTTCAACACTTAGCAAATTTCATGTTTTGAGTTTGAAGAATTTCAAAAAAATATTCTAAGTCATGATAAGTTTTCAGACGTTAACAATTTTAGGTTTAGGAAAATTTTCAGATTTAGAAAAATTTCAAGCTTAAAAAAATTTAAAAACATTAAGCCAACCAGAAATTTTAATAACACTTTTTCAGCTTAAGTAAGAGTCTCAGTGTTAGAAACTTTTCAAGGGGAGTTTTAAGCAAAAACTTAGGCTTAGAAACAATTCAGAGTTAGAAATTTTTAAGGAAAATTTTAAGCAAAAAAAAAAATTCAGAGTTAGAAATTTTTAAGGAAAATTTTAAGTAAAAAGAAATTCAGAGTTAGAAATTTTTAAGGAAAATTTTAAGCAAAAAAATTCAGAGTTAGAAATTTTTAAGGAAAATTTTAAGCAAAAAAAATTCAGAGTTAGAAATTTTTAAGGAAAATTTTAAGCAAAAAGGTTTAGCTTAAAAACAATTCAGAGTTAGAAATAAAATTTCAAAATGAATTACGCTTTGAATTTCTAACTTTAAGTAACCAGATTTGATTTTTCAGTTGAACTTTTTGAAGAAGGAAATAGGAAAAAAAATTTGAAAAAAATTTTAGGTTCCCTCTTTCCTTTCCAACTCCCCCTTTGACATATATCAAAAATGCAGATAAAAATTTTGCAATAATTAAAGCATTTGCTGTACTGAATCAAACTGGAACCTAAGTCTGGTTAAATCTTTAGGGACGTGTCTAACCCAATTAGCTACTTAATACCTGTTATAAACAGTAGTTTTCGCTTGGGTTAGTCAAGTTAAGTGCATTATTCAAGTTAGATTATCTAAACTTGATACTTAACTTGATTGCTGTTCAGTTTGTATTTAGTGCCCCAACTACTGCAGATGCACTGACTTAAAGCATCTTGAGTTAAGGCAAAGACCTAAGCATCTCAACCCTTTCTAGGTTATCACTCAAAGTACCCTAAGGTGCTTGTGAGATGCTGGCTTCTAGATCTATAGGTGCATGCAATTCTAGGGTTAGAGCCTAGGCTAAGTCCATTTCGAAGAAAACCCTAGTTTTGAAGGGGGTAGTTTTTGAAATAAAACTAAGTCAAGGAAAAAATTTTAAAACCAAAGTAAAACTTTTTAAGATTAAGTTAGAAAAACTTTTAAAATAAGCACCATTTTAAAATCAACTTAAAACATTTTAAAATTAAAGCAAAAACCAAATGATTCTATTCTACTAAGCATAATCCTAACTGCCTTCTCAGTGAGCTGAACTCAGATTCAGGTAGGGGTTTAGTGAATATGTCAGCTAGGTTGGACTTGGAGTCTACATGCTTAAGGACTATTTCACCCCTAGCTACGTGATCTCTTACAAAGTGATGTTTCACTTCTATGTGTTTGGTTCTAGAATGTTGTATTGGGTTTTTGGTTAAGTTAATTGAGCTAATATTGTCAATATTGACTTGGGTCTGATTGTAGTCTAGCTGAAAGTCCTTAAGGGTGTGCATCATCCATAGGAGTTGTGCTACACACTCTCCTAAGGCTACATATTCAGATTCAGTTGTGGATAGAGCAACACAGTGTTGCTTCCTACTGCACCAACTTACTAAGCTGTTTCCTAAAAGTTGACAGCTTCCACTTGTACTTTTTCTATCTAATTTACAACCAGCATAGTCAGAATCAGAGTATCCTGACAACTTAAAAGATGAAGTCCTAGGGTACCATATCCCTACATTTAGGGTGCCCTTAATGTATCTTAAAATTCGTTTTAGGGCTGCTAAGTGAGTTTCCTTAGCACAGGTTTGGTACCTAGCGCACATTCCTACTGAAAAAAGTATATCAGGTCTGCTGGCTGTAAGGTATAGTAGACTTCCTATCATACTTCTATAAAGTTTTAGGTCTACTGGTTTGCCATCAGGGTCATTATCTATTTTCACATTTGTGGCCATTGGGGTACTTATACTTTTAGAGTTATCCATTTTAAATTTCTTAATTAGTTCTTTAGCATATTTAGATTGATGTACATAATTTCCATCCTTAGTTTGTTTGATTTGTAACCCTAGAAAAAAGTTGAGTTCCCCAACTAAACTCATTTCAAACTCATTTTCCATAATTGTTACAAATTCTTTTAGAAATTTAGAGTTAGTTGATCCAAATATTATATCATCTACGTAAATTTAAGCAATAAATATATCCTTTTCTAAAATTTTAACAAACAAGGTTGGGTCAATTTGACCTTGTTTGAATTCTTTAGAAATCAGGTAATTGGATAATCTTTCATACCAGGCCCTGGGTGCTTGTTTTAGTCCATAAAGGGCTTTACTAAGTTTGTAGACATGATCGGTTTTTTCTATATCCTCAAACCCTGGGGATTGTCCTACATAAACTTCTTCCTTAATAAGCCCATTTAAGAAGGCTGACTTTACATCCATTTGGTATAATTTAAATCCTTTATGGGATGCAAAGGCTAGTAACATCCTAATAGACTCAAGTCTAGCTACAGGGGCATAGGTTTCATCATAATCCAACCCTTCTACTTGACTGAATCCCTTAGCTACTAAGCGGGCTTTATTTCGGACTATTTCACCTTGGTCGTTTAACTTATTCCTAAATACCCACTTGGTGTCAATTACGGATTTGCCCTTAGGCTTAGGTACTAACTCCCAGACTTGGTTTCTTTCAAATTGGGCTAACTCTTCTTGCATGGCTAGGATCCAGTCAGGATCAGGTAGGGCTTCCTCAATAGTCTTAGGTTCAATCTTTGAAATCATGGCTATTTGACTAAGATTTCTATAGGAAGCTCTGGTTCTGACTCCTGAGGTTGGATTACCTATGATTTGGTCAGCTGGGTGACTTAGTCTGGGTTTCTTGGTTTTTCTAGTACTTGGCTCAGCTTCAGGTCCAGCTGGTCCAATAGGTTCAATTCTGGGTTCATTGGTTGGATCAACTGATTCAGAAGTTGGTTCAATTGTTAAGTCATTAAAGAGTTCAATTGGGGTTTCAGAGTTATCTTCTTGATCAATATTTGATGAAGCTAAGTCAGAATTATCAGATTTTGGGTTAGTTTCTTCATCAAATATTAAGTTGGTTGTTTCTTCAATTTTCTTAGTTGTTTTGTTGTAGACCCTATAAGCTCTACTTGTTGTAGAGTATCCTAAAAAGATACCTGGGTTTAACTTGGATTGAAACTTTCCAAGATAGTCTTTGGTATTAAGAATATGGACTTTGCATCCAAAGACTCTAAGATAGTGTAGATTTGGAAGTCTATGGTAGTAAAGTTCATAGGGTGTTTTATTTATCCTTTTATTAGGTAGAATCCTATTTTGGATATAGCAAGCTGTGCTGATTGCTTCTGCCCAATAGTGGTTAGGTAGGTCAAATTCATTGAGCATAGCCCTAGCAGCTTCCTGTAGGGTTCTATTTTTTCTTTCTACTATGCCATTTTGTTGGGGGGTTCTGGGACACGAAAATTCGTGTTTATATCCATTTACTTTACATAATTCTTCGAATCTTTGATTCTCGAATTCTCCCCCGTGGTCAGACCTAAGTCTTTTGATTTTGGTATCATTTTGATTTTCAATCAATTTATAAAAGTTGTTAAAAAGGTTCAGGGTTTCATCTTTGGTCTTTAGAAACCTGACCCAGGTGAACCTAGAGTAGTCATCAATTATCACTAAGCAGTATCGGTTTCCACTCAGTGACTTGGCTCCATGTGAATCAAATAGGTCAAGGTGTAGGAGCTCAAGTGTTGTTTGGGTTTGATCAGATTGGATCAATTTGTGACTAGACTTGGTTTGTTTGCCTTGATTACAAGATTCACATATTAGGTTTTCATTATTCTTAATTTTAGGGATACCTTTGATTAAGCCAAGTTGGGTAATTTTTGAGATAGTTCTTAGATTGGTATGACCTAATCTCCTATGCCAGAGTTTTGATTGTTCTAATTGTGTTAACATGCATTTGGGTATAAGGGGAAGATTTATAGTGTATACATTGTTTTTCCTAGTGCCCTTAAGCATGATTTCTGAGTCTTGTGCATTTCTAATCAGGCAATTAGAATTGTTGAAAGTAACTAAATAACCAGAATCACATAACTGACTTATGCTAAGTAAGTTAAAATTGAAGTTTTCCACCAATAGAACTTTCTTAATAATGAAGTTGGATTTAAGTTCAATATTACCTGACCCAATTACCTTGAGTGTAGCATTGTTACCAAATGCCACTGAGCCCAGGTTTTTGAACTTGAGTTTGGTGAACTTCAATTTGTCCCCAGTCATATGTCTGGAGCACCCGCTATCTAACATCCATTGGTCCAAATCTTTATGTTCCTACACATAAAGAATTTTTGATGATTTGGATCCAATTTAAGTTAGGGATAGCTTAAATTGAGTTTCACTTCCTAGTTTGTCTCACCCCAGTCTAGGGTTTTCAATCACGTTAACCTTAAGGTTTTTGTGAGACAGGTTTGAGGGAAAAATTAGTTTTGAAAAGGAATTTCAATTTATTTTGAAAACAGATTTTTAAACAAATAAGTTTAGAAATTTTGAAAAATAGATTAAGTGATTTTTGAAAAAAAATAAGTTTAAGAAGTAGAAATTTTGAAAACAGATTAAGAGTTTTTCAAAAAAGAGATAGGTTTTAAGAAATAGAAATTTTGAAAACAGATTAGAATGTATAATTATTTGAAATTTGAGTTAGATTCGAATTTGACAAAAGATAATTTGAATTTGAATTTCAGAAATTGGCTTCCAGGTCTTGGCGAGGCACTAGGCCTTCTTTGGCCGTAGCCTTATGGGATCATCCACCCTTTCCTTGACAAAGCCTTTTAATGAAATTTCATTTTCAAATTAAATTAGGTCATTTTCTGGTCTAACTAGCTTGGGTCTTGGATCGGTAACTTCGGCTGGTTTCACCAGTCTAAAGAGACCAAGTAGACTTGATCTTATTAGAGTTGGTTTCCCCAACGTACTATCATCTCACCTCCTCCCAATACTATGTTTTCAAATTTCAAATAGTTGAGTCCTTAAATCTAAGTATCCCTAAATCTAAGCATGGCAGATTGCAGAAAATTAAATAACCAAGCAATCAAGCAAAAAATTATCTAATTATAAAAATTGTTTTGATTTTGGCTCCCCCTGGACTAAAGCCTCTGTATGGGTTAGGCAAGATGTGAATCTTGTCCTTGGGGATCCAAAATTGATTTGAACCAGTTGGTTTAGTCAGGCACAGTTTTGGCACCCATGCTTGAACCTTAGGTCTTGACTGGTTCAGTACAGCAAAGTAAGATCTTTGCCGAGATTTGGTTCTATAGCCAAGTCCGGATCGGTTTAGAACAGACTTCTGTTTTCCAAGAATCATATCAAGGTTCTTGGAACTAGAAGTGAATCGTTCTAAAGCTGTTCTTAAGTCCTTAACTTGAGTTTTCAGGGAGGAATTCTCTGATTCAAGTTTTTCAACTTGATCAGGGGTTCATTCCTGAAGTTTCTCAGTTAAGGCCTTAGTCTCAGCTTCCTCTTTCAGGAATTTTACTTCCTGTCGGAGGGACTCGATTCGGAGTTTGGCTTTCGCCAAATCTCGGGATAGAAAGGAAATAAGCGAATTCAATTGTAATTTTGAAAAACCCGTTACCCTTATTTCGCCGTTGTCGGAGAAGGTCAGCTTGCCGTCGTCCTGGTCCGAGTCTGAGTCAGTCTCGATTTGATCCGAAGCGGTCAGGGCTAGAAGATTGGATTGGGGTGCTTCTTCTTCTCCTTCTGAGGAAGACTCGTCCCAGGTTGCTTGGAGTGCCTTCTTCTTTCTGGTCTTTTTGGACTCCTTTAGGATTGGACATTTAGTCTTGTAGTGGCCCTTCTTCTTGCATTCGTAGCAGGTTACGTTGGGCTTGTGTTTGTCAGTTGCCGGTTCAGCTTGTCCGTCCTTTCTTCGGCTTGTTCTCCGTGTGTTGGTTTGGTTCTTCAACTTTTTGTAGTAGCTTCGAGCTAGCCGGACCAGTTCAGATTGATCTTCTTCTTGATCTTCTGTTTCTGAATCTGAGGTAGATTCGGGTTCAACTTGAGTTTGCTTCTTGGTCGTCTTTCCTGTTTTCCCTGCAAAGAAAGCTATACTTTTCTCGACCAAATTGCAGTTAGTCTGTTCATGCAGTTCAAGTTCAGAAAATAACTCATCTAGCTTAATTTTTGAAAGATCCCTAGAGACCTTGTATGCATCTACCATAGATGCCCACAAGGTGGTCCTAGGGAACGCGTTTAGGGCATACCTTATAAGATCACGATTTTGAACCTGGTGACCTATTGCGTGTAGACCGTTCATCAATTCCTAGATTCTGGCATGGAGCTGGGCTGCTGTCTCGTTATCTGCCATTTTGATGGTGAAGAGCTTGTTCAGTAGCAGATCCCGTTTGCTGATCCTCGTATCTGAAGTTCCTTCGTGGAGCTCAATCAGTTTAGCCCATAGCTCCTTGGCACTGTTGAAAGGGCCTACGCGGTTCAGCTCCTCTTTCGTTAGTTCGCATTGGAGGGTTTGAGTTGCTTTGGCGTCAGCTTCAATTTTGCGTTTAAGGGCAGTGTCCCACTCTGAGTAGTTTTGTGGTATGCCTTCAGCATTTGTGTGAATCATCAGTCCAGACTGGATGATTATCCACATATCCACCTGAGTTTTCAGGTGGACCTCCATTCGACTTTTCCAGTAAGGAAAGTCTTCTCCACTGAAAAGTGGAGGTCTGGCGGTGCTAAAACCTTCTTGGATGACCATTTGCTACTGAAATAGCAAATAACAAAAACAACGAAAATATTCCAAGACTTGGTCTTGGATTAGTAGTGCGGGAAGAGTAAATAAAAACAATTTCAAGGGGTGTTGCACCAACCTTGAAAGTAAAACTCGAACGAAAAATATTTAAAAAAAATTGAGAGAGAAAACGAAGGAAATCCGAAAAATTTTCAAACTGGTGGTTGCACCAAGTTTGAATTCCCCGCTCTGATACCACTTGTTGGATCGAGAAAGACCGATAGAGGGGGGGTGAATATCGGAAAATGTTCGGATTAAATAAAAAGAGTAAGTGCGCGGCGGAAATAGAGACAAAGTAACACAACGCTAACAAAGTCGTTTTTACTTGGTTCGGAGCCTGGGTCGACTCCTACTCCAAGGCCCACGGTCGTTGACCGTTTACTTTGGGCAATTCTATAATGCGTAGAATGAGTACAGAAGAGAAATACAATTTGCAATAAGAAAGATTACACTTCTGTATTTACCAACTCCCGGGGTAGGCTCGAGTTTCGGTGCAGCGGGAGGTCGACGGCGCTTCGGACTTGAGTCGGGAAGTTCCTGGAGCAGAGCACGGTCGTCAGAGAGTTTGGATGCATTGAATGAAAGTTGTGTTCTGAAGAGGAGGGTCGAGGCCCTTTTTATAGTGCCTGGGGGCGCCCTGGTCGACGGGGGCGCCCCCCCACGTGGCTGCAGATCCACACAAGGCGCAGTCAAGGGTTTATCCCTAAAAACTTGGGATAACCCTTTGACAGGGGCTCCCTGGACGCTGGGGGCGCCCTGGTTGACTCGGCCAACTCTTATCCACAGCACTGAAGTCTCTGCGTAAGAGTGGCTGGGGGCGCCCGGGACAGCGGGGGCGCCCTGGGTGCGCAGTGCAGACGCGGCAGCAGCTTAACTCTTCAATTGGTTTGCCATGGGGGCGCCCGGGACAGCGGGGGCGCCCTAAGAATGTACTGTCGAGGTTCATTTGCTTTCTTTGTGTTTTGTGTTCACCTTGGGGGCGCCCGGGACAGCGGGGGCGCCCTGGTCAGCAGTTACCTCTTTCCTTTGAGGTATTCTGAGCTGCAGACACACGTTCCTTCGGTCCTACTTCCAGGGTTAGTCCAAAACACAATAAAACAAATATTTAATTTAATTTATACAGCCTCAGCTGTCTTGGTTCTGACTTTGGTCTCCAAAATGGAGCCCTAGGTCGAACCGACGCCTAATGTTCCCTCAAGGGGAACGCGTCCTCACCTACTCCTCTCGGGAGAATTTACCTGGTGCCAACCGGCTCCTCCAGTTGGACTTTTGCCCGGCAGCCCTTCGCCAGGTCTTGAGTACCACGTAGCCCTTCGCTTGGTGCTTAGCAGCCCTTCGCTAGGTCTTTTCTTCTGGCAGCCCTTTGCCAGTGCCTAGCATTCCTTCGCTAGGGTTTGTCCATTCTGGCAGTCCTTCGCCAGAGCCTAGCAGTCCTTCGCTAGGGCTTTTCTTCTGGCTGGCATTCCTTTGCCAGTGCCTAGCATTCCTTCGCTAGGGCTTTTCCTGTACACTCAAGAAACTTGTTAGACAACAACTAACCCTTAACTTTTGAACTCTTTTGCCAATATCAAAACACAGATTTGACTTAGGTGCATTCTGATCCAACAGGGGCATCGGATGCCTTCTTCTTCAAGGACTCAAGATAAACCTTGCAGTTTCTTCGCCAGTGGCCCTCCTTGCCGCAGTGATGGCAAGTGTCTTTTGGTGCTTTTTCAATCTTTTTGGCCTTTTTCTTCCTTCCCTTATTTTGTTCTTTGGGCTTCCTCTTAGAGCCTTTCTTTGAGGAACCAACTAATAGTACCGTCTTCTGATCCTGCTTTACAGAAGGCCCTACAGTCTTCAGCAGGTTAAGCAACTCAGGAATGGTAGTCTCCAGTTTGTTCATCCGATAGTTCATCACAAACTGTGAGTAACTCTTGGGCAAACAATGCAGAATTAAGTCAATACTTAGTTTGTGATCCATTGCAAATCCGAGTGTGCTTAGTCGCTCAATGTACCCCAACATCTTCAACACAAACTGTGAAACAGAAGTGCCTTCCTGCATCTTAGAGGTGAAGAGGAGTCTGGAGACCTCAAACCTTTCGGATCTCGCCTGCTCGTCAAACAGCTCATGAAGATGGAAGACGATGGTATGAGCATCCATATGCTCATGCTGCTTTTGTAGCTCAGGTACCATAGCGGCCAGCATGATGCAACTCGCAAGTTCAGAATCGGCCACATGTTTCTGATAGGCCACTAACTGGTCTGGAGTTGCATCTTCAGGAGGATGGTTGGGAAGTTGTTCTTCAAGGACATAAGCAAGCTTTTCTGCCTTGAGGACTATCCTCAGGTTTCGAAGCCAGTCCATGAAGTTTGGCCCAGTTAGCTTATTGGTGTCCAAAATGGAACGAAAATTCAGAGAAGACATGATCAGGTGATTATCCTAGAAATACAAATTGAGGTTATGTGATGAGAATGATAAAGAATGCATCAATATACATTAATTAAATCCTATTTATTTTTCGAATTGAATAACCCTTTTTATCAATTCGGGAGATCGTAGGAACATCTCCAAATAGGTTGATATCCAACCATAGATAAGAACAACCATGGCTAGAGTCCATCAAGTTATTCTTAGCTATGAAGGTAGGTAATTATACCGATTACATATTATACATATGTAACTATCACATTATGCTATCAACTAATTGAATGTTTGCATAAATCATTGGGTTGTTAACTCATTAACAAGTATGCAACAATATACATAGCACCCAACTGCACCTCTCTTTACATCGACCTTGGCTGTGGCACAATAAATTGATGCTCCAAGCTTAAGGCTGACCCATTAATCAAGAAATAGTTTTAATATGGTTGGAGCTCATTCAACCGTTTAGTCAGGCTTGGATGTGTCTAACAACCAAAACTAAGGATTGACCTCTGACTCCAATTATATTAATCATAAACTAATTCCATGGTTTGAACATGTTGAGGTTCAAGCCGGGTATGGATGTGTCCATCAACCCAAACGAGAAACAAAACTCCGGTTCTAACCATATTAATGGAAGGTGTTAGCCTTAATATTTTGTAAGGGGTTTTGGGTCTCATCCTTTTCTTTTATGCACATTCATGACATATAATTATGTCATGTTCTAACGATTTCCTTAATAAAGTATGTATGTGACTTAATTTATCAAGTCTCATTAATTGAATTAGGAATCGGATTTCCTAATTCTAATTTCATACTTTATTCAAGGAATTATTTTGGGAAACAATTTCCTGAATTATCATAATCAATTTCGGAAATAATATGTTTAAGATTTTGATTTCTCTAAATCAAATCTTATTAAATTAAGAGACAGATTCCCTTAATTCAACCACATATTATTTTCATGAAAATCTTATTTAAGGAAATATACTCTATAGGAAACAATTTTCCTAATTAATTTTGGAGACAATAATATGTAAGAGCATCACCTTATAAATCAAATAAGGAAATTATCGTTTGAGAATCACCTCAAAAATTTCCAAGGTTTGATCACATATTTTATTTATGGAAAATTAATATCAATAACTTAATTTGGACAGCTCCACGAGGCTCAATCCAAATTAAACATTTGACAGCTTAAATTCAATTTAAGAAATTTAATTATAACAACTAACTTTAAATTGAACGGCTCCCCGAGGTTCAATCCAAAATAAAGAATTTTGTAAATAATTTAATTTTCAATTATAAATTTAAATGCCAATTAATATTCTCATAATTTGTCTTGACTTTCTTGAGAGAAAGTGCCCAAAATTGCGAGCTTTCCATAAATGAAAAGTTTCCAAAAATAAAAGGTTTTCAGAATAATTGTAAGTTTCTGGTACAATGAAAACTTATGTTTTTCCAAAATTGGAAAATTTTCAAAATTGGATATTTCCAAAATTGGAAAGTTTCTAAAAATGGAAAGTTTCCAAAAATGGAATGTTTTCATAATTATCATAAAATTTCAGAAACAGAGATATTTCAAAAGTTTGCGAAATTTCATGAGGATTTCCAAACTTTGAAATTCCTAAATCGAAAATTTACCATAATTGGAAAGTTTCCATAATTGAAAATTTCCCAAAATTGAGATCATGATAAAGCTTTTCGCAAAACAATTATATGATTATGTCGAACACAAACCTCGGATCCGATACCACTGTTGGGTCCGGGTGCATGTTGACATGGATGCGGGTTCGTAAATATCAAAATTAATTACGTGCAGCGGAAGGTTTAACATAAATAATTTCTCTAAATCATTTAACCACATATCTAAGCATGCAATTTTATCTTGTGTAGACATGATCATATATTTAAAATTTTGTAGAAACATAAACTAATTTACGTATTACCTCGCGTAACTCGAAGGAAGGGACGAGATCCAACCGTAAGCGTCCCTAGGAAGCTCTGCCTCTATTCGCGTCCACGCCGAGTATCTTCGGGATGACTTCGCAAAGCCACGAGTTTCGTGTTCTCAAGAACTACTAGATTCTCCGAGAACGCGACAAGAAAAACCAAGAGAGAAGTCGGAAGACTAACCACAAAAGGATGGCCGGAATCAAAATTCCGGCGAAGCAAAAGAAGAGGCTTGCGGCAAAAAGATCCTTGCGGAAAACTCTAATTCCGGCAGCACCTTCTTCCGGCCAAGAGATGGCCGGAGCTTCCTTCTCCGGCAGCAGGTGGTGGTCGACAGGGAAAGGGCAGGGGCGGCCGGCTGGTGCTCCTTCTTGGGGCTGGTTGGCGCACGACAAGAAGGGGAGAAGAGAAGGAGAGAAAGAGAGGGAGAGAGCCTATGCCTTCATCTCTATGATTATTACCCAAGCCTTGCCTTGGGTCCTTTATATAGTGGCCTCTCAACCATCAAGCCTCTCAAATATGGAATAACTTATTCTATCATGCCAAGTTTGATTTTATATCATGATTAAAATCATATTTTAATTCATGATAAAAAATCAATCCTCTTCTCTCCTATGGAATAAATTGCTTGCTCATGGTAAATCAATCCATGATTGATTTTATAAAATAAACCAATCCATGGTTCATTTTAATTTCCATGAAAAATAAACCAAACCCTGGTTTATTATATAAAAAATTTATATCATCCATAATTTTATAAAACAAACCACACTTGGATTTTTTTATAAATTGAACGAAAAACTTGGTTCTCTCCCTTTGTTGTGGCCGGCCAAGCAAAGAGGATGGAGGCCCTCTTTGGCCGGCCCATCCAAGCCAAGTCTTAATGAATTAAACTTATTTAATTCATCTATTAAGTTTTTAAAAGACTTAGCCATTTTACGCTTCTGATGCGTCTCTGAAAAATTCAGATTCGACTTATCATTTGGCTCAACCAAACTTAATCTCTCTTGATTGGAAAATCCAATTTTCAACTCGTTTTAAATCCCTCGGATTACTCGTAGTGCGTGTGACTAAATAGACTTTCGATTTATGTTAGACGTCTATAATTAATCAATTATGGAACGATCATGAGTGGCACCTAGTAGTACATCATGATCCCCAATTAATCGAAAGATCAACGGTTGACCTCAGAAACAATTCTGAAACCCTTCAGCAGCTATAATGAATCGTGCCCCATTTCCTTCACCATCTTATACCCACTTGGTTCAGGACATGGTCTATGTGTGTCAGTCCCCACTAGGCTGACTACGTCACACCTAGCCCAAGTAACGTTTTCTTGTCCTATGGATTCTAATTACTCTCATGTATTTAAGAGATTCATACTCTGAACATGTCATGCTTTGGCCAGAGGCTTCGAGTAACAATCCGACGATAGGCCTCGGGTTTACATCTCCTCGCAAGGAGTGGTGAATCCTTTGTAGGCTGTTCAAACATCTTCGGGCACTTCGGCTTATACCCAATCATCCTGGGTCCACACCTCCTTGGAGATGCTTGCTTAAGATGTCAAAGTATAAGTCTCCATGACCAAGATGACTTGAACACCGCAAGTCAAAGGAACATCGCACTTAAGCTACAATAAGAACTTCACTGACATATCTATATGTAGACTACCATATGAAGTTTTACAGTCAGTCACTCCAATGAACTAGTTCCCTTAACTAGCATTCATGTTTATCTCCGGACATCTCAATGTCACCAGCCAGTGAGAATCAGCTGATTAGAGAATAACCCATGCTAGTCTCAACAGAATTGATAGTGTCCATATTTATCAATTCATCGACTAGGGACAATTTCAATACTTCACAATTGCACATGTAGAGATAATCACTAGTTGTGAATTCATCACAAATTCTCTCATGCTGTGAATTGTATTGCGGACATTCAGTAAATGAGTTTAAGATCTAAATCAAATATACAAACATGTATACTCAAATAGTGAATATTCATTTATTAGAATAAATGTTTACAATCATAAGGCGATTGCCTTAGGACACTTCTCTCATATCACTAACAAGTGAGACTAGGTGGTGATAGCCCTTATTGTAAGTACCCTAGGTAAGTTTTGATGTGGTCAACCGAGTCAGGTTAGGTCCTATTGTGTTTGATCCCTATATCTAAGTGTGCAGAAACTTAGAAGCACAGTAAGTTGAGTAGAAGACGCAGCGGTCGAGAAGGATGACACGGAAAGGGAGCCGAGGGGCTGGTGCATTCCGAGGGACGCAGAGTTTTGTAGAAGAGTACGCTAGTGGAGTGAGAAGGACACATACAACGTCGGAGAGACAAGAAGCCGAGGGGAAGCATGCTCAAGGGGAAGGGCGGAGGAGGGTTCGGGTGAGCCCAACTCTGGAAGACCCAAAAATTACCCAAGAAGACTCGCTAAAGACTGGTCAACATGGAGCTGACCAAAGTCACTTGGGCGCCCCTATGCTTTTGGGTGCTCAGGCTCTCGGGCGCCCCATTCCCGAGCCCCCCAATGTATACCAGCGCCCAAGAAGTGATTCTCATCCACGGATTAGCCATTTGTGAACATTGCAAAGTGGATAGAGTCCACATGTCAGGCGCCCCAAGCACTTGGGCTCCCTTATTGTGCCACATCAGCATTCAGATAAAGTTGACCGAGCTATAAATAGGCCCCTAGAGCTCAGTTCCAAACATCGATTGCATTGTACTCGAATTTCATTTTAGTTTTCCACTGTTTTATGAGTTTTTCATTGTGTGAGAGGCTTCTCTACCCGAAGAAGTTATTCAGGAGAATTGAGCTACATTTTACCCCTGGATTAGCAAACCTTCCTGGTTGCAAATCAATTAATTGTCTGACATCTTTCTTTTTCTATGTTATTTCATTTTGAAGTTATTATTTTTATTGTGAACTATTTTCCATCTTTGTTGAGCAAGAACAAAAGATAAGTTTTATTTTCATGGGCAATTCATCCCCCCTCTTGTCGATCGCACGATCTCCGACAAGTGGTATCAAAGCAAGGACACTCCAGAACATCTGAAGAATCATACAAAATGGTCGGACCAACCATCTACCCACTAAAGTTCAATAGGGAGTTCGCTAGTTGGAAGTGAAAAATGTAGGTATTCTTTAAAATCGATTTTGAATTACTTTTAATAATTAAAAATGGTTTTGTAGCTCCCAAAAGACGCCAACGACAAAGTTAAAGACGAATGCCTGTGGACAAATAAGGAACAAGCTGATTTTGTGGCAAATGGAAATGTAGAGTTCTATTTGTTGACCATACTACCTGCGCAAGAAGTCAACCGAATCGGGAACTACTGATTTACAAAGGAACTTTAGGAAAAGTTCCTGGAACTTCACGAAGGTACCTCTGAAGCCAATCTAGCAAAAAGAGACATACTTCAAAATCAACTTAGCAATCTCCGAATGGATGAAGGAGAGTCAGTAGCCCATTTACATGCAAAACATAAAGAGCTAATCACGGGACTCAACAACCACGGAGAGTTGGTAAATAATCGCGACGCACAAAGGCATGCATTAAACGCCTTCCTGAGGACCCCAAAGTAGACTTCCATAATAGACGTCTACTACTTCTCTAAGGATCTTGATATAAGTACCTTAGAGCAACTATTTATGACTTTAGAACTTCACGATCTCAATGCACAAGAAAGAGTAAAATGGACAACATCACCCTAAGCATGAGGATGATCCAACATGAAGAGGAATCTTTAGAAGATGAGGAAAACACGACATATATTGTAAGGGAACTGTTTAAGTATTTCAAAGCTAAAAGGTTTAATAAAGTGCAAGGTAACAAGCAAAGGAAGATCCGTTGCTATAACTATGAGGAAAAAGGCATATCAAGGAAAACTATCAAAAGCTAAAAGTAAACAAACCCAACAAGATGAAACACAAGAATATGAAGGGCACATGGGATGAATCATCATCAGATGAGTCTGATATCATGGAACACGCCAGACTTGCATTGATGGCTTCACACCAAGAAGAAGAGAGCATCGATGAAGGGGGAGCCACGTCAGAAGATAGCAGCGACGAAGGGGGAGCTTCGGACTACGAAAGATATATGGTAAGTGAGGTATGTTTTCTACCTCCTAATCAACTCTATTCAGGTATAAAGGTTATGATGAAATCAATATACAAATTAAAAAATAAAAATACAGACTTGAAAAAATAACTAGCTTCTACATGCCCGTTTGAGATGTATGATAAGCTAATATTAGAAAATGAAAACTTAAAAGCACAAATCAAGAAAATGGAAAGTACTTGTAGAAATTCAAATTATTGTCAAAATTTAAAATTTCAATATTCTAGAAGACTTAATTGGTATTTTAAATATCACAAGGGTTAAGTTGTAAGAATTCCTAGGATTTATATTTCATCTAGATTTTTGATTAATCCTATTGGTAAGAATTTATTTTGGGTTCCAAAATCTGTATTTAACTGTTAAATATTATTTATTACTTATTTTTCAATTTTTTTTATTAATGCTTTATTTGAAATCTAGTTAAATTTTTTTTAGAAGATAACTATTGTAAAAAAATTAGTTTAATATTTTTTGATGATAGAGTTTGATGTGTAGTATCTATAATTTTTTTTTTCAAAATTACTAAAAGTTAAATAGATTTATTATGATTTTTCATTTGAAAACATACTTTTTAATTTTAAAAAATACTTAAAAATTAATTTTGTCAAATCTAATTCTTTAGAATCTTTGGATTATGTTTTAAACATTATGAGAACATTTTAAATTTATTTGAAGTTAAAATCAAATTTTTAAAATTATCTATTTTAATTTTATCAACCTGGATTTTAAAATTTTTTTCATAAAATAGAAAATTTATTTCACTTTGATAATTTTTCTAGCGACAAGTCTACTAAAATTCTAACTTGTAGAAAACTTTGAGTAATATTTCAAGTAAAAATAAATTAATAGAAATTATTTTTCAAAAATGAATTTTAAATCTTAAAAATAAATTTTGACAAAATTTTGATAAATTTGATTTTCTGGAAACTAATTATTATGTTAGACATCTACTCAAAAATTTTTGAAAACTTTGGATGTTCATAAATTTTTTAATTCATTCTGATTAGTTTAATATTTCACTTAACATGTTTTAAGTTTTGATATGATCAAAGGGGGAGAAACAGGATTAAGTTAAGGGGGAAGGGTTATGTTTAAATTTTTTTATGCTCACATTGTCACATATTTATTCTTATTTTTTCATGTTCGTTTATCATAACATAACTCGGGTTGATGCACATGAAAAAGGAGTAGATTGTAAGTACCCCAGGTAGGTTTTGATGTGATCAACAAAGTCAAGTTAAGTCCTATTATGTTTGATCCTGTGTCTAAGTATGTAGGAGATTAGGAGCATAGGAAATCGAGCGGAGGACACAGTGGTCGAGAAGGATGGCACGGGAAGGGAGTCAACGGGCTCGATGCATCCGAAGGACGTGGAGTTCCACAGAATAATATGGCGATGGAGCGAGAAGGATGCGCGCGACATCTGAGGGACGAGAAGATGAGGGAAAACACACTCAAAGAGAAGGCTGAAGGAGGGTTCGTATGAGCCCGACTCTGGAAAGCTCGAAAATCACCCAAAAATACTCGCTGAAGACTGGTCAGCATGAGTTGACCAAAGTCACTCGGGCACCCCTATGCTTTAGGGTGCCCAGGCTCTTGAGTGCTCGTATGCTTTAGGGCGCTTGAGAATGAGGGCGCCCCTATGCACTCGAGCACCCCAGCATACAGAAGCCCGAGATGAAGCGGATAACTTCCAGGTCACGTGTCAGGCTCCTCCAAGCATTCGGGTGCGCCTGTTGTGTCATGTCAGCATTCGAATAAAGTTGACCGAGGCTATAAATAGGCTCGCAGTGCTCAGCTCTAAACATTGATTGCATTGTACTCGAATTTCATTTTATTTTTTCATTATTTTCTGAGTTTTTCATTGTGTGAGAGGATTCTATGCCTGAAGGAGTTATACAAAAGAATTGAGCTAAATTTTGCCTTAGATTAGCAACCTTCTTGATTGCAAACCAAGTAATTGTCTGACCTCTTTCTTTTTCTGTGTTATTTCATTTTTGTTGGGACTGGGTGCATGTTGACATGGATGCGAGTTCGTAATTTCAAAATTAATTACGTGTAGCGGATGGTTTAGCATAAATAATTTCTCTAAATCATTTAACCACACATCTAAGCATTCAAGTTTATCTTGTGTAGACATGATCATATATTTAAAATTTTACAGAAACGTAAACTAATTTACATATTATCTCGCATAACTCGAAGGAAGGGACGAGATCCAACCGTAAGCGTCCCTTGGAAGCTCCGCCTCTATTCGCGTCCACGCCGAGTATCTTCGGGATGACTTCGCAAAGCCACGAGTTTCGTGTTCTCGAGAACTACTAGATTCTCTGAGAACGCGACGAGAAAAACCAAGAGAGAAGTCAGAAGACTAACCACAAAAGGATGGCCGGAATCAAAATTCCGGCGAAGCAAAAGAAGAGGCTTGCGGCAAAAGGATCCTTGCGGCAAACTCTAATTCCGGCAGTACCTTCTTCCGGCCAAGAGGTGGCCGGAGCTTCCTTCTCTGGTAGCAGATGGTGGTCGACAGGGAAACGGCAGGGGCGGTCGGCTGGTGCTCATTCTTGGGGCTGGTTGGCGCACGACAAGAAGGGGAGAAGAGAAGGAGAGAAAGAGAGGGAGAGAGCCTATGCTTTCATCTCTATGATTCTCACCCAAGCCTTGCCTTGGGTCCTTTATATAGTGGCCTCTCGACCATCAAGCCTCTCAAATATGGAATAACTTATTCCATCATGCCAAGTTTGATTTTATATCATGGTTAAAATCATATTTTAATTCATGATAAAAAACAATCAAGTCTCTTTTCTCCTATGGAATAAATTTCCTTATCATGGTAAATCAATCCATTATTGATTTTATAAAATAAACCAATCTATGGTTCATTTTAATTTCCATGAAAAATAAACCAATCCTTGGTTTATTATATAAAAATTTATATCATCCATAATTTTATAAAACAAACTACACTTGGTTTATTTTATAAATTGAACCAAAAACTTGGTTCTCTCCCTTTGTTGTGGCCGACCAAGCAAAGAGGATGGAGGCCCTCTTTGGCCTGCCCATCCAAGCCACGCCCCAATCAATTAAACTTATTTAATTCATCTATTATGTCTTCAAAAGACTTAGCCATTTTACGCTTCTGATGCGTCTCTGAAAAATTCAGATTCGACTTATCGTTTGGCTCAACCAAACTTAATCTCTCTTGATTGGAAAATCCAATTTTCAACTAGTTTTAAATCCCTCGGATTACTCATAGTGCGTGTGACTAAATAGGCTTTCGATTTATGTTGGTCGTCTATAATTAATCAATTATAGAACGATCATGAGTGGCACCTAGTAGTACATCATGATCCCCAATTAATCGAAAGATCAACAGTTGTCCTCAGAAATAATTCTGAAACCCATCAACAGCTATAATGAATCGTGTCCCATTCCCTTCATCATCTTATACCCACTTGGTTCAGGACATGGTCTATGTGTGTCAGTCCCCACTAGGTAGACTACGTCACACCTAGCTCAAGTAACGTTTTCTCGTCCTATGGATTCTAATTACTCTCATGTATTTAAGAGATTCATACTCTGAACATGTCATGTTCTGGCCAGAGGCTTCGAGTAACAATCCGACGATAGGCCTCGAGTATACATCTCCTCGCAAGGAGTGGTGAATCCTTTGTAGGCTGTTCAAACATCTTCGGGCACTTCGGCTTATACCCAATCATCCTGGGTCCACACCTCCTTGGAGATGCTTGCTTAAGATGTCAAAGTATAAGTCTCCATGACCAAGATGACTTGAACACCGCAAGTCAAAGGAACATCGCACTTAAGCTGCAGTAAGAACTTCACTGACATATCTATATGTACACTACCATATGAAGTTTTACAGCCAGTCACTCTAATGAACTTGTTCCCTTAACTAGCATTCATGTTTATCTCCGGACATCTCAATGTCATCAACCAGTGAGAATCAGCTGATTAGAGAATACCCCATGCTAGTCTCAACAGAATTGATAGTGTTCGTATTTATCAATTCATCGACTAGGGACAATTTCAATACTTCACAATTGCACATGTAGAGATAACCACTAGTTGTGAATTCATCACAAATTCTCTCATGCTGTGAATTGTATTGCGGTCATTCAGTAAATGTGTTTAAGATCTCAATCAAATACACAAACATGTATACTCAAATAGTGAATATTCATTTATTAAAATAAATGATTACAATCATAAGGTGATTGCCTTAGGACACTTCTCTCATATCACTAACAAACTCCATTTGGCCTAATGCCAATCGCTATGATACCCAATACCACAGGCTCTAACATGACCCTCAAACTTGCTTTGAGGCAAGGACTTAGTTAAAGGATCCGCTAAATTCCTTCTGGGAATTTTCTCAATTTGTATATCATTCCTACTTATAATCTCTCTAATCAGATGATAGCGGCGAAGCACATGTTTGGATCGCTGATGAGAACTTGGTTCCTTTGTGTAACGCCCCAGAGGTTCCATTTTAAGCTCTTAAAGTCCTTAAAACTATTTAAAAATGGTTTAGAAATATTCTAGATATTTTTAGGAATTTTTAGAATATTTTTATGGAATTTTCCGAGTCCGTTTAGTATTTTTATTAAAAGAAATAGAATTTTCGGCAAAAAGTTGCCTGGACGAGTTTTGAACCTGAGACCTCCCATGGGATCAACGACTTAAGTTGGTCAGGGTAACCAGGTGCCCCAGCAGGGGTGTGCTAAAAGAAAATAGAGAGATATTAAGTTAAGTTATAAAGTTGGACTTAAATACCCTAAGTATAAATAGATAATTAAAGAGAGGAATTTTATTTACTCTAAACCTAAACCCTCTCTCCCTCGCCCAAGCCCTCACGCCGACCCCCCTCTTCCCCTCTCTTGTGCGCACGCCCCACCACCTCCTCTCCTCTTCTAAGGGGGCGCCGGCCAAGGAAGAACCAAAGGGTGCGGAGCGTTTCGTTCGTCTCGATGAGAGGAACGCGTAGGCGCGAACGGTTCATCGAGATCTCAAGTTTCTCCCGAGCCCTAGACGTCAATTTTGGTTATAAGTCCAAGATATCAATGTAAGTACTGCTCACCTGCAGTAAGAGGCGGTTTTCCGCAAGTTTTTCCCGTTAGAAAGTTAAAAGTGTAATTTTCCTTTAGTTTATGATTTTGCATGTAACTCTAGTTTAATCCATGCTTGTATAAGTTTGTTTAAGCACCCTATATGAGGTTAGGGGCTAAGAAAAGTTATGAGAAAAGAAAAGAGAAGATAAAGATAAGAAAAGAAAAGGCCAAGGCCTTAAGAAATCCCCAAAAGTCAAGGCTTAGGGATTTGGGCACACAAGGTGCTCGTTAAAATGCCAAGGCATTCAAGATAAAGAAAAGTAAGTATTTTATTTTCTAAGGCCAGTACCCGGCGTCCAAGGGCGTCGTTAAAGAAATCCAGGTGTCCAATTCCAAGGTCTTGGCCCTGGTAGACCAAGGTCTGCTCTATTAGGATTGGTGGCTCGCTACCCCAACCTTTTAGGGAACGCGCATAAGATGGTACTTACGTCTTAAGTGGATCCATGTGAGATATTATTTTCAAGTATATGCTTTAGCAAAGTTTTCTAAAGTTTAAAGAAGTTTTCTAAAAGTTAAAGAAAGATTTAAAGTTAAAGAATTGCTAAAGTTTCAAGTTAAGTCAAAGAAGGTAAGTTAAGAACTTTAAAGCTTGTGTATGCATGTTCTTAGTTTTACATGTTTAAGCATCTACTTCAAAAGCATGGAAGTATTCCATTTATAAAGTATGTTTGCACATTTTCGAGATTTTGTGAGCTAGATAGTACTTACTAAGCTTTTTGCATATTAGTTGCATTTCCTCTTGCTGCAGGTAAAGGTAAAGGCAAGCAATTCTGAAGGAAGGCGACAAGGCGGTGCTGAGTGACGTGTGTGTGGTGGCTGACCTTGGAGAGGTCCTTGGGACAAGATGAATGAAGGACTTAAAGTGCATATATCATAAAGTCTTAGTTTAAGTTAGATCTTATAGCATTTATCCAAGTATTTGCGTTTTAGATATTTTGCATATCCTAAAACCATGAGTAAAGATTCCATGTCATTTTATTTAGCATACATATCCTTATGATTGCATTGGATGAGTATAAGTATGAGTAGTTTTGAATATTGATACTTGATGGAGTTATTGATGCATGTGCCAAGATATGGTGAGTTTCCCTTTAAATCAAGTTTTTATTGCTATAAATCTTCCTAGAAAAGTTGCATTACATTCCAAAATGCTTTAGTAAGGTGTAGAACATGTGTTTTGGTGTTATGAAGGCATAGGAGTGAAGTTTGGTACAAAACTCTAGTTTAAAGTTCATATAGATTTTCATAGCTCATTTACTTCCGCAAAAGTCCTAATTTCGAGTTTATGAAGTTGTTTTGATTTGCTAAAATGTTTAGGAAACTAGCATAGAGTATAGAAATGGTGTTGTGTCTTTGTATGGCTTGAAACTATATGTTTGGTGGAGTTTTGAAACAAGGATTCGTATCTGAATTTCAGACTTCCAGGCGTGCCAGTCGACTGGTTCAGTATCAGTCGACTGACCTATCGAACAGTAGCTTCTGTTCGATACATCAGTCGACTGCCAAGAGGCCAGTCGACTGGTGCCGCGCCCAGAAACTTTCTGTGGCCGATACCAGTCGACTGGTTAGATCGCAGTCGACTGGTACCATTGCCGAGAAGTTCTATAGATGAAAAGAAGTGTGCCATTGTATCATGCATGACTATTAGAGTTAGAATATCATCCCTAGAGGGATTTAAAAGAAAAAAAAAGAAGTTCCGCATTCTTAGTTGTGCATTAGAGTCAAGAAGTAGATAAAGTAGCGGACCGTCTAAGGTAGAGAAGGCGGGTCGCTACAGGTGGTATTTATTGATGATATCCTCATATACTCACAGACTCCAGAAGACCATGCTACACACTTGAGGATAGTGCTGCAGATCCTTCAGCAGGAGAAGCTCTATGCAAAATTCTCAAAGTGTGAGTTTTGGCTAGATCAGGTGACCTTCCTAGGTCACATTGTATCCAAAGAAGGCATTCAAGTTGATCCAGCCAAGATAGAAGTAGTCAGCAACTGGTGTAGACCCAAGACTGCCAGTGAAATCAGAAGCTTCTTAGGCCTGGCAGGATATTACAGAAAATTTGTGGAGGACTTTTCCAGAATAGCCTCTCCACTCACAGCCTTGACCAGAAAGAACAAGAAGTTTGAATGGTCAGATAAATGCGAGCACAGTTTTCTAGAGCTGAAGAAGAGACTGACCAGTGCTCCCATCCTGACGGTTCCAGAGGGTGACAAGGCCTTTGACATCTACAGTGATGCATCCAAGATGGGCCTTGGAGCTGTCCTCATGCAAGAAGGAAAGGTAATAGCATATGCCTCCAGACAGCTCAAGGACTATGAGAAGAATTACCCTACACATGACCTTGAGCTAGCAACTGTGGTTTTTGCACTGAAGCTCTGGAGACACTACTTGTATGGAGTGCAGTGCAGAATCTTCACTGACCATCAGAGTTTGAAGTACTTCTTCACTCAGAAGGATCTAAATATGAGGCAGCGCAGGTGGCTAGAGTTGGTCAAAGATTATGACTGTGAAATCCTCTACCACCCAGGTAAAGCTAATAAAGTGGCAGATGCACTGAGCAGAAAATCCTGTGCAGCACTGATGTCCCTATCATCACTGTCTCTACCACTTCAGAAAGAAATAAAGGATTTTGGAGTCGAGGTAATAATTGAGCAACTTTCTGCATTGACTCTAGAGTCAACCCTGCTTGTGGATATACAAAGAAAGCAAAGTCAAGACCCAGAGATCCAGAAGATCAAGCAGGAGATCCAAGAGGCAGAAAATTCAGAGTTTCGAGTATCAGATAGTGGCATCCTCTATCTTGGAGACCGCCTTTGCGTCCCCAATGATGAGGAACTAAGAAAGAATATTTTAGAAAAAGCCCACAGTACCCCGTACTCTATGCACCCTGGTTCTACCAAGATGTACCAAGATGTAAAGCAAAGATTCTGGTGGTCTGGACTCAAACGAGACGTGGCCAGATATATCAGTACCTGCTTGACCTGCCAGAGAGTCAAGGCAGAGCACCAGAGACCAGGAGGAGTTCTACAACCTCTTCCTATTCCAGAGTGGAAGTGGGAAGAAATATCCATGGACTTTATCACAGGTCTTCCAAGAACCACCCATGGACATGATGCAATTTGGGTGATAGTAGACAGATTGACCAAGTCTGCCCACTTTCTAGCCATCAAGGTGTCGCACTCAGTAGAGCATTTGGCGCAGTTATATGTGAAGGAAGTGATCCGGCTTCATGGAGTCCCGAAGTCTATCATTTCTGACAGAGACGGGCGGTTCATCTCCCATTTTTGGAGGTGTGTTCAGGACGCCCTAGGCACCAGACTCCAGTTCAGCATAGCTTTCCATCCCCAGACAGATGGACAAACAGAGAGAGTAAATCAGATTTTAGAAGACATGCTAAGGGCTTGTGCGTTGGACTTTAAGGGTAGTTGGTGCAAATTTCTGTGCTTAGCTGAGTTTGCCTACAACAATAGCTATCAGGCCACTATCAAAATGGCGCCGTATGAAGCATTATATGGTAGGAAATGCAGATCACCCATATGCTGGCAAGAAGCTGGTGAGAAGAAAGAGATGGAGTCAGGACTAGGCAGCCAGACTGAGCTTATAGATGAGACCACTCAGGCTATCCAGACGATCCGCCAGAGGATTGAGACTGCCCAGAGTAGACAGAAAAATTATGCTGACACACGCCGTAGGCCACTGGAATTCCAAGTTGGAGATTCAGTATTCCTCAAGGTCGCTCCTATGAAGGGAGTGATGAGATTTGGCAAAAAGGGCAAGCTAAGTCCTCGCTACATAGGACCCTACAGGATCATAAAAAGGGTTGGTAAGGTAGCATATGAGTTGGACTTACCAGAGGATATGTCAGCTATCCACAGTACATTTCATGTTTCTATGCTAAAGAAGTGTATTCACGATCCCAATCAAGTGATTCAGCCTCAGTCAGTACAGATCCAAGAAGATCTTAGCTATGAGAGCAGACCGACACAAATAGTGGACAAAGCAGTTAAAAGATTAAGAAATAAAGAAGTGCCACTAGTGAAGGTCATCTGGCAGAATCAAAAGCATGAGGAAGCTACTTGGGAACGTGAAGACAGCATGAGAGAAAAATATCCAGAATTATTCTAAGTTCGAGGACGAACTTTTCATAAGGTATGGGGGATTGTAACGCCCCAGAGTTTCCATTTTAAGCTCTTAAAGTCCTTAGAACTATTTAAAAATGGTTTAGAAATATTCTAGATATTTTTAGGAATTTTTAGAATATTTTTATGGAATTTTCCGAGTCCGTTTAGTATTTTTATTAAAAGAAATAGAATTTTCGGCAAAAAGTTGCCTGGACGAGTTTTGAACCCGAGACCTCCCATGGGATCAACGACTTAAGTTGGTCGGGGTAACCAGGCGCCCCAGCAGGGGTGTGCTGAAAGAAAATAGAGAGATATTAAGTTAAGTTATAAAGTTGGACTTAAATACCCTAAGTATAAATAGATAATTAAAGAGAGGAATTTTATTTTCTCTAAACCTAAACCCTCTCTCCCTCGCCCAAGCCCTCACGCCGACCCCCCTCTTCCCCTCTCTTGTGCGCACGCCCCACCACCTCCTCTCCTCTTCTAAGGGGGCGCCGGCCAAGGAAGAACCAAAGGGTGCGGAGCGTTTCGTTCGTCTCGACGAGAGGAACGCGTAGGCGCGAACGGTTCATCGAGATCTCAAGATTCTCCCGAGCCCTAGACGTCAATTTTGGTTGTAAGTCCAAGATATCAATGTAAGTACTGCTCACCTGCAGTAAGAGGCGGTTTTCCGCAAGTTTTTCCCGTTAGAAAGTTAAAAGTGCAATTTTCCTTTAGTTTATGATTTTGCATGTAACTCTAGTTTAATCCATGCTTGTATAAGTTTGTTTAAGCACCCTATATGAGGTTAGGGGCTAAGAAAAGTTATGAGAAAAGAAAAGAGAAGATAAAGATAAGAAAAGAAAAGGCCAAGGCCTTAAGAAATCCCCAAAAGTCAAGACTTAGGGATTTGGGCACACAAGGTGCTCGTTAAAATGCCAAGGCATTCAAGATAAAGAAAAGTAAGTATTTTATTTTCTAAGGCCAGTACCCGGCGTCCAAGGGCGTCGTTAAAGAAATCCAGGTGTCCAATTCCAAGGTCTTGGCCCTGGTAGACCAAGGTCTGCTCTATTAGGATTGGTGGCTCGCTACCCCAACCTTTTAGGGAACGCGCATAAGATGGTACTTACGTCTTAAGTGGATCCAAGTGAGATATTATTTTCAAGTATATGCTTTAGCAAAGTTTTCTAAAGTTTAAAGAAGTTTTCTAAAAGTTAAAGAAAGATTTAAAGTTAAAGAATTGCTAAAGTTTCAAGTTAAGTCAAAGAAGGTAAGTTAAGAACTTTAAAGCTTGTGTATGCATGTTCTTAGTTTTACATGTTTAAGCATCTACTTCAAAAGCATGAAAGTATTCCATTTATAAAGTATGTTTGCACATTTTCGAGATTATGTGAGCTAGATAGTACTTACTAAGCTTTTTGCTTATTAGTTGCATTTCCTCTTGCTGCAGGTAAAGGTAAAGGCAAGCAATTCTGAAGGAAGGCGACAAGGCGGTGCTGAGTGACGTGTGTGTGGTGGCTGACCTTGGAGAGGTCCTTGGGACAAGATGAATGAAGGACTTAAAGTGCATATATCATAAAGTCTTAGTTTAAGTTAGATCTTATAGCATTTATCCAAGTATTTGCGTTTTAGATATTTTGCATATCCTAAAACCATGAGTAAAGATTCCATGTCATTTTATTTAGCATACATATCCTTATGATTGCATTGGATGAGTATAAGTATGAGTAGTTTTGAATATTGATACTTGATGGAGTTATTTGATGCATGTGCCAAGATATGGTGAGTTTTCCTTTAAATCAAGTTTTTATTGCTATAAATCTGCCTAGAAAAGTTGCATTACATTCCAAAATGCTTTAGTAAGGTGTAGAACATGTGTTTTGGTGTTATGAAGGCATAGGAGTGAAGTTTGGCACAAAACTCTAGTTTAAAGTTCATATAGATTTTCATAGCTCATTTACTTCCGCAAAAGTCCTAATTTCGAGTTTATGAAGTTGTTTTGATTGGCTAAAATGTTTAGGAAACTAGCATAGAGTATAGAAATGATGTTGTGTCTTTGTATGGCTTGAAACTATATGTTTGGTGTAGTTTTGAAACAAGGCTTCGTATCTGAATTTCAGACTTCCAGGCGTGCCAGTCGACTGGTTCAGTATCAGTCGACTGACCTATCGAACAGTAGCTTCTGTTCGATGCATCAATCGACTGCCAAGAGGCCAGTCGACTGGTGCCGCGCCCAGAAACTTTCTGTGGCCGATACCAGTCGACTGGTTAGATCGCAGTCGACTGGTACCATTGCCGAGAAGTTCTACAGATGAAAAGAAGTGTGCCATTGTATCATGCATGACTATTAGAGTTAGAATATCATCCCTAGAGGGATTTAAAAGAAAAAAAAGAAGTTCCGCATTCTTAGTCGTGCATTAGAGTCAAGAAGTAGATAAAGTAGCGGACCGTCTAAGGTAGAGAAGGCGGGTCGCTACACTTTGCTTGTGCAATAGCTCCATTATTGTCGCAGTAAACCGGTATTGCTTCATCAATGGTTGGAACCACACCAAGTTCCGAGATAAACTTTTTGATCCAGACTGCTTCCTTTGCTGCTTCCGGAGCTGCAATATATTCCGCTTCCGTGGTAGAATCCGCTACGGTGTCATGCTTGGAACTCTTCCAACTTATTGCACCTCCATTCAAAATAAATACGTATCCGGACTGAGATTTGGAGTCATCATTATTTTTTTGGAAACTGGCATTTGTATACCCACGTATTACCATATCGCCTTCTCCATATATTAGGAACACATCCTTAGTGTTTCTTAAGTACTTGAGGATTGTCTTGACTGCCGCCGAATGATCCATTCCTGGATCAGACTAGTATCTGCTTGTGACGCTCAGAGCATACGATACATTGGGCCTAGTACATAACATAGCATACATGATAGATCCTATCGCGGATGCATAAGGAATCTTATTCATGCAAATCCTCTCGTCTTCTGTGCGCGGACACATAGACTTCGAAAGGTTGATCCCATGCCTGATGGGAAGGTAACCTTTCTTGCATTCCGACATGCTAAACCTTTCTAGCACTCGGTCTATATATGTAGACTGTGAAAGACCAAACAACCGTTTTGATCTATCTCTATAGATTCTAATCCCAAGGATATAGGTTTCTTCTCCTAGGTCTTTCATGGAGAAAGTTTTGGACAACCAAATTTTAACTGACTGTAAGACTGATATATCGTTTCCTATAAGTAATATGTCATCGACATATAACACTAGGAATACGACTGCACTCCCACTAACCTTCTTGTACACACAAGGTTCGTCAGGATTTTGTCAGAAATCAAACTCTTTGATTGTCTCATCAAAACGAATGTTCCAGCTCCTGGATGCATGCTTTAGTCCATATATGGATCGTCGAATCTTGCATACTTTGGTTTTATTAACCGTTGTGAAACCTTCAGGTTGTATCATGTATACATCCTCAAGCAGGTTTTCATTAAGGAAAGCTGTTTTCACATCAATTTGCCATATCTCATAATCATAATGAGCTGCTATGGCTAGGAGCATCCGAATGGATTTAAGCATAGCTACTGGCTAATAGGTTTCGTCATAATCAATTCCTTGTTTCTGACGATATCCTTTTGCCACTAATCTAGCCTTAAAGGTAACAACATTACCTTCCATGTTGGTTTTCTTCTTGAAAACCCACTTGCACCCTATGGGCTTAATCCCTTTAGGTGGGTTAACCAAGTCCCATACTTGATTTTTGTACATGGAATCCATTTCCAACTTCATGGCTTCAAGCCATTTATCCCTTTCTGAATTTTTCAGAACATCTTCATAACTGATAGGTTCATCATCGTTAATGAGTAACACGTCGTTCGATTCACTTATGAGAAATCCGTATCTCTCCGGAATATTACGTGTCCTATCAGACCTACGAAGAAGTGGTGTTGTTTTAGGTTCAACTGATAGCACATCATTATGAGTTATTGGTTGTGGGTCTAGACTAGGTGTCTCTGTAATGTCTATTGGAGTTTCTTAAACTTCTTCAAGTTCAATGCTACTTCCACTGTTTTCTTGTAAAAGAAATTTTTTTTCTAGAAATACAGCATGCCTTGAAACAAACACCTTTTGTTCCAAGGGATGATAGAATTGATAACCTTTCTTTTCCATAGGATATCCAATAAATATACATTTATCAGACTTAGTATCCAATTTGTCTGATACAGTCCGCTTTACATAAGCAGGACAACCCCATATCTTTAGGTGAGATAAATGAGGTTTTTTACTATTCCACGTCTCATATGGAGTAGTAGAGACTACCTTGGTTGGGACTCTGTTTAGTAAGTAAATAGCTATCTTAAGCGCATAGCCCCAAAAGAATTTTGGAAGAGTTGCATGATTCATCATAGATCTAACCATGTCCATCTAGGTTCGGTTACGCCTCTCAGATACACTATTATGCTGTGGTGTATATGGCGGAGTCCATTGAGACAATATCCCATTGTCCCTAAGATAATCTTGAAACTCTTGACTTATGTATTCACCAGCCCGATCGGATCGAAGTATCTTAATACTTTTGCCAAGCTGTTTCTCTACTTCACTTCTGAACTTTTTGAATTTCTCAAAAGCTTCAGATTTGTGTTTCATTAAGAACACATACCCGAATCGTGAGTGATCATCGATAAAGGTAATGAAGTAGTTATAGCCTCCTTGTGCAAGAGTTGACATTGGTCCACATACATTAGTATGTATTAGACCAAGCAATTCTCCCACTGGTTTACCTTTTCCGGAAAAGGGTAATTTGGTCATCTTGCCTTTTAAGCATGATTCGCATGTATCAAATGAGCCGGGTTCAAATGATTCTAGAATTCCACATCGGTGTAATTTGGTCATGCGTTTCTTACTTACATGGCCAAGACGACAATGCCACATATAGGAGTCTATTTGATTATCTATTCGAGCACGTTTGTTGCTAACTTCGATATTGAAAACATCACCGGATAAATCTAACGTGTAGATACCATTGCATAAAGTTCCGGTCCCATAAAGAACACCATTTAAAGTTATGTAACAACAATCGTTACTAAAAGTTAAATGATAACCCTTTTCATTCAAGCATGAAATAGATACAATGTTCTTTATTAACGAAGGAACAAAATAACAATTATCCAATTCTAAGACAAGTCCAATAGGGAGCTTTAGCAAATATGATCCGATGGCAACAGCAGCAATCTTTGCACCATTTCCAACTCACAAATTCGCTTCTCCCTCGACGAGTCTTCTTCTATTCCTTAGCCCCTGTATGTCATTACATATATGTAAGCTACACCCAGTATCAAGTACCCAGGTGTCCGAGGAAATAGAGTGACATTCAATAACGAAGATACCTGAAGAGGATGGGGCATCGGATGCCTTCTTCTTCAAGTACTCAAGATAAACCTTGCAGATTCTTCGCCAGTGGCCCTCCTTGCCGCAGTGATGGCAAGTGCCTTTTGGTGCTTTTTCAATCTTTTTGGCCTTTTTCTTCCTTCCCTTATTTTGTTCTTTGGGCTTCCTCTTAGAGCCTTTCTTTGAGGAACCAACTAACAGTACCGTCTTCTGATCCTGCTTTACAGAAGGCTCTACAGTCTTCAGCAGGTTAAGCAACTCAGGAATGGTAGTCTCCAGTTTGTTCATCCGATAGTTCATCACAAACTGTGAGTAACTCTTGGGCAAACAATGCAGAATTAAGTCAATACTTAGTTCGTGATCCATTGCAAATCCGAGTGTGCCTAGTCGCTCAATGTAACCCCACCTTTTCAACACAAACTGTGAAACAGAAGTGCCTTCTTGCATCTTAGAGGTGAAGAGGAATCTGGAGACCTCAAACCTTTCAGATCTCGCCTGCTCGTCAAACAGCTCATGAAGATGGAAGACGATGGTATGAGCATCCATATGCTCATGCTGCTTTTGTAGCTCAGGTACCATAGCGGCCAGCATGATGCAACTCGCAAGTTCAGAATCGGCCACATGTTTATGATAGACCACTAACTGGTCTGGAGTTGCATCTTCAGGAGGATGGTTGGGAAGTTGTTCTTCAAGGACATAAGCAAACTTTTCTGCCTTGAGGACTATCCTCAGGTTTCAAAGCCAGTCCATGAAGTTTGGCCCAGTTAGCTTATTGGTGTCTAAAATGGAACACAAATTCAGAGAAGACATGATCAGGTGATTATCCTAGAAATACAAATTGAGGTTATGTGATGAGAATGATAAAGAATGCATCAATATACATTAATTAAATCCTTTTTATTTTTCGAATTGAATAACCCTTTTTATCAATTCGGGAGATCGTAGGAACATCTCCAAATAGGTTGATATCCAACCATAGATAAGAACAACCATGACTAGAGTCCATTAAGTTATTCTTAGATATGAAGGTAGGTAATTATACCGATTACATATTATACATATATAACTATCACATTATGCTATCAACTAATTGAATGTTTGCATAAATCATTGGGTTGTTAACTCATTAACAAGTATGCAACAATATACACAACACCCAACTGGACCTCTCTTTACATCGACCTTGGCTGTGGCACAACAAATCGATGCTCCAAGCTTAAGGATGACCCATTAATCAAGAAATAGTTTTAATATGGTTGGAGCTCATTCAACCGTTTAGTCAGGCTTGGATGTGTCCAACAACCAAAACTAAGGATTGACCTCTGACTCCAACTATATTAATCATAAACTAATTCCATGGTTTGAACATGTTGAGATTCAAGCCGGGCATGGATGTGTCCATCAACCCAAACGAGAAACAAAACTCCGGTTCTAACCATATTAATGGAAGGTGTTGGCCTTAATATTTTGTAAGGGGTTTTGGGTCTCATCCTTTTCTTTTATGCACATTCATGACATATAATTATGTCATGTTCTAACGATTTCCTTAATAAAGTATGTATGTGACTTAATTTATCAAGTCTCATTAATTGAATTAGGAACCGGGTTTCCTAATTCTAATTTCATATTTTATTCAAGGAATTGTTTTGGGAAATAATTTCCTGAATTATTATAATCAATTTCGGAAATAATATGTTTAAGACTTTAATTTCTCTAAATCAAATCTTATTAAATTAAGAGACAGATTCCCTTAATTCAACCACATATTATTTTCATGAAAATCTTATTTAAAGAAATATACTCTATAGGAAATAATTTTCCTAATTAATTTTGGAGACAATAATATGTAAGAGCATCACCTCATAAATCAAATAAGGAAATTATCGTTTGAGAATCACCTCAAAAATTTTCAAGATTTGATCACATATATTATTTATGGAAAATTAATATCAATAACTTAATTTAGATGACTCCCCGAGGCTTAATCCAAATTAAACATTTGACAATTTAAATTCAATTTAGGAAATTTAATTATAACAACTAACTTTAAATTGGACGACTCCCCGACGCTGAATCTAAAATAAAAAATTTTGTAAATAATTTAATTTCCAATTGTAAATTTAAAAGCCAATTAATATTCCCATAATTTGTCTAGACTTTCTTGAAAGAAAGTGCCCAAAATTGCGAGCTTTCCATAAATGGAAAGTTTCCAAAAATAAAAGGTTTTCAAAATAATTGTAAGTTTCTGGTACAAAGAAAACTTACGTTATTCCATAATTGGAAAATTTTCAAAATAGGAAATTTCCAAAAATGGAATGTTTCCAAAAATGGAAAGTTTTCACAATTATCATAAAATTTCAGAAACAGAGATATTTCGAAAGTTTGCGAAATTTAATGAGGATTTCCAAACTTTGAAATTCCTAAATCGAAAATTTACCATAATTGTAAAGTTTCCATAATTGGAAATTTTCAAAAAATGAGATCATGATAAAGCTTTCCGCAAAACAATTATATGATTATGTCGAACACAAACCTCGGCTCTGATACCACTGTTGGGACCGGGTGCATGTTGACATGGATGCGGGTTCGTAATTTCAAAATTAATTACGTGCAACGAAAGGTTTAGCATAAATAATTTCTCTAAATCATTTAACCACACATTTAAGCATGCAAGTTTATCTTGTGTAGACATGATCATATATTTAAAATTTTGCAGAAACGTAAACTAATTTACGTATTACCTCGCGTAACTCGAAGGAAGGGACGAGATCCAACCATAAGCGTCCCTTGGAAGCTCCGCCTCTATTCGCGTCCACGCCGAGTATTTTCGGGATGACTTCGCAAAGCCATGAGCTTTGTGTTCTCGAGAACTACTAGATTCTCAGAGAATGCGACGAGAAAAACCAAGAGAGAAGTCGGAAGACTAACCACAAAAGGATGGCCGGAATCAAAATTCCTGCGAAGCAAAAGAAGAGGCTTGCGGCAAAAGGATCCTTGTGGCAAACTCTAATTCCGGCAGCACCTTCTTCCGGCCAAGAGATGGCCGGAGCTTCCTTCTCCGGCAGCAGGTGGTGGTCGACAGGGAAAGGGCAGGGGCGGCCAGCTGGTGCTCCTTCTTGGGGCTGGTTGGCCCACGGCAAGAAGGGGAGAAGAGAAGGAGAGAAAGAGAGGGAGAGAGCCTATGCTTTCATCTCTATGATTCTCACCCAAGCCTTGCCTTGGGTCCTTTATATAGTGGTCTCTCAACCATCAAGCCTCTCAAATATGGAATAACTTATTCCATCATGCCAAGTTTGATTTTATATCATGGTTAAAATCATATTTTAATTCGTGATAAAATATCAATTAAGTCTCTTCTCACCCATGGAAAAATTTCCTTATCATGGTAAATTAATCCATGATTGATTTTATAAAATAAACCAATCCATGGTTCATTTTAATTTCCATGAAAAATAAACCAAACCTTGGTTTATTATATATAAATTTATATCATCCATAATATTATAAAACAAACCACACTTGGTTTATTTTATAAATTGAACCAAAAACTTGGTTCTCTCCCTTTGTTGTGGTCGTCCAAGCAAAGAGGATGGAGGCCCTCTTTGGCCGGCCCATACAAGCCACGCCCCAATGAATTAATCTTATTTAATTCATCTATTAAGTTTTCAAAAAACTTAGCCATTTTACGCTTCTGATGCGTCTCTGAAAAATTCAGATTCGACTTATCGTTTGGCTCAACCAAACTTAATCTCTCTTGATTGGAAAACCCAATTTTTAACTCATTTTAAATCCCTCAGATTACTCATAGTGCGTGTGACTAAATAGGCTTTCGATTTATGTTGGCCGTCTATAATTAATCAATTATAGAACGATCATGAGTGGCATCTAGTAGTACATCATGATCCCCAATTAATCGAAAGATCAACGGTTGACCTCAGAAACAATTCTGAAACCCTTTAGCAGCTATAATGAATCATGCCCATTTCTCTTCACCATCTTATACCCACTTGGTTCAGGACATGGTCTATATGTGTCAGTCCCCACTAGGCTGACTACGTCACACCTAGCCCAAGTAACGTTTTCTCGTCCTACGGATTCTAATTACTCTCATGTATTTAAGAGATTCATACTCTGAACATGTCATGCTCTGGCCAGAGGCTTCGAGTAACAATCCGATGATAGGCCTCGGGTATACATCTCCTCGCAAGGAGTGGTGAATCCTTTGTAGGTTGTTCAAACATCTTCGGGCACTTCGGCTTATACCCAATCATCCTAGGTCCACACCTCCTTGGAGATACTTGCTTAAGATGTTAAAGTATAAGTCTCCATGACCAAGATGACTAGAACACCGCAAGTCAAAGGAACATCACACTTAAGCTGCAGTAAGAACTTCACTGACATATCTATATGTAGACTACCATATGAAGTTTTACAACCAGTCACTCCAATGAACTAGTTCCCTTAACTAGCATTCATGTTTATCTCCAGACATCTCAATGTCACCAGCCAGTGTGAATCAGCTGATTAGAGAATAACCCATGCTAGTCTCAACAGAATTGATAGTGTCCGTATTTATCAATTCATCGACTAGGGACAATTTCAATACTTCACAATTGCACGTGTAGAGATAATCACTAGTTGTGAATTCATCACAAATTCTCTCATGCTGTGAATTGTATTGCGGGCATTCAGTAAATGAGTTTAAGATCTCAGTCAAATACACAAACATGTATACTCAAATAGTGAATATTTATTTATTAAAATAAATGATTACAATCATAAGGCGATTGCCTTAGGACACTTCTCTCATATCACTAACAATTTTGATGTTATTATTTTTATTGTAAATGGACTTCTATCTTTGTTGAGCAAGAACAAAAGATAAGTTTTATTTTCAGGGGCAATTCACCTCCCTCTTGCCGATCACACGATCTCCGACACTAATGAGTGAAGCCAGGCAATAGAAGCCCTAGTGAGTGAAGCTGGACCCTAGTGAGTGAAGCAAGGTGGTGGAACTCCTAGTGAGTGAAGCCAGACAATGGAAGTCCTAGAGAATGAAGCTGGGCCTTAGTGAGTGAAACTAGGTAGTGAAGTCCTAGTGAGTGAAGTCAAACAATGAAAGTCCTAGTAAGTGAAGCTAGGTAGTGAAAAATCCTAGGGCAGTGAGCCCCATGTAATGAAACCCCAAGGAGTAGACATTATGTAGATATGTTTGGGGGTTTGACTGCAACAAAAGCCAAGTAGGTTAGTTGACTTATAGAATTAAGGATTAGGTTACATGTTTGTTGTTGAATGCTTGTCTTGTAGGAACCTGGAGCTGGAAGCAAGACTAGGAGAGAAAATAGCAGCAAATAGAAGGCAACGAGCCTAGATCACACTAGTCCAGGCGCCTAATGGCGCTTGGATTCGAAGAGCCTGGAGTGTTGGGTTTCCCCACGGAGATTTCGGTTCACGCATGGGAAACCTCTCCATGTCCACGGATTAAAATTTTTCAATCCGAATGGAGACCTATTTCCCAAATGACCGTCTCATCATCGTGCTAACTGATTCTAGCAATCGCTTGAACAAACGTGTTGTTCTAGCGATCAATCTCGTCCAACCGATTAGCCGCGGAATAGACGATGAGTGGATCACCAATTTTTGTGATTATCATCTGGGTCCAAGATTATTATCAACATAAAATATTGAAGAATAATCAACAATTAATTAAACAAGAAAAGACTAAAAGAAAAGAGCTAAAACAAAAGGTTATACCTCTCGTTTACCTCACAATCTTCTACTGTATGACCCCACCCTTCTTGGACGTCGTGTGGGCGACGATCTACCAAGAACCGAAGTCACCAAATTCACCAACCAATCCCTTCACCTTGTGCTGAAAACCCTAACCCTAGGGTTGCCGCCGACCACCTCAAGGAAGAAGAAGAAGAAGAAGAAGGAGAGGAGAAGAGTTCTTCTCCTTCACTAAAACCCTATTCGGCCTCCTCCTTATCTTCCTATCTCATGGCACCAAGCTCCACAAGGAAGACAAAGATCCTCTCCTATTCTTCAAAGCATGCGGTGCTGAGCACCACCAAGGAAGAACCTGCCACCTCCTTGTGCTGGTTTCTCCCTTTCCTTTCTTCTTGTCGTGTGCCACAAAAGGAGGAGAAGATCTCCTCCTTGTCTATGTGATCGCCGGACTTCTTTTCCACCTGCTAGCGTGACCTAGGAGAGAGAAGCGAGAGAGAGGAGGAGAGGAGAGGCATAGGGTTGGATGATCAATTGGATGCTTTGGTCTCATGACTCTTTGGGTATATATAGGGCTACAATAGGAACCATGAGGAGGAGTTGGATCTTGGCCACCTAATAGATCAAGGCCCGATCCATTAATGAAGATTCATTGCATTAAAGGATCCTCATTGATCTACCTCACCAACCCCCATTTTAAATATGGGCTCCACCGATTATGAGTACAAGAATCTCCCCGTGTTTAAGCTATCGAATGTCCGTTAATTAATTAAATTACTGATAATTTAATTAATTAACATCTAACTCCTTGAGTAGTACCACTCAACCTTATCATCATGTTGAACCAAGTCCACCTGCAGGATTTAACATGATGAACCTTATGAGCTCCTCAAGGGAACATCATCAACCCAACTCACCAGGACACGGTTTCCTTCTATAATCAACGACACACCATGTACATAATATTATTTTCCAACTTACCGGGCCTATCGATTTAACAAATAAATCTCACCCATTGGTAAATCAAAGAAATAAATATTAAGTACATGTACCCATTATTATATCGGGATTCAGAGCATGTACTCTATAATAACTGAGGTATAATTCAATTATAAAGTCAGTATAAATTGAATCACCTCTATATCAGTCCTACTCAATACACACAAAGTGTACTAGTGTAATTCTATGGTTAAGATAAATCAATACCAAATTACACTACAACCATCCCGATGGTTTATCCAAATCTATCTCGGTTGTGAGTCTCTACTTATACTTTACAAGGGACTGATAACATGATCTTCTGTGTGACACCACACACTATGTTATCTATAATGTAAAGTATCAGACAATATGCACATACTAATATAAATATGCAAACAGTGATCTTGTGATTCTCTTTCAAAATGTAGATGTTTATATAAAAGCAAGACTTTTAGTATACATCCTAACATGGAGTTCTAGGCGACTGGATAGGTCTTAGGTGCCCAGAATGCTTCCAAGTGCTCGAGACCAAATATGATCGAAGCTGGCATAAGACTGCAACAAATTCGGATTGGATTGTTGGGTATGGCTTGGTGGGTTTCCTAAGCGGATAAATGGTCGATCCGAGAGACCTCTGTATGCCTACGGATTAAAAATTTAATCAAATAGAGAGTGGTTTCCCATCGACCGTCTCGTGCCGTATCGAACGATTCAAATTGCAACTTAGCCAATTACCAAAATTGGCCATGCAATTTGCTCGACCGTTCGACAGCGAAAAAGGCGACGAGTTGATCGCCGACATTTGTGTTTATGGTCGAGATCCAGTTAAGTAATTATTGACTATGATTTGTAATCAAAATAATTAAATAACAAACATGAAATGACGAGGTAATTGAATAAGAATGAAAAGAGCCAAGGAAGAATTTACCTTCCGTTACCTTACGATCTTCTACCGTATGACCCTCCCCTCTTGGACGTTGTGTGGGCAACGATCTACCAAGAACCGTGGTCACCAAATTGATCCCTTCTTTTTACGCCGACCAATCCCTATCCAAAGGGATGCCGCCGGCCACTCCAAGGAAGAAGATAATCCAAACACAAATCTTACTACTCCTCTCCTCAACCACCAACGTCCTAACTGTGAGTTATTCAAGACAAAGTTACAAAGAACTTTGCTCCTTGAAGTGCAACATCTCCACAGCCCAAAACCAGCGGTCGACGCCCAAAATCTCTCCACAGGCTACAACCGGCGCCAAGTTGCGTGAGCAACTTGGCTTCTGCTCTGACCACAGCCGGCGCCGAAGACTTCTCCCCTGAGGCAGGACAGCCTGCTCACGTGCGATTCTCCACTGCAGCAGGAAGGTTGCGTGAGCTTCTTGCTCACACGCACTCAAGCAGAAGAATTCTGCTCAAAAAAAATTTTCTGCACAGAAGCAGAAGAATTCTGCTCAAATTGCATGCCAATGCAATTAATCACCATCCACAATTAATCGATGGAGAAGCCGTTTGTAATTGCATGCAATGCAATTAAAATGGAGAAAGATTAATTGCCGCATGCAATTAATCGGTGGAGAAGTTATTTTTAAATGCATACAATATAATGCAATTAAAACGGAGAAAGATTAATTGCCGCATGCAATTAATCGGTGGAGAACGAACTGCTCTCACCGTTCGACGCTGCTTGGAGAGAAAGAGAGAGAGAGGAGGAGAGACCTAGGATTTCTTGTGATCTATTAAATTAATTTGATCAACCATCAACTTGGTTCTATGCTACCATGGGATATATATAGGGCTACAATAGGGACCATGAGGAGGAATTGGATCTTGGCTTGCTAATGGATCAAAATTCGATCCATTAATGAAGATCCATTCCACTAAAGGACCCTCATTGACTTATCTCACCAACCCTCATATTTACATATGAGTAACACTTATTACGAGTCATCCATCCCCCCGTGTTTATGATATTGAATGCCCGTTAATTAATTTAAATTACTAAAAATTCAAATTAATTAACCTTTGAGTCCTTAACTAGTACCACTCAACCTTATCAACGTGCTGGATCAAATCCACCTGCAGGGTTTAGCACGATGAACCTTTTGAGCTCATCAAGGGGGCATCATCATCCTAACTCACCAGGACACAGATTCCGTCAATAATCATCGGCACATCATATTATTAACATTATCTCCCAACTTATCGGACCTATCGATCTAACAGAATTGATCTTGCCCATTGGTAAATCAAAGAAATAATAATTAATAATATATGCCCGATATTATCTCGGAATTAAGGAATTGTACTCCATAATAATATCTTGAGGTCCTATCCAATTATCGAGTTAGTACAAATCGGATAACCTCGGGTTTTGGTCCTACCCAATGTACTCAAAGCACACTAGTGTAATTCTATGGTCAAGACCAACCACACCTAATTACACTACAACCATCCCAATGAGTTGTCCAATTTCATCTCGGTTGTGGGCCTCTATTTAATACTAAGCAAGGAACTGATAACATGATCTTCCGTGCGACACCACACACCATGTTATCTACAACACAAAGTAATTAGACTTCGTGCATGTACTAATATAAACAAGCACCTAGTGTAGTTGTGATTCTCTTTTCAAAATTTAGATGATCTCATATATATAAAAAGAGCAATGTCTTTTAGTATACACATCTAACAATCTCCCACTTATACTCAAAGACTTTGCTGTCCTCAAAATGTCATACATCTGACTCCCTGATCCTCCACATGCCTAAAGCTCTCGCTATCAAGGCCTCAGTGAAAGGATCGCCCAGGTTGTTCTCTGATGTAATCTTGGCAACAACAGCTTTTCGTCTTATGGGTGGTACTTGCACTCTATGTGTTTACTCTCCTTATGGGCTCGTGATTCCTTCGAGTTTGCAACTGCACCATTTGTTTATCACAACAAATGTGATAGCTCTGAGCAAACCAGGAATCACATCGAAGTCCATCTTGAGGTTCCTGAACCATGTAGCTTCCTTTGGCTGCCTCAGAGGCTGCCTCTTTACTCAGCTTCCATGGTGGAGTCCATCATGCAGCCGCTGCGCGACACTCCTCCAAACTATGGTTCTACCACCTAATGTAAACACAAAACCCCGAGAAATACTTATGTTCACCCCTATCCGACTGGAAGTCTGTATCCGTTTAACCCATAGTGAATTGGTCTGCCCGGTAAACCAGCTTATAATCCTTAGTCCTTCTTAGGCACTAATATAAGCTTTTACCGCAATCCAATTTCCTTGACCTAGGTTACTCTGATATCTGCTAACCATGCTCATGGCAAAGCAGATATCCGGTCTCGTTTTTAGCATACATGAGGCTTCCTATAGCCGATGTTAAAGGAACCGCCATTACCTGCTCTATCTCCTTTGATAATCTAAACATATCTCCTTAGATAGAGTAGCTCCATGGCTGTAAAGTACAAAACTTCTCTTGAAGGTTTCCATGCTAAAACGAGATAAAACAGTGTCACTGTATGAAGCTTGGGATAAGCATAACATCCTTCTCTAGTGATCCCTTAGAACTTTGATCGCCAAGGATGTGTCCTGCTTCTCCTAAGTCCTTCATATCAACTGTTTGGACGATCATACCCTTACGTCTGATAAAATTTGTCATTGTTGCCAACTGACAAAATATTATCTACATATAGTACAAGAATACCACTACGTTTCCGTCACATTTCTTACATACACAACTCTCATCCGTCCTTTGAACAAATCCATATGACCGGATTTATCTCTTCAAAGCGGACGTTCCTTATCATAGGTCTAGGGATCTTGATTCATGGTCGCCAGGGATCAAGTCCGAAGACTCTCCCAAGAACATGAATTCTGTAGGTTGACTAACAATGCTCCCACTATGACGAGGCACTATCTGTGTCTCTTTTGTGACACGCAGTGCAGTGACTTGTGGTATTTCTTCTTGTACAGTTGGTACTAAGGTCAGAACATCCTCTCTTAATTTTTCAAGAACTAGTCTACAAATGGGCTTGTGGTTCATCACATAGTCTTCTTTTAAGAATCTGGTATTCGTCCCAACGATTACCCTCTGATCCTTAGAACTATAGAACCACCTTTCGTTCTTCTAGGATAGCCTACGAACAAGCGCACGAGATTCCAATCTTATCAGTATCGCCTCTCAGCACATATGCTGAGTTATCCTATGTCTGAAAATGTCTTAGACTTGACTTTCACCCAGTCTACACTTCTATGGGAGTAGGAGGCACTGACCTAGATGGTATCATGTATGTACGCTGTCATTTCCATAGCATATCCCTAGAACGAATCCGGCAACTCGGAGCAGCTCATCATTGTTCTAACCATCTCCATAAGAGCCCTTTTCCTTCGCTCTACTGCACTGTTCTGTTGGGGCGAACCGGATACAGTCAATTGGGATTAAATCCCAGCCTCTAATAAGTAAGTCCTAAACTTTCCCAAGAGGTACCCACCACGATCCGATCGTAGTGTCTTATTACTGTTACATTGATGTTTCTCCACAACAGTCTTGAATTCTTTGATCTAATCAAAGATTCAGACTTGCGGCCATCATGTAAACGTATCCATAACTTTGAATATTCATCTCATGAAGTATTCAGAGCTACCTCTATCCTGGATAGGCATAGGACCTCACAAATCAGAATGAACCGATTCTAACATATCTTTGGCTTTATACCCCTCGGCCTTGAAAGACCTCTTGGTCATCTTACCTTTCAAGTAAGATTCAAAGGTTGGGAAGTCTCCCACCACCAATGAACCCGAGGGCCCATCGGCTATCGATCATTGAATCCTACTAAGGTTAATATGACCAAGCCTTAGATGCCAAAGACATGTTTGGTCCATCTTGAAAGGAACCTTTCTCTTATTTTGGTTAGATGATGAGCTATTAACAACTATTCACATCGTGGGAGCTTTTGGTTCTATAGTGTACCAATTGCCTATCAATGTACCTACACAGATAATTTTTCTATTCCACTTTTCATAAAAAACAATAGAATATCTTTTATTTTAGAAATTGAACCAGAGTTCTTTCTAAAAATTAGGTACATAAAAGCAATCTTCTTAAAACCAAAACCTTTTTCTTCTAAAGACAAATAAATAACTCCCACTGCAATAGTAGCCACCTCCGTAGCATACCCCTTGTAGATAGTAATCTCTTCCTTAGCTTGTCGTTGGGCTTCCTAGAACCCCTGCAAAGAATTGCAGACATGTTTAGTGGCATCCATATCTACCCACCAGGTACCGGTAGATAACATCGCTAAACATGTTACAATGACAAAAGAAAAGATATACCTTTCTCTTGACAACGGGGGCAGTCCGCCTTCCAATGTCCAGTTTGCTTACACGTGAAGCACTTGCCTTTCGGCTTCTTCACACCAGTCCGAGGTCCCTACGATGTCGTTGCCTTCTTGAATCCTCCTTGTTTCTTCTTCTTCCTGCCTTTCAGCATAGAAGAAGAAACCCTTTGAGTCACTAAGGCCTGCGAGTTCTGACGAAAAAGCCCTTCTGCCGCCTGGAGTTCTCCCAGGAGTTCCCCCAACGTATACTCATGCTTATTCATGTTATAGTTGAGCCGGAACTGCTCATAACTCTTAGGCAGAGATTGGAGTATTATATCGACCTGAGATTCCCCGTCGATAGATCTTCCAAGAACCTCAATCTCATTGAGGTGGGCCATCATGTTTAGGACATGATCCCTCATGGGTGTCCCTTCGACCATAGTGGTCATCATCAGATTCTTCATCGCCAGCTGCCTAGCGGCACGACTCTGGTGCCCGAAAAGCTCCTGAAGGTACAACATCATATCATAAGCAGTGGGCATGGCCTGATGCTGATGTTGCAATACATTCGACATGGATGCCAGAATGTAACACCACGCCATCTCTTCTGCTTTAACCCATTTCTTGTAATGCTCCTTCTACCCTTCACCAGAATTGTCGCTAGGTTTATCAGGACAATTTTCGGTGAGCAAAAATTTGTACTCTTCAGCCGTAAGGACAATGTCAAGGTTTCTCTTCCAGTCAATATAATTAGGGCCACTAAGTTTGTTTTCCTTAAGTATTGTAGCTAATGGGTTAAAGACTATTTTGAAAATCCTAAGAATCACAACATACACTACTTTAGAAATCGAAAATTAATTGATTCCTCAAAACAATTAATTTTCGAAATCAACCAACACCCCTATACATCGAGAAATTCGCATGCCACGATGGTGTAGACGTATATGAATCCCTACATTTGTAAGAGGAGGTTTTACCCATCGATCTTACTATCTTGTCAACCTAACTTTTTGACAAGTAAGATCAACAGTTGGATCACTTCAGCTCTGCAAAATAATAGCAGTGACTCTGATAGGGATGATACTATTATTCACATCTAAGTGTTCACCATTACACGACACTAAGAAAATTAACTCTGATTATGTGCCTTCCGATGGGGAAGTACACACGCTCTTTAACAATTTTCTATAGTCTTTTCCGACCCAGTGATTCACAGAACAAGTCCATCCGATGGGGAGGAAGGCACTCAAAGCCGACGCGCAGACTTGTTTGCATCACTTATCGGATTGTAATGGAAGCCATGGGACCCTTAGGGTCCCACTCCCACTTAGTAATTTATTACGAGGAATTTTAACTAGCACATTCACACAACAAGCACATAGCCAACATATGAAAAATAGAAAATTCTAAATTTTCCAACTTTCATGGCATGGGTCTCCAGTGCGCCTCCAGTCGTGTCGTCACCTCGTCAACCCCGAGGATTTATTAATTACAATAATTTGCAAAACCATTCACACAATCATTATTTAGCCATGATAAGTTGGAATCTCATGCCTGCAACACAAAGTTAGCCTACGCACATCCACATATCATCCAGCTAAATAAAATGTATGGAAATGCAAAAAATTAACCAATCCTCAAACACACAATGCTGGAAACCTCATCTCTGATACCAATTGTTGGGTATGGCTTGGTGGGTTTCCTAAGGGGATACCTGGTCGATCCGAGAGATCTCTCTATGCCTACAGATTAAAAATTTAATTCGAATAGAGAGTCGTTTCCCATCGACCATCTCGTGCCGTATCGAACGATTCAAATTGCAACTTAGCCAATTGCCTAAATTGGCCTTGCAATTTGCTCGACCGTTCGATCGCGGAAAAGGCGACGAGTTGATCGTCGGCTTTTGTGTTTATGGTCGGGGTCCAGTTAAATAATTATTGACTATGATTTGCAATCAAAATAATTAAATAACAAACATGAAATGACGAGGTAATTAAATAAGAATGAAAAGAGCCAAGGAAGAATATACCTTACGAATCTTCTACCGTATGACCCTCCCCTCTTGGACGTCGTGTGGGTGACGATCTACCAAGAACCATGGTCACCAAGTCGATCCCTTCTTCTTACGCCGACCAATCCCTATCCAAAGGGATGCCGCCGGCCACTTCAAGGAAGAAGATAATCCAAACATAAATCCTACTACTCCTCTCCTCAACCACCGGCGTCCTAACTGTGAGTTGCTTCAAGACAAAGTTACAAACAACTTTGCGCCTTGAAGTGCAACATCTCCACAGCCCAAAACCAGCGGTCGACGCCCAAAATCTCTCCACAGGCTGCAGCCGGCGCCAAGTTGCATGAGCAACTTGGCTTCTGCTCTGACCACAGCCGGCGCCGAAGACTTCTCCCCTGAGGCAGGACAGCCTGCTCACGTGCGATTCTCCACTGCAGCATGAAGGTTGCGTGAGCTTCTTGCTCACGCGCACTCAAGCAGAATAATTCTGCTCAAAAATAATTTTCTGCACAGAAGCAGAAGAATTCTGCTCAAATTGCATGCTAATGCAATTAATCACCATCCACAATTAATCAATGGAGAAGCCGTTTGTAATTGCATGCAATGCAAATAAAACGGAGAAAGATTAATTGCCGCATGCAATTAATCGGTGGAGAACGAACTGCTCTCGCCGTTCGGCGCTGCATGGAGAAAATCATGATGAATCAGGCAGCAGACAAATTGAATCTGGATTGACCGGTCTGGCCCCACGGAAGTTTTCCACCGGTCGCTAGGGTAAATCGGGAAGCGCTCACGGTGGCCAGTCTAGATGCCCAGCGTCCCAGGGTTCGCGCCCCATTTGGAGGAAAAATTCCTACAAAATACGCCGTAGCTGGGGATCCAACTGCGGATACCTGGGTTAACAACTAGTGACCTTACCATTGTACCATAACCCCGGGGGCACGGCGCCGCTTGGAGAGAAAGAGAGAGAAGAGGAGAGACTTAGGATTTCCTGTGATCTATTGGATTAATTTGATCAATCATCAACTTGGTTCTATGCCACCATGGGATATATATAGGGCTACAATAGGAACCATGAGGAGGAGTTGGATCTTGGTCTGCTAATGGATCAAAACTCGATCCATTAACGAGGATCTATTCCACTAAAGGACCCTCATTGACTTACCTCACCAACCCCCATATTTACGTATGAGCTCCACTTATTACGAGTCGTCCGTCCCCCCGTATTTATGATATCGAATGTCCGTTAATTAATTTAAATTATTGAAAATTCAAATTAATTAACCTCTGAGTCCTTGACTAGTACCACTCAACCTTATCAACATGCTGGATCAAATCCACCTGTAGGGTTTAGCACGATGAACCTTTTGAGTTCATCAAGGGGGCATCATCATCCTGACTCACCAGGACACGGATTCTGTCAATAATCATCAGCACATCATATTATTAACATTATCTCCCAACTTACCGGGTCTATCGATCTAACAGAATAGATCTCGCCCATTGGTAAATCAAAGAAATAATAATTAATAATATATGCTAGATATTATTTCGGAATTAAGGAATCGTACTCCATAATAATATCTTGAGGTCCTATCCAATTATCGAGTTAGTACAAATCAGATAATCTCAGGTTTTGGTCCTACCCAATGTACTCAAAGCACACTAGTGTAATTCTATGGTCAAGACCAACCACACCTAATTACACTACAACCATCCCGATGGGTTGTCCAATTCCATCTCGGTTGTGGGCCTCTATTTTATACTAAGCAAGGAACTGATAACTTGATCTTTCGTGCGACACCACACACCATGTTATCTACAACACAAAGTAATTGGACTTCGTGCATGTACTAATGTAAACAAGCACCTAGTGTAGTTGTGATTCTCTTTTCAAAATTTAGATGATCTCATATATACAAAAAGAGCAATGTCTTTTAGTATACACATCTAACATGGATAACTCTAAGGTTTAGGGCTTTTAGGTGCAAGAATACCCTTTGATGTGCATAGATTATATATGATTTTATGTATTATTTGATGTACATCAACTTCTATTTCACAAGCATAACCTTTTTTATTGCATCTCATTTTGTATGACTTTGCTACTATACTTCTGTTTTATCCTGAGATCTACTCCTTGCTTATTTTTATTGATAGGTGCATTTTGGAGCAAAAAAGAGTGGAATTGGGCCGAAATGGGAGTCGAAGCTAAACTAGAATCGAAAGCAGCTAATGAACAAATATTAGATATGTTTTCATCGTCATTTAACACTCATTCACTTACTTTTATTGATTCATATCTATATAGTTGCACCATTCTTATCATGTTTATTGTATAATTAATTTCTCTTATTTGGAGATCAACTTTTGTATATTTTCTTTTACAGGATGCAATTTGGATCAAAATGAAAGTGAAACCGAGCCGAACGAGAGTTGGAGCATGAGACAAGACAGTTATGGAGCTATGTGACTCCACACAGCTGTGCAGCACAAACATGCCCAGGTCATGTAGATTCGCACAACCATGTGGGGATCCCAACATAGGCCATGCACCACTGTATGACAGTGTGCGCCCTCACCAGAGACTGCACAGTCAAGCTGTGCTCTTCTGCATTGCTCGTGCATACCCTCGGCGAAGACCTCATAGCCTCTGCAATCTCTATAGGAAACCACATAGCTTGGCCATGTGGGATCCGCATGGCCATGTACCCTAGTGCACAGGCCGTGTGGCTCACTTGTAAATGGGGGTCTCCTCCTCTTTTCATGGAGAGGAAGTTTCTCCTTTTGGGGAGACCCACTATTGAACTACCCTTCACCTCTACAGACCTCTCCGACAATCTGAGGACATCTCTGGTATCCTTTACATCTTCTGAGACTAAGGATTGATTCCGCAGACTCTTCACTTCGACGGATAAGCAATCTTCTCCCCTTTCTTCTTGCTTGGATTGTATTTTGCTATCCTTCTTGTCTTTGGCTCTCTTCCTTATGTATAGTGAGTAGATTCTCCATGTTCTAGGACTAGGGAAGTAATTGTGATGTGTATTTGTTGAAGACCCTTTGAATTGGCTTGTAGCCCATGTTGATGACATATTTTGACATAATTCATGTTTGATGAAATGTGTCTATGAATTGCTTATGCTTAGTACTCTTAAGTATATGCTTGATTATTTTGTTTGATTAAATAAATGTCTGGAATGGTCTCCATCTAGGTGATATGCTCAAGGTTGTATACCCGGGGAGCCCTATATGACAAGGGTAATCTTTCAACTAGATAACCTTGATCGTTATATTGAAATAATGACTCCCATGAAAGCACAGCCCTAATCAACATTTAATGTACTTTCCCCAGTCCCATGATAGGTGATGACTCGTGTGACCTGGCATGTATGATCGAGGAACCCAATGTCACATGGGTAATCCTTTAATCGGGCAGTCTAAGTTATCCTTTCTATCTAATGGCATTTGATGGCCAAAGGGATGACACATCGATATGGCATTCTTGAGCCACACCTCTTGGTTCCGAAAGCACCAGATCGAACCTTATTTTGATAATGGAAAAGGGGTCAAAGTTAAGTTATTTTTGGTTCTAATCAGTTAAACTCAATGTGCAAGAAAGTCCTAGTGTAACTAGGCACAAAGTCTTGATCTGTAGGGTTGAGCATGAAGTCTTGGTCGAGGATTGGGCACCGAAGACCTGGTGAGTGATGTTAGGCATGAAGACCTAAGCGAGGGTTGGGTACCAAAGACCAGGTGAGTGAAGTCAGGCACAAAGACTTGACCGAGGGTTGGGACCGAAGTCTTGATCCTGATGATCGGGCAGGAGTCTTAACTGTAAGATGTCTATACTAAATGACATGAATTTCTTTATATGAACATCTTAATTTTGAAAAAGAGAATGACAACTACACTAGGTGCTTGTTTAGATTAGTACATGCATGAAGCCCAATTACATTGCATTGTAGATAACATGGTGTGTGGTGTCACACGGAAGATCATGTTATCAGTTTCTTGCTTAGTATAAATAGAGGCCACAACTGAGATGGAATTTGACAACCCATCGGGATGGTTGTAGTGTAATTAGGTGTGGTTGATCTTAACCATAGAATTACACTAGTGTGCTTTGAGTACATTGAGCAGGACCAAAACCCGAGGTTATCCAATTTGTACTGACTCGATAATTGGATAGGACCTCAAGATTATATTATGGAGTACGATCCCTTAACCCTGATATAATAACAGGTATATATTATTAACTATTATTTCTTTGATTTACCAATGAGTGAGATCTATTCTGTTAGATCAATAGGCACGGTAAGTTGGGAAATAATATTAATAATATGATGTGCTGTTGATTATTGATGGAATTCGTATCCTGGTGAGTCAGGTTGATGATGCCCCCTTGATGAGCTCGAAAGGTTCATCATGCTAAACTCTGTAGGTGGATTTGATCCGGCATGATGAAAATGTCGAGTGGTACTAGTCAAGGACTCAGAGGTTAATTAATTTCAATTGTCAGTAATTTAAATTAATTAACGGGCATTCGATATCTTAAACACGGAGGGATGAACGACTCGTAATATGTGGAGCCCATATGAAAATATGGGGGTTGGTGAGAAAGTTCAATTAAGATCCTTTAGTGGAATGAATCTTAATTAATGGATCGGGTTTAGATCCATTGGTGGGCCAAGATCCAACACCTCCTCTTGGTCCCTACCTTAGCCCTATATATACCCATGGAGATCATGAAACCAAGGCTTAGTCCAAGAGTTATCACCCTAGGCCTCCCTTCTCTCCTCTCTCTCTTCTATCTCTCCTAGGGTTCAGCCGACTCCAAGAAGAAGAGGAGATCTTCTCCTCGGTTCTTCTTTCTCCTTCCTCCATACTTCGACTGGGGCTCACAGAGACAAGGCAGAGGACTCATCTACCTTCTGTGGTGCTCACCGAGGGGGAAGAAGGCACCGGCAGCCGGTGAGAGGCGGCGCAACCATAGCTTGCAGCGGTGCCGCAAGGTTGAGGGAGGGGTTGATTAGCGGGCTGTTTGGGTACTTCTTCTTCTTCTTCTCCTTCCTCTCAAGGACTGCAGTCGATCCGAAGGCCTTGGTACAACTCCGGCGGTCGGCGGTGCAAAGGAAGAGGAAGAAGGCGCCGGCGCAAGGGAAACCCTAGGAACTAGGGTTTCCTATTTCGGCCAAGGTGAGAAAATATCTCGGTTGGTGGTCTTGGTGATCTCGGTTCGTAGTAGATCGTCTCCCACACGACGTGTACGAAGGGAGGGACATAAGGAAGAAGACCGCGAGGTGATCGGAAAGGTATAACTCTTTCCATGCTCCTTTGATTATCCTTATGTTGTTTATGTGCCTTATTCGTTCGTCTCGTCATTTCATGTAAGTTAATTTATTATTTTGATATCGTATCATGGTGAATAATTCATTAACTGGACCCCGACCATAAAAACGAAAGCCGATGATCAACTCGTTGCCTTTTCTGCAGTCGAACGGTCGCGCAAATCACAAGGACGATTTTTGTAATTGGTCGAGTTGTGATTTGGATCGTTCGATACAGCACGAGATGGTCGTAGGGAGACGAGTCTCCATTCGGATTAATTTTTAATCTGTTGACATGGAGAGGTCTCTCGGATCGACTGAGTATTCACTTTGGAAACCCGTCAAGTCATACCCAACAATTGGTATCAGAGCTGAGGTTTCCGACTTTGTGTGTTTAGGATTGGCTAATTTTTGCATTTTCATACATTTTATTTTGCTGAATGATGTGTGGATGTGCGTAGGCTAACTTTATGTTGTAGGCACGAGATTCTAACTTCATGTCCAAATAATGCTTGTGTGAATGGTTGTGCAAATTTAATATAATTAATTAATCCTCGGGGTTGACGAGGCTAGGTATTTAATTTTTGTAATTAAATACGACACATGTTTAGCCGAGCCTTTTATTTTACCTTTGATCTAGTTTTCATGTACACTCCTTCGTGGAGTATAGGATCGATGATGTAAATAATTAGCTAGTCATTTCGGCTCGGAGATCCCTCAAGGTAGCTTGTGCAGAAGGAAGGGAGGAGCAGACCAAGTGACGACACGATTGGAGGCACATTAGAGATCAAGGGCCATGAAAGTTGGAAAATCTAGGATTTTCTGCAATTTTTTCATATATTTGGTTATGTGCTTGGTTGTGTGGTAGTGCTATGTTAAAATTCCTCGACATAAATTACTAAGTGGGAGAGGGACCCTAAGGGTCCCACGGCCTCCATTGCAATCTGATATGTGATGCGAACAAGCCCGCACGTTGGCTCTAAGTGCCTTCCTCCATAACGGATAGGCTTGTTCTGCGGATCACAAGATCAGAAAAGATTATAGAGGATTATTCAAGAGCGTGTACACTACCCCAACGAAAGACACATAATCCTAAATAATTCTCTTAGTGTCGTGCAATGGTAAACACTTAGATAGAATTATTAGTATCCTCCCCAACGGAGTCACTGCTAATAACTTGTAGGGCTGAAGTTGACCAACTATTAGTCTTACTTGTCAAAAAGTTAGGTTGACAAGATAGTAAGATTAATGGGTAAAATCTTCTTGAACAAATGTACGGTTTGTATATGTCCACACTAACGTGGCATGCAAATTCTCGGTGTTTGAGATGTTGGTTGATTTCGAAAATTTATTGTTTTAAGGAATTAATTTATTTTCGATTTCTAAAGAAGTGTATGTTATGATTCTCAGGTTTTTCATAATGGCCTTTAACCTACTAGCTACCATTCTTAAAGAAAATAAATTTACTGGCCCAAACTATATAGACTGGAAGAGGAACCTAGACATTGTCCTCACTGCTGAAGAGTATAAATTTGTACTCTTCGAGGAATATCCGGAAAGGCCTAGAGAGGACTCTGGTGAAGAGTTGAAATAGCATTACAAGAAGTGGGTTAAGGCAAATGAGATGGCGCAGTGCTACATTCTGGTATCTATGTCGAATGTACTGCAACATCAGCATCAGGTCATGCCCACTGCTAGTGACATGATGCTGAACCTCAAAGATCTCTTCGGGCACCAAGGTCAAGCTGCTAGGCAGTCCGCGATGAAGAGTCTGATGACGACCACTATGGTCGAAGGGACGCCCGCGAGGGATCATGTCCTAAAGATGATGGCTCACCTCAATGAGATTGAGGTACTTGGAGCATAGATCGACGGGGAATGCCAGATCGATATTATACTCCAGTCCCTGCTTAGGAGTTTTGAGCAGTTCAGGCTCATCTATAATATGAACAAAAGGGATTATACGTTGGGTGAACTGCTAGGAGAACTCTAGGTGGCAGAGGGCCTATTTCGTCAGAACTCGCAGGCCTTAGTAACTCAAAGGGTTTCTTCTTCTGTGCCGAAAGGCAGGAAGAAGAAGAAATAAGGAGGGTTCAAGAAGGCAGCAACATTGCAGGGACCTCGGACTAGCATGAAGAAGCTGAAAGGCAAGTGTTTCACATGCAAGCAAACTTGGCACTGGAAGGTGGACTGTCCCCGTCGACAAGACAAAGGTATTTCTTCAGCCTTAGTCGTTGAAACATGTTTAGCGGTGCTATCTACCAGTACCAGGTGCATAGATACGGGAGCCACTGACCATGTCTGTAATACCATGCAGGGGTTCTAGGAAACCCGACGGCTAGCTGAGAGAGAAATCGTGGTCTACATGGGCGATGCTACGGAAGTGGCAGCAGTTGCAGTGGGAGTTTTTCATTTGTCTTTTGAGAGAAATAAAGTGTTAGTTCTGAGAGATTGCCTTTATGTACCCTCATTTAGAAAGAATTTAATTTCAGTATCTATGTTGATAAAGGATGAATATTCTGTTGCTTTTGATAACAAAGTTGTTATAAAAAGAAATAGAGAAATTATTTGTTCGGGTACCATGGTTGACAATCTGTATACTCTAGAACCAATAACTCCCACGATGCATACTGAAGTAAATAGCTCATCATCTAACTTAAATAAGAGAAAGGAGTCTTCTAACATGAATCAGACATATCTTTGGCACCTTAGGCTTGGTCATATTAACCTTAGTAGGATTCAGAGGTTGATAGCTGATGGGCCCTTGGGTTCATTGGTGGTGGAGGATCTCCCGACCTGTGAGTCTTGCTTGGAAGGTAAGATGACCAAGAGACCTTTCAAGGCTAAGGGGTATAGGGTCAAAGATGTGTTAGAACTGATTTGTGTGGTCCTATGTCAATCCAGGCTAGAGGCGACTTTGAATACTTCGTCACTTTCATTGACGATTATTCAAGGTACGAATACATTTACCTGATGCGCCGCAAGTCTGAATGCATTGATAAGTTCCAAGAGTTCAAGGCTGATGTGGAGAAGCGCCAAGGTAAAGGTATCAAGACACTACGATCAGATAGTGGTGGAGAATGTTGGTGCAGAAAGCACCACAGTCAAACCTGTGTTTTGATAATGGCAACAGGGTTCAAAAGTTAAGTCTTACTTGTTGTCTAACAAGTTACTCTAGTGTGCAGACTAAAAAGTCCTAGCGAAGGACTGCTAGGCACTGGCGAGGGAATGCCAGAGCAAAAAGTCCTAGCGAAGGACTGCTAGGCACTGGCGAAGGAATGCTAGAGCAAAAAGCCCTAGTGAAGGAATACTAGGCACTGGCGAAGGAATGCCAAAGCAAAAAGCCCTAGTGAAGGAATACTAGGCACTGGCGAAGGAATGCCAGGGTAAAAACCCTAGCCAAGGACTGCTAGGCACCGGGCGAAGGATAGCTCGGCATCCAAGACCTGGCAAAGGACCGCCAGGCAAAAGTCCAACCAAAGGAGCGGTTGGCATCAAGTACATTCTCCCGAGAGGAGTAGGTGAGGACGCGTTCCCCGTCGAGGGAACAGTAGGCATCGGTTCGACCTAGGGTTCCATTTTGGAGGCCCAAAGTCAGAACCAAGACAGCTAAGGCTGTATAAAATAATAATTTAATGTTTTATTGTGTTTTGGACTAACCCTGGATGCAGGACCGATGGAACGAGTGTCTGCAGCTCAGAGAGCCTCAAAGGAATGAGGCAATAGCTGACCAGGGCGCCCGGAGTGTCCCGGGCGCCCCCAAGGTAAACACAAAACACAACAAAGCAAAGACAGCTTCGACAGTTCAACTCACGGGCGCCCCCGTGCTCCCGGGGGCCCCCACTGCTCCCGGGCGCCCCCTCCGCTGCGGGCGCCCCCAGGGCCAGCTACCGAAGCACACCCTCGCGAAGCCAGAAGATAGAAGTTTGACCCGGTCAATCCTGGCGCCCCGAGCGCTCCGGGCGCCCCGGTCAAACCTGATCCCGAAGGTAAAGGGATCAGATGCTGACCGAGCAAGTTGTGGATCAAACGCCACGTGGGGGGCGCCCCCGACGTCCCGGGCGCCCCCAGGCCCTATATAAAGGGCCCTCGACCCCAAGCTTCGGACAACACTTTCAATCAACGCTTCTACGCTCTTCTGCTCCCGCGCTCTGCTCCGGAAACTGCCCAACTCGAGCCGACGACGTCCTACTGCTCCGAAAAAGTCAAATCTACTTCGGACGTCGGTAAAGAAGAGTGATTTTCAATTTACTGCACTTACTCTGTAATCAATATTTGTAAATTGTTTTTTGCGCATATATAGAATTGCCCAAAGTAAACGGTCAACGACCGTGGGCCTTGGAGTAGGAGTCGACCTAGGCTCCGAACCAAGTAAAACCTCCCGTGTTTGCGTTGTGTGTTTTTAACTTCCGCTGTGCAACTTCTCTTAGTTTTCAAATCCGAAAGTTTTCCGATATTCACCCCCCCTCTATTGGTTCTCTCGATCCAACAAGTGGTATCAGAGCGGGGAAGTTCAAACTTGGTGCAACCACCAGTTTGAAATTTTTTTTTATGATTTTTATTTTCTTTTTCTCGTTCGAATTTTTCTTTAAATATTTCGTTCGAATTTTCTTTTTCCCATTAGTCGAGGTTGGTGCAACACCCCTCGCTATTTCATTTTATTCATCCCGCACTACTAATCCAAGACCTAGTCTTGGAAAATTTTTTTTTGTGTTAGTTTTCTGTTTCAGATTAAATGGCCATGCAAGAAGGATTTAGCACCGCCAGACCTCCACTTTTCAGTGGAGAAGACTTTTCCTACTGGAAAAGTCGAATGGAGGTCCACCTGAAAACTCAGGTGGACATGTGGATCATCATCCAGTCTGGACTGGAGATCCCCAAAAACGCCGAAGGAGTACCGCAGACCTACTCAGAATGGGACAACGCCCTAAAGCGCAAAATTGAAGCTGATGCAAAGGCGACCCAGACTCTCCAATGCGGATTAACAAAAGAAGAGCTGAATCGGGTAGGCCCCTTCAACAGTGCAAAGGAGCTGTGGGCAAAGCTGATCGAACTGCATGAAGGAACGTCAGACACCAGGATCAGTAAGAGGGATCCGCTCCTGAACAAACTCTACACCATCAAGATGGCCGACACTGAAACAGCAGCCCAACTCCACGCACGCATACAAGAATTGATGAATGGTCTTCACACTATAGGTCACAAGGTCGAAAATCGTGACCTAATAAGGTATGCCCTAAACGCTTTCCCTAGAAATACCTTGTGGGCATCTATGGTAGATGCATACAAGGTCTCAAGGGATCTTTCTAAAATTAAATTAGATGAATTATTTTCCGAATTAGAACTGCACGAACTAACTAATTCCAATATGGTCGAGAAAGGAATTGCCTTTGTTGCAGGAAAAATTGGAAGATCAACAAAGAAGAAAACTCAACCTGAACCCGAGTCTAACTCAGACTCAGACGGAGAAGACGAAGAAGGAGATCAATCTGAGCTGGTCTGACTGGCCCGAAGCTACTATAAAAAATTAAAGAACCAAGCCAACACACGGAGGACAAGCCGAAGAAAGGACGAACCAGCTGAACCCGCAAATAACAAAAACAAGCCCAATGTAACCTGCTACGAGTGCAAGAAAAAGGGCCACTACAAGACGAAGTGTCCAAACCTAAAGGAGAACAAAAAGACAAGAAGGAAGAAAGCACTCCAAGCAACCTGGGACGAATCTTCATCAGAAGAAGAAGAAGAAGAACCCCAGTCAAACCTTCTAGCACTGACCGCTTTAGAAGAAGTCGAGACCGAGTCAGAGTCAGAAAAGGACGACGACAGACTAACCTTTTCAGAAGACGGCGAAATCAAGGTAAGCGGTTTCAATAAAAGTCAATTAAGTGAACTTATTTCTTACCTCTCTTGAGATTTGGCGAAAGCCAAACTCCGAGTCGAATCCCTCCGACAGGAAGTAAAACTTCTGAAAGAGGGAGCTAACTCTAAATCCTTAACCGAGAAAGTTCAAGAAGGAACTCCTACTCAAGTTGAAAAACTTGAGAAAGAGAACTCCTCCCTGAAAACTCAGGTTAAGGATCTTAGAGCGGCCTTAGAACGATTCACTTCTGGTTCCAAGGGTCTTGACATGATTCTTGGAAAACAGAAGTCCGTTCTAAATCGATCCGGACTTGGCTATAGAACCAAATCCCGACAAAGATCTTACTTTGCTGTACTGAATCAGTCCAGAAGTAAAGTTCAGGCATGGGTACCTAAACTGTGCCTGAACAAACCAACTGGATCAAATCAGTATTGGATCCCCAAGGACAAGATTCACATCTTGCCTAATTATTATCGTGGCTATAGTCCAGGGGGAGCCAAATTAAAAACTATTTTTATTGTTAAATAAAAATTTAATTCTTGATTGCAAATTGCATGTTTGATTGTTTATTTAAATTTCTGTAATTTACCATGCTTAGACTTAGGTTAGTATAAGGACAGAACAACTTAACTGAAACTTGACAACATAGTATTGGGTGGAGGTGAGATGATAGTACGTTGGGGAAACCAATTCTAATAAGATCAAGTTCACTTGGTCTCTTTAGACTGGTGAAACTAGCCGAAACTACCGATCCAAAATCCAAACTAGTTAGACCAGAACTTTTTCAAAAATTAATTTTGAAAATGAAACTTCATTAAACGGCTTTGTCAAGGAAAGGGTTGATGATCCAATAAGGCTACGGCCAAAGAAGGCCAAGTGCCTCGCCAAGACCTGGAAGCCAATTTTTGAGTTTCAAATTCAAATTACTTTTTGTAAAATTCAAATCTAACACAATTTTCAGTTAAGTATAGATTCAAACATCTCCATTCAAAATAAATTGAAATGATTTCAAAAATTAATTAAGATTTTCAAAATAAATCATGGCTTTCAAAATAATTTTACTTAACAAAACCTGTCTCACAAAACCAATAAGGCTAACGTGATTGAAAACCCTAGATTGGGTGAGACAGCAAAAATAAACTCAATTATAATTATTTTAATACCTATATAGTAGTCAACTTGGTCAAACGATGGTCAACATAGTCAAACCATGGTCAAAGCAGTCAAACCATAGTCAAACCATGGTTAACATAGTCAAACCATGGTCAAAACAGATTAAACCATGGTTAAATAATGACAAGACATAAAATTTGTCCTTACCTATACTATTCCGGGCGCCCGGGACCACACGGGCGCCCCCTCCCATACCTTTTCCTTCCCTCGAGGCATAAAAGCTGCCTCTGCCTTTGACTTGGGCGCCCGAAACCACGTGGGCGCCCCCATCACTCTCATTGCAGCAAAAGCTGCAAAAGCAGCCTGACGAGGGCGCCCGGGCTGTCTCGGGCGCCCCCAACCAACCAAAGACAGTGCCTTTGGCAGCAACACTGACCGGGGCGCCCGGAATGTCCCGGGCGCCCCCACTGATCTGCCTATATAAGGCACCCTAATTCCCCTTTCTTCCCACACCAAACTCAACTTCCTTCTTCACTTCTTTCACTCCAAGGAGATCTAGCAAGTCCTCATCCTCAACCATGCCTCCCCGAGCTGCCCAGTATAATTTTTATTTATTTTTATTGCATTTAAACTTATTTTTAATGCAATATCTTCATGCTTCTTTTTCTTAGAAGACGCCGACCAAACCCGGCCAACCCCGGTGCCGAACCTAGTCCCGACCCTAGGTTCCCTACTCTAGAATTATGTAACAAGTTTGCTCAAACCGTTTACAAACCTATTATGACAAGCTATCTTAATAGACACTTCTTTACTCAATCATGCCCCGTAATCATGAATATTATAAACTTCTATCAATTAGATAATTTTGTCTTCTGCACTCATAGCATTAATGAATCCTTATGTGTAGAGTTCTACAATAACATAATTCGACAAGATAATCTCATGTTTCACACTACTGTTCAAGGGATACCTTTGTCTATCACCCCTAGTTTACTAAACCGATTCCTTGGACTACGATCTTCTCAGTCCACATTCTACTGCTATCCACCTAGGAATCCTCCATTTGACTCCCTACTCTCACATCACCTTAGACACTATCCACTCGTACTTCTATAGGGAAGTTAGACTCCCCCCAAATAGACGATTCCAAGCCGTTGACCTTCAGGCACAGGACTATGCCCTGTACAGAGTCCTGGTCCGCTGTATCTTACCACTCTCCACTAGAGATCTCGGGACCATGCGACCCTTTCATGCCTTCCTCCTGTATGCCCTAGTCCACCACCTTGACATCGACATTGGACTACACATGTTTCATTCTATTCTGCATGCGTCCAGTGTTACGACCCAGGGACGAGTGCGCACTCCATACTGCCACATCATCACCTCTCTCCTTCATCACCACGGTCGCGACATTACCGTAGGTGAAATAACCGCTTTAACCGATTTTGATGAAATAGGATTTAGGAACTTCTCGTTAGCGGGTCTAGAGGTATCGACCACCGGGTTTTTGAGTTGGAGACGACAGCAGGCCGGGGCCCCGATCAACTCAGACGAGGAGATTGAGGTCGACGTTGGAGACATAGCTGCAGCAGCTCGAGCACACATAGACCAGCCCGCTCCACCGACACTCTACGAGAGAGTGACACATTTAGAGACACAGGTTCAGAGTCTCCGAGAGGAGGTCGAGGCCTATCACATCGAGCAGATGGATGCTCGTAGGGCCGACCGAGAAGTGGCTGATGCTCGATACATCGAGCAGAGGGACGCTCGTAGGGCCGATCGAGAAGTGGCTGATGCTCGATACATCGAGATGATGGCACGATTCGATTCATGGCAGCCTGGCCCATCTGATCATCCCGGTCCCTCGTCCTAGAGTTGCTTAGCATTGTACCAATAACTATTTGACTGCCCCTACTCAGTAGGGTTGACTTATGTTTGACTGTATGACTGTGTTGACTATTTTATGTTAACTAGCTTATGAGTACTTGTTTTTTGTCTATTAGGCAGTTAGGATTGTGCTCTGTAGAATAGATTAACTCTACTCTTGATTCTTTTTTTGCCTTACTTGATTTAAAAATCAGTTTCTAAAAATAGAATTTTGAGAAACTGTTTTACTAATTTTAAAATCAGTTTGTTTTAAATCTTTTTCGACTTAGTTTTCTTTCAAAACTATCCCCTTTCAAAGCTAGGGTTTTTTCGCAAATGGACTTAGCTTAGGCCCTAACCCTAGAACTGCATGCACCTATAGACTTAGAAGCCAGCATCTCACAAGCACCTTAGGATACTTTTGATTGATAACCTAGAAAGGGTTGAGATGCTTAGGTCTTTGCCTTAATTCAAGATGCTTTAAGTCAGTGCATTTGCAGTAATTGGGGTACTAAATACAACTTATATAGCAATTAAGTTAAGTGTCAAGCTTAGAAAATCTAACTTGAACAGAAACACTTAACTTGACTAACCCTAGCAAAAGCTACTGTTTATAACAGTTAGTAAGTAGCTAAATGGGTTAGACAGGTCCCTACAAGAAAAAATCCACTGATTTGGTCTAAGTCCTGGGTTAGTACAGCAAAGTCATGCAAGCATTTTTCTTTATAAATTTTATTTCCGTTCTGAAATTTACTTTCTGCTATAATTATCTGGTTTTTGATATATGGCAAAGGGGGAGAGATAGAAAGGAGAGAGTTTAAATTTTCAAAATTTTTTTTACTCTATCCTTTATTCAAAGAGTTTAAATTTTCAAAAAAAATTTTACTCTATCCTTTATTCAAAAAGTACTAAGTTTTTCAAAACACTCATGCCTTTTCAAAACTGTATTAAGTACTTAAACTTTTTCAAAACTTCATTTAAGGCTCTGATACCAAGATAGGAAAGGAGAGAGCTTAAGTTTTTTCAAAGCTTTATACTTAAGTTTTTCAGAACTTAATACTTAAGCTTTTTAAAAAACTTATTAAATACTTAAGCTGTTTGAAAAATTTATTAAGTACTTAAGATTTTCAAATTTCAAAATTTATTAAGCTTTTCAAATTTCAAAAATTATTTAAGTACTTAAGCTTTTCAAATTTCAAAATTTATCTAAGTACTTAAGCTTTTCAAAAATTCAAAAATTATCAAAGTACTTAAGCTCTTCAAAAATTTAAGTTTTTTTTGTACTTAAGTTAAAACTTGCAAAAACCTTTTGAGTACTCTAAAAACTTAAGACTTCAAATTTTTTTAAGTACTCTAAAGTTATGCTTTCAACTCTTCTATGTACTTTTAAAACCTTAAGTTGTTAAAAGATACCTACACTTAAGTTTTCAAAAGTGCAAAAATCATCTTTGAAAATACAGAAGCTTTCTGTTAAAAAATTCTAAGTAAAAACTTTCCTTTAAAACCCCACGACATTTTGAAAAATCAAGGGGGAGATTCCATCCAGGGGGAGGGAATAAATTTTTATGCTTTTGATTAAACTTAACTTTTTGAACTAGGGTTGCCATAAATCAAAAAGGGGGAGATTGTTGGTGTAGAAAGCACCACAGTCAAACCTGTGTTTTGATAATGGCAACAGGGTTCAAAAGTTAAGTCTTACTTGTTGTCTAACAAGTTACTCTAGTGTGCAGGCTAAAAAGTCCTAGCGAAGGACTGCTAGGCACTGGCGAGGGAATGCCAGAGCAAAAAGTCCTAGCGAAGGACTGCTAGGCACTGGCGAAGGAATGCCAGAGCAAAAAGCCCTAGTGAAGGAATACTAGGCACTGGCGAAGGAATGCCAGAGAAAAAAGCCCTAGTGAAGGAATACTAGACACTGGCGAAGGAATGCCAGGGTAAAAACCCTAGCCAAGGACTGCTAGGCACCGGGCGAAGGACAGCTCGGCATCCAAGACCTGGCAAAGGACCGCCAGGCAAAAGTCCAACCAAAGGAGCGGTTGGCATCAGGTACATTCTCCCGAGAGGAGTAGGTGAGGACGCGTTCCCCGTCGAGGGAACAGTAGGCGTCGGTTCGACCTAGGGTTCCATTTTGGAGGCCCAAAGTCAGAACCAAGACAGCTAAGGCTGTATAAAATAATAATTTAATGTTTTATTGTGTTTTGGACTAACCCTGGATGCAGGATCGATGGAATGAGTGTCTGCAGCTCAGAGAGCCTCAAAGGAATGAGGCAATAGCTGACCAGGGCGCCCGGAGTGTCCCGGGCGCCCCCAAGGTAAACACAAAACACAACAAAGCAAAGACAGCTTCGACAGTTCAACTCTCGGGCGCGCCCGCTGCTCCCGGGCGCCCCCTGCGCTGCGGGTGCCCCTAGGGCCAGCTACCGAAGCACACCCTCGCCAAGCTAGAAGATAGAAGTTTGACCCTGTCAATCCCGGCGCCCCGAGCGCTCCGGGCGCCCCGGTCAAACCTGATCCCGAAGGTAAAGGGATCAGATGCTGACCGAGCAAGTTGCGGATCAAACGCCACGTGGGGGGGGCGGCGCCCCCGACGTCCTGGGCACCCCCAGGCCCTATATAAAGGGCCCTCGACCCCAAGCTTCGGACAACACTTTCAATCAACGCTTCTACGCTCTTCTGCTCCCGCGCTCTGCTCCGGAAACTGCCCAACTCGAGCCGACGACGTCCTGCTGCTCCGAAAAAGTCAAATCTACTTCGGACGTCGTTAAAGAAGAGTGATTTTCAATTTACTGCACTTACTCTGTAATCAATATTTGTAAATTGTTTTTGCGCCTATATAGAATTGCCCAAAGTAAACGGTCAACGACCGTGGACCTTGGAGTAGGAGTCGACCTAGGCTCCGAACCAAGTAAAACCTCCCGTGTTTGCGTTGTGTGTTTTTAACTTCCGCTGTGCAACTTCTCTTAGTTTTCAAATCCGAAAGTTTTCCGATATTCACCCCCCCCCCTCTATCAGTTCTCTCGATCCAACAGAGAATACCTCTTTGGAGAGTTTCGGACAATCTTATCAGAAGATGGGATCCAGTCCCAGCTAACTACACCCAGTACGCCCCAACAGAACGGAGTTGCAGAAAGAAGGAATAGGACTCTTATGGAAATGGTTAGGTCATTGATGAGCTATTCTGAACTGCCTGATTCATTCTGGGGATATGCTCTAGACACAACTGCGTACATTTTGAACATGGTTTCATCTAAGTCTGTCCCTTCTACTCCCATAGAATTGTGGACTGGGCGAAAGCCAAGTCTAGGACATATTCGGATTTGTGGTAGTCCAACACATGTGCTAAAGGGAGATACTGGTAAGTTGGAATCTCGGATGAAAGTACGTTTGTTTGTTGGCTATCCTAAGGGAACGAAAGGTGGTCTGTTCTATAGTCCTATGGATCAGAAGGTAATCGTTAGCACGAATACCAGATTCTTAGAAGAAGACTATGTGATGAACCATAAGCCCAAGAGTAGACTAGTGCTTGAAGAGTTAAGTGAGGACATTTCGACCTTAGGACCAATTGTACAAGAGGACACACCACAAGTCACTGCACCGCGTGTCACTGAGGATACACAGGTGGTGCCTTGTCGCAGTCGGAGGGTTGTCAGACAGCCTGAAAGGTTCATGTTTTTGGGAGAATCTTCAGACTTGGTCTCAGGTAAACATGAACTGGATCCCTGGACCTATGACGAGGCCCTCCAAGATAAGGATGCAGATTCTTGGCAAAGGGCAATGAACTCTAAAATAAAATCTATGGATTCTAATCATATCTGAGAGTTAGTAGAACCACCCAATGATGTAAAAGCCATTGGATGCAAGTGAATCTACAAGAGAAAGAGAGGATCAGATGGGAAGGTTGAGACCTTCAAAGCTAGGCTTGTTGCAAAAGGGTAAACTCAGAAAGAGCGTATCGATTATAAGGAGACCTTTTCGCGGTAGCCATGCTTAAGTCTATCCGGATTCTCTTATCTATTGCAGCTCATATGGACTATGAGGTATGACAGATGAACGTCAAGACAACTTTCCTTAACGGAAGTCTTGAGGAGACCATCTACATGCAGCAACCATAAGGGTTCATTGCAAAGGGCAAAGACCATCTAGTGTGTAAGCTTAATCGATCCATTTATGGATTGAAGCAAGCTTCAAGATCTTGGAACATCTGCTTTGATGAAGTAATCCAGTCATATGGATTTACTCAAAGCCCGAATGAGTCATGTGTATACAAATGATGTGATGGAAACGTCATGGTGTTTCTTGTACTTTACATAGATAACATTTTGTTAATTGGCAACAATGTCAAAGTATTATCAGACGTAAGGGTCCGCCTATCAAAGCAGTTTGATATGAAGGACTTAGGTGAAGCGGGACACATCCTTGGGATCAAAGTCATATGGGATCGCCAGAAAAGGATGTTGTGCTTATCCCAAGCTTCATATGTTGACACCGTCTTGTCTCGTTTTAGCATGGAAAACTCCAAGAAGGGTTTCCTACCATTCAGGCATGGAGTTCCTCTATCCAAGGAGATGTGGTCCGAAAACATCAAAGGAGATAGAGGAATGAAGGCAGTTCCTTATGCTTCGGCAGTAGGAAGCCTCATGTATGCTATGTTGTGTACGAGATTAGATATCTGTTTTGCCATGGGCATGGTTAGCAGATATCAGAGTAACCCTGGACAGGGACATTGGACTATAGTAAAGCATATATTAAAATACCTGAGACGGACTAGGGATTATATGTTGGTTTACCGGCAGACCAATTAGTCCCTGTGGGTTATACGGACTCAGATTTCCAGTCAGATAGGGACAAGAGTAAGTCTACCTCAGGGTTTGTGTTTACATTCGGAGGTGGAGCCATTGTTTGGAGGAGTGTCAAGCAGAAATGTGTGGCAGACTCCACGATGGAAGCTGAATATATGACAGCCTCAAGGCAACCAAGGAAGTTGTATGACTCAGGAACTTCATCATGGACTTGGATGTGATTCCTAGTTTTCCGAGATCTATCACAATCTTTTGTGATAACAGTGGTGGAGTCGCAAACTCGAAGGAACTACGAGCCCATAAGACGAGTAAATACTGTTAGTAATATGAGAGAAGTGTCCTAAGGCAATCACCTTATGATTGTAATCATTTACTTTAATAAATGAATATTCACTATTTGAGTATACATGTTCGTGTATTTGATTGAGATCTTAAACTCATTTACTGAATGTCCACAATACAATTCACAGCATGACAGAATTTGTGATGAATTCACAACTAGTGATTATCTCTACATGTGCAATTGTGAAGTATTGAAATTGTCCCTAGTCGATGAATTGATAAATACGGACATTATCAATTCTGTTGAGACTAGCATGAGTTATTCTCTAATCAGCTGATTCTCACTGGCTGGAGACATTGGGATGTCCGGAGATAAATATGAATGCTAGTTAAGGGAACTAGTTCATTGGAGTGACTAGCTGTAAAACTTCATATGGTAGTCTATATATAGATATGTCAGTGAAGTTCTTACTGCAGCTTAAGTGCGATGTTCCTTTGACATGCGGTGTTCAAGTCATCTTGGTCATGGAGACTTATACTTTGACATCTTAAGCAAGCATCTCCATGGAGGTGTGGACCCAGGATGGTTGGGTATAAGCTGAAGTGCCCGAAGATGTTTGAACAGCCTACAAAGGATTCACCACTCCTTGCGAGGAGATGTATACCCAAGGCCTATCGTCAGATTATTACTCAAAGCCTCTGGCCAGAGCATCACATGATCTGAGTATGAATATCTCAGATACATGAGAGTAATTAGAATCCGTTGGACGAGAAAGACATTACTTGGGCTAGGTGTAACGTAGTAAGCCTAGTGGGGACTGACACACATAGACCGTGCTCTGATACCACCGAATGTTTGGTTTAAATTATAAAATAAACCGCGCGAGGTTTGTTTTATAAAATTATGGATAAAGAAATTTATATAAAGAAATTTATATAAAGAAATTTATATAAAGAGATTTATTTTCATGGAAATTAAAATAAACTTTAAATGGTTTATTTTATTTTATAAAATCAATAATGGATTGATTTACCATGATAAATAAATTTATATAAAGAAATTTATATAAAGAAATTTATATAAAGAGATTTATTTTCATGGAAATTAAAATAAACATTAAATGGTTTATTTTATTTTATAAAATCAATAATGGATTGATTTACCATGATAAATAAATTTATATAAAAAAATTTCCTTCCATAATAAAAGGGGAGATATGGTTGTTTTTATTATAAATTAAGTTATAATAAAAACTTGGCATAACGGAATAATTCATAGAAAAATTTATAAGATAAATTTCTTATGAAATATTTATGTCAGTGAAGTTCTTACTGCAGCTTAAGTGCGATGTTCCTTTGACTTGCGGTGTTCAAGTCATCTTGGTCATGGAGACTTATACTTTGACATCTTAAACAAGCATCTCCATGGAGGTGTGGACCCAGGATGGTTGGGTATAAGCCGAAGTGCCCGAAGATGTTTGAACAACCTACAAAAGATCCACCACTCCTTGAGATGTATACCCAAGGCCTATCGTCGGATTATTACTCGAAGCCTCTGGCCAGAGCATCACATGATCTGAGTATGAATATCTCAGATACATGAGAGTAATTAGAATTCGTTGGACAAGAAAGGCATTACTTGGGCTAGGTGTGACGTAGTGAGCCTAGTGGGGACTGACACATATAGACCGTGCTCTGATACCATCGAATTATTGGTTCAAATTATAAAATAAACCGCGCGAGGTTTGTTTTATAAAATTATGGATAAAGAAATTTATATAAAGAAATTTATATAAAGAGATTTATTTTCATAGAAATTAAAATAAACTTTAAATGGTTTATTTTATTTTATAAAATCAATAATGGATTGATTTACCATGATAAATAAATTTATATAAAGAAATTTATATAAAGAGATTTATTTTCAAGGAAATTAAAATAAACTTTAAATGGTTTATTTTATTTTATAAAATCAATAATGGATTGATTTACCATGATAAATAAATTTATATAAAGAAATTTATATAAAAAAATTTCCTTCCATAATAAAAGGGGAGACATGGTTGTTTTTATTATAAATTAAGTTATAATAAAAACTTGGCATAACGGAATAATTCATAGAAAAATTTATAAGATAAATTTTTTATGAAAAATTTATTCCGTTAAGAGGAAACTTTGTAACGACCCGGAAAATTCTCTCAATATTGATCATGTCTAGATAATTTTCCGAGGGACCTAGAGATATTAGTACGAACCTTAGCCTAGAAATCCATGATTTTCTCATTTAAATTGAGAAACTAAGTACTAATGGGCCTTATATGGGCTTTCTAGTACCATGATTATTGGTAGGTTTTAAGCAAAAAGTTAATATGAATATAAATGGATTTTAATTAGGATTATTAGTAGGATTATGAGTAAGTTTAGCATAAATTTCCTATTTAAATTGGGAAGTTAGGCACTAATGGGCCTTATATGGGCTTTCTAGTACCATGATTATTGGTGAATTTTAGGTAAAAATTTATAGAAATATAAAGGGGTTTTTTAATGAGCAATATTAACATAATTATGGGGGAATTTTTAGGGGATTTTCGAAATAATAGAAAAAAAATGGAAAATTAGTGCATGCACCAAGGATTTAAACCTTGGACCTCTTGTACAACCATGCATGCTCTAACCAATTCACCTAGCAAGGGAGTGCTATGAGGAAATGAAATGGATTATGGTTAAGGCTTAAGGAAAATGAAGAGACACCATGACTCTTCACTTACCCTCCTTAATGTGTTATAAAGAGGGGGCATGGGAGTTACTTTCTTCTTCCTCCTCCCTCATTCTAGCCGAAATCCCAAGAGGGGATTCTCCCTTGGAAAAGGTTCACCTAAGGCTCCATCTCCAAGATCCAAGGCTTTTACAAGGGTATAAAGGCTAGGAGTGGTCAAGAGGCAACAAATCTTCATCCTTCTCCCAAATCTAAGGTCTATAATCAAGATCAACCTAGGTAAGACTCCCTCACCTGTAGTATAATAGTTCCTTTGTAATTTTTAGCATAATATAAAGTTGGTTTTAGATTTGATGTTGAGAAAATCATGTTTTGGGACCCTAAAGTATTCGGCCACCATGAGTTTTGGGTCCAAAATGATGTTAAAAATATTACTCATGCTTCCTAATGATTTTTCATGATGAATATAAGTTAAAATGAGATTTGGAGAAATTTTGGGGTACCCTAGGATCCCCTAGGGTTTCGGCCAACATCATGAACCCATGGGTAGGGTTGGATCTAAACCTTCCAGTGTGTGTTTTGTGTATTATCATGCTATAAGGGAGATTGAGGGTGACTTATGTGAATTTTCACAAGGCTTTGTGACCCTATAACTTTCGGCCAAGTAGGGGTCTAGGGCAAAGAGTTAGGGTTTCCCTCAAACAAGGGTCCTAATGGCTCCTATGGTATAGTATGGAAGGTGTTAGATGTTTAATTGGAAATTCTATGAATTTATTCATGCAACCATGCCCCTTATATGTTTCGGCTAACCCTAGGACATAGGGCTTGGAGTTAGGGTGAACCCTAATCATGTGCCTAAATGGCTTCTTATGACCCTATAGCTAATGCATGGTTGCCACTTTTCCTTATGTTACCTTACATGTTATTTGAATGATGGAACTCCCCCTTGTATGTTTCGGCCAAGCAAGATAAATAGGGTATGGGAGGAGTTAGGGTTTGAAGAATGATGGTTTATGGCCTATTATGAAGTATATATATATATATATATATATATATATATAGGTTCAAGCATGTGGTAGGAATTATGTGATCAATAACCCTAACCTTAAGTACCATGTTTCATGTGTGTATGTTTATGCCATGCTTAATAGGGTTATTCATGAATGACTTATGTCCTATGCCATGCACTTGAGTGGTAGGTAGTATGTTTATGGAAGTCCTACTTATGCGTGATGGTGATGAATACCATGCTTATGTATGAAATGCAATGTTTACCTTATATATCATGATCATGCAAGCTCTATGGATTAGGATAATTGTCTATGCAAACATGTCATGTTCAATGAATATAATGCAATGCTTACCTTATATGCCATGATCATGCAAGCACTAGGGATGAGAATGATGTTTATGTAAGCAGGTCATGTTCTATGAATGAAGATGCATGTTATGTTTATAAATGAAGATGCATGTTATGTTTATGAATGAAAGTGCATGCTATGTTATATGAATAAAGATGCATGCCATGTTTATGAATGACGGCACGGTCGATGGTCGACGGTACGACGGTACGACGGTACGACGGTCGTGAGGACGGTAAATGGGCCGGTAAATGGGCCGGTAGACGGGCCGGGTCGTTACACATGCCATGTTTTATGAATGAAGATGCATGCCATGTGTTTATGAATGAAGATGCATGCCATGTTTTATGAATGAAGATGTATGCCATGTCTTATGAATGATGAAGCATGTAAAGTATTTTACTTTATGAATGAGCTTGTACCGGACCGAAGTATGGGTCCAAGGGATGGGCACCTTAAGAACGCCCCGGTTCTGGACTACCGACTATGCTGTCCACGGTTCTGGCACTACCGAAGCTGTGCAACAGGGATGGGCACCTTAAGAATGCTCCTGTTCTGGGACTACCGACTATGTTGTCCTTACCCTAGTAGGTCGGGGCTCGCTACCTCGTATTTACTTAGGGATGCGCGCTTATGATGTATGTATGTGGTACAAGCCGGGGACCCCCAATGATGTTATGATTATGTTTAAGTATTCAAAAGTATGATTTCAAAAGCTAAGCATCCTTATGTAGTATATGCATTAGACTCATGCATTCATTCATGTTATGCATTCTACCATGATAGTAATTTCTTATGTTTATGTTTATGCCAAGTATTATGCCATGCTACGAATGTTTCTTATGTTTATGTTTATGCCAAGTATTATGCCATGCTACGAATGTTTCTTATGTTTATGTTTATGCCAAGTATTATGCCATGCTACGAATGTTTCTTATGTTTATGTTTATACCAAGTATTATGCCATGCTACGAATGTTTCTTATGTTTATGTTTATGTCATGTATCAAGCCATGCTAAGAATGTTTATTATGTTTAGGCTTATGCCATGTATCATGCCATGCTAAGAATGTTTATGATGTTTAGGTTTATGCCATGTATCATGCCATGCTAAGAATGTTTATTATGTTTATGTTCATGCCATGTCAAGTATATGCTAAATGATCCTAGATGCTTATGTTCGAAGTAGAGCACTAAGTATGTTAATGTTTCATGTGCTCATTATTAAGTGATGAATGTTTTAGTGAGTAGGAAAGAGTCTTACTAAGCCTGTGTGCTTATAGTCTTATTTCCTTATACCGCAGATCACGCAAGGGGACAGTAAGGAAGCAGCAGGAGGGCAAAAATGCATGTGTGTGGTAGTGACTTGGCCAAGAAAATAATATGTTTACTCGTCTTATGCTAGAACTTTACCTTTACTACTTATGTGCTTGAATGGTGACTTATGTGACTTTATGACATGATACTAAGTATGACATGATGCTAAGTATGACATGATATGATACTAAGTATGAAGTTAATATGCCAAGTTCCCATGTCATCATGTTAGGAATGGTAGTAGGTGCATCTAGGTGTAAGTTTAAAGTTTTCCGCTGCATTATGATGTACTGTATATGTAACGTATGGAGAGCCAGACTGGTGATAAGACTATATATGTCAGGCTGGACATCGGATCAATAGCTACTAGGCCGCGGAGCTATCCAAGGGGAGCCGACCTTAATCGGTTTGTGGAGATCTCTCCTCTTGTCGTCCTTGTCTTTCTTGTCCGAGTTTGCGAATCAGGAGTTGACGTACGGAGCTTCCGAGTACGGGTATTAAGTAAATTAGTTTACTTTCTGCAAAATTTTAAATGTATGATCATGTCTCCACAACATAAGGTTGCATGCTAGATACGTGGCTAAAATAATTTGAGAAATTATTTATGCTAAACCTTCCGCTGCACGTAATTAAATTTTAAAATTACGAACCCGTATCCATGTCAATATGCACCTGGTCCCAACAGTGGTATCAGAGCCGGTTAGTGTTCGACATAATCATATAATTGTTTTGCGAAAAACTTTGTCATGATCTCAATTTTGGAAAATTTTTCAATTATGGAAACTTTCCAATTATGATAAATTTTAGATTTAGGAATTTCAAAGTTTGGAAATCCTCATGAAATTTTGCAAACTTTTGAAATATCCAAGTTTCTGAAATTTTATGATAATTGTGAAAACTTCCCATTTTTGGAAACTTTCCAATTTTAGAAATTTCTATTTTGGAAATTTTCCAATTTTAGAAATATGTAAGTTTTCTTTGTACCAGAAACTTACAATTATTCTGAAAACCTATTATGAAATCTCGCAATTTTGGGCACTTTTCTTTCAAAGAAAGTCTAGACAAATTTATGGATCATTAATTGACAATTAAATTCGAATTGGTTTTAAATTATCAACAAAATTCTTTATTTTGGATTGAGCCTCGGGGAGCCGTCCAATTTAAAGTTAGTTGTTGTAATTTAATTTCTTATTTTTGAATAAAATTGTCATGTTTAATTTGGTTATGCCTCGGGGAGCGGACCAAATTAGATTTACAACAAATTCTTTTTTTTTGGGTATCTGAGCCTCGGGGAGTCACCCAAAGAAAATATTTTGTTGTAATTAATAAATCCATAAATAAAATATGTAATCAAATCTTGGAAATTTTGAGATGATTCTCAAACGATAATTTCCCTATTTGATTTAAGAGGTGATGCTCTTACATATTGTTGTCTCCAAAATTAATTAGGAAAATGGTTCCTATAGAGTTTTCTTAAATAAGATTTTCATGAAAACAATATGTGGTTGAATTAAGGGAATCTGTCTCTTAATTTAATAAGATTTGATTTAGAGAAATCAAAGTCTTAAACATATTATTTCCGAAATTGATTATGACAATTTAGGAAATTGTTTCCCAAAACAATTCCTTGAATAAAGTATGAAATTAGAATTAGGAAATCCGGTTCCTAATTTAATTAATGAGACTTGATAAATTAAGTCACATACATACTTTATTAAGGAAATCGTTAGAACATGACATAATTATATGTCATGAATGTGCTTAGAAAGGAAAGGATGAGACCCAAAACCCCTTGCAAAATATTAAGGCCAACACCTTCCATTAATATGGTTAGAACCGGAGTTTTGTTTCTCGTTTGGGTTGATGGACACATCCATGCCCGGCTTGAACCTCAACATGTTCAAACCATGGAATTAGTTTATGATTAATATAGTTGGAGTCAGAGGTCAATCCTTAGTTTTGGTTGTTGGACACATCCAAGCCTGACTAAACGGTTGAATGAGCTCCAACCATATTAAAACTATTTCTTGATTAATGGGTCAGCCTTAAGCTTGGAGCATCGATTTGTTGTGTCACAGCCAAGGTCGATGTAAAGAGAGGTGCAGTTGGGTGCTATGTATAATGTTGCATACTTATTAATGAGTTAACAACCCAATGATTTATGCAAACATTCAATTAGTTGATAGCATAAAGTGATAGTTACATATATGTGATATGTAATCGGTATAATTACCTACCTTCATAGCTAAGAATAACTTGATGACCACAGCCATGGTTGTTCTTATCTATGGTTGGATATCAACCTATTTGGAGATGTTCCTACGATCTCCCGAATTGATAAAAAGGGTTATTCAATTCGAAAAATAAATAGGATTTAATTAATGTATGTTGATGCATTCTTTATCATTCTTCTCACGTAAGCTCAATTTGTATTTCTAGGATAATCACTCGATCATGTCTTCTCTGAATTTGCATTCCATTTTGGACACCAATAAGATAACTAAGACCAAAAAGACTGAAAAGGCACCAAAAGACACTTGCTATCATTGTGGCAAGGAGGGACACTGGCGAAGAAACTGCAAGGTTTATCTTGAGTCCTTGAAGAAGATGGCATCCGATGCCCCATCCTCTTCAGGCATCTTTGTTATTGAATGTCACTCTATTTCCTCGTACACTTGGGTACTTGATACTGGGTGTAGCTCACATATATGTAATGACATACAGGGGCTAAGGAATAGAAGAAGACTCGTCAAGGGAGAAGCGAACTTGCGAGTTGGAAATGGAGCAAAGATTGCTGCTATTGCCATCGGAACATATTTGCTAAAGCTCCCTACTGGACTTGTCTTAGAATTGGATAATTGTTATTTTGTTCCTTCGTTAATAAAGAACATTGTATCTATTTCATGCTTGAATGAAAAGGGTTATCATTTAACTTTTAGTAACAATTGTTGTTACATAACTTTAAATGGTGTTCTTTATGGGACTGGAACTTTATGCAATGGTATCTACACGTTAGATTTATCCGATGACGTTTTCAATATCGAAGTTAGCAACAAACGTGCTTGAATAGATAATCAAATAGACTCCTATACGTGGCATTGTCGTCTTGGCCATGTAAGTAAGAAACGCATGACCAAATTACACCGATGTGGAATTCTGGAATCATTCACTACAAGAAAAAAGTTAAACAACAACGCTTTTTCCGCGTTGTCGTTAATGCTTAAAAAGCGATGTTGATGAAGCCGTTGTAGAATGTATATCTACGACAACGCTTTTTCCGCGTTGTGGTTTGGAGCAAAAACAACGCTTTTTTCGCGTTGTCTATTGGTTTTTAAAAAGCGTTGTTATTGACGCTGTTGTTAAAAGTCGGGTATCAAAGACAACTCGGAAAAAGCGTTGTGGTTTGGCACAAAGACAACGCAAAAATCGTGTTGTGTATTGTTACTTAAAAAACGTTGTCTTTTTAATAGGCAGTGTTTTTCACAATTTATAATATTCATAATTTATAAACATTTTTATTCACAATTGATAATATTCACAATTTACAATATTCACAATTTACAAGCATTTTTATTCACAATTGATAATATTCACAATTTACACTGATAATAGTTTACAAAATTCACTTATAATACAGTGCATTATTTACAAAAGTGTTTGTATTCCATATTAAATACAAAAAATATCTCAATTCACAAGTTCTATAAAACTTCATCATTCACAAGTTGACAGCAATGACTTCTTTGTTGCTTAAAATTTCTAATGTTTCAGCAGTCATTTTCTTCTGCTTTTACTCCAGAAGAAAATGTCTTCGGATCAGGAACAAGATTTCCCTGGAAATTCAACATAATATGAAAGAGAATAAGCACAAATATGCTAGCAAAAGCAAGCTAAATTATATTAAACAATTAACCTATGCCATGGGAAGACACAGAATATTAGATTAAATCTCATTAACATTTATTTAAAGAAAAAACACCATGGATATCCAAAATACAACTGTGAATCAATTTGCAAGAAGAAATGTCATGTCATTTTGCTATCAAGCTCAGCACTATCCAATATAATTGTTGATCCCTGATCATATAAGGCTAAACATAAATAAGATGGAATGTCATACTTAAGTCTTCTATTTTAAATTCATGTGTTTCAAGGAATTGGAGGTTGGTTCTCATTTTTAAATAATACCGTACAAGAGTCTCTTCCACATAGAATGCCAATCGAAATTGATGTGTTGGGTATTCAGTACCTTATACAGATGTGATGAGGGAAAAAAATTATCAAGGCTAGTACTCATTACTGTCAAAATAGCATAACATGTTGCATCAATATTGCTACACTGCCTATATACTAAAATTTGACGAAGTAATGTTAGGATCTGTATAAGAAAATAAACCAAAGGAAATGATGCGTGCTAAGAGAGAAATTTTTAAACAAAGAGCAGTATTAGAGAGCCTACTAGCAGGACTGAACAGAATTAGATTGTCTTTGAATTCATTGCATCATATGAGTGAATCTTGCCCAGAACCGTATCAGGAAGTATGCTACATACTACTTTACATGTGTAAACAATAACAGGAGGTTCCTCATTAGCAGACAAAAGATAGTGGTGTATTCAATTTTGTTAAATACAAAATTGAGAAAGGCAACTCTTTAACATACAAGACTCCTGACTTTTGAGAGTTGAGCACAATCAAATACTGTACTGTTTATCAAATACTGTAATGGTTTCCATAAATCTAGAAAAATATCTCATCTAAAAAGAAAGTTGAGCACAATCATAAAGAATAGTAATGCACGCTTCAGAGTTGTGGCATATTGTATAGTTGATGTAAAGAGTTTGCTCAACAAAAAAATCTCTCTCATCAATAACTACATTATGTAGTTCATGACAGAAAGGAAACAGAACTTTGCCGAATGTGATTTCTATAGGAAAACTACAGAACTCTATCTAAGAATGATGTTGAATGTGAATATTATGTCTAATTCCCTACCTCTTCTTCTTTATCCATCCTCCTCTAATCCTCTCCTTACTCTTTTTCCCCTTCTTGAATTTTTTATCGACATCATCTCATACATACATTATGTTGATTTCGTCTAGCTAGATATCAATGACTGGCCCAAATGAGATTTTAAACCTTGCAAACTACAAAAAGGTAAAAACTAAGCATATAAATTCCAAATTCGCATAAACAAATAGATATGCAATTAAATCACCCAGACTTGGTTACTAAAGAGGTTCCTCTTACAAGAAACTGTATCTAGGTACACTATCTACGATTTTCAGACACAAGTATGATTTCTATTAGTTAGATTAAACTTACAACAACATGATTTTCAATTTCATAAGCCATTGTAAGTGAGCCCTTGTTTCACACTTCATTGTGCTTCCTTCTAGGCTTCATTAGTTAGTCTACACCAAGGCAGGCCTAAAATCTGAATACCAATTATGCTTAACTATTAAGCAAGCTTAACAATTTGTAGCTATATCTTAAACTACACTCTAACTAATCAAAAATTACATTTCCTCAAGTCAAATAGCTAAGAATAATTAACAGATAAAAATTAAATGGATAGGCAAATAGCTGGCACAAAATTCTCAAGTCAAAACTAATAGTAACTTACCTCACCTACGCGTATAGAACTTGATTAGCCCATAACTCACAGTGAAGAACTTGATTAGCCGACCAGAGAATATTTGATTGTCTGTAGCTTCGCAAATCTGAAAAACCTGCACAGATCAACATGCAATTCAATCAGATTAAAATGAAGAATAAAGGCTATATCAGTATAAAAATTGGGATAATCGAGTATGATAGTTTCTCTTTTTTGACTGAAATGGCAAAAGCTTATTACACTTTGTCAGTATCCTTTTAGAAATTGCTCAAGGTCATCATCATACCTGGAAGATTTGAACGAACCAGAAGGTGGTTGCAGTGGTAATCAGGTTGTATACAAAATTTAAATCAGAATAAAACAGTGTATACCTCCACATGTAGCTCAGCTTCACATACTGGCAACAGAGAATATTATTAGGAAAAATAATAAAAAATTAGAATAAAACATTATGACTGGGGTGAGCATACTTGGGTGTTATCAAGAAAGACTGCTTCACATACCTCCATATGTTACAACTACAAAAGAATATAAAGCATACCTAGATGGACTTGTGAGGTAGAGACATGCTCGTTTGCAGTTTGTAGCATCTACATGCTCAACTAACAGGTCAACATCTTCCTCCTATATATTACACTGACAGAAGATTACAAAAGCTAGAAAATTTACACTGATAACTATTATACAGATATCTTGTACTTGCATATTAATGCAAGCAAACATCCTTTCACTGCATGTGACAAGTTTTCCAAACTCACAAGTTTTACAACACATCATCAATCACTTAAGAGTTTCACGAGTTTTTCAATTCACAAGTTTCATAATCAATCCGCGATTGGGGCCAACTTCTGAAGCTCGATCTCATAACTATCCTTTAACACTGCCTAAAAAAATGGAATTAGAAATTATAGAAAATACAATATAATGTAAGCTACTTTAAAAAAAAACATCATTCCATGAACTTAAATCTAAATAGAATAATGATCTTGTATGATTCCAAACCTATTCAGAAATATGATCTTGAATGCACTCCGTCAACTCGGCCCGAACCTCATCAATTTGATCACGAGAGTAACCTGTTTTTGTGAACTGTGAACACAGACAAATTAATACTGTGAGCACGACCTGTTTTTGTGAACAGTTCTTTTTTAAACATATTGTATCAATCATATATCTGAAAGAAATAGTACATGCAAATATGCAATAAAATTTGGCTTCATATTCTTGTTAACAACATTACTTATGCTTCTTGTTAACAACATTACTACATCAACTGCTATCCATATTGGGTCTCCAATTTATCTATCATACCATACAATAAAGATCTGTTTTGATACTAAAACTACTCCTCTTGATTGAACTAATGTTAACCATAAACAGTGCATGCTTCCTACAAAGGAAACTGAACTAGACATGGTAATACAAGTATACAGTAGATGTTGTTAATACTAAATATGAGTTGTCAAGGAGGAAAACCAAAGAAGAAACTTAATTTTTGGCTAACTTGAATCCCTTAATAGTTAATACAAACATAAATCTGTATATATCCTAAAAGAAACAACACATTCAACAAAGTTTGGCTTTATATCCTTAGGTTAACAAAATTATCATTTCCTATATTTCATGTTAGATGTTGTTCTTTTTTGCTATGTACAACTGCTATCCATATTTAGTCTCCAATATATCTACCATATCACACAACAACGTATCTGCTTTGGCTAAAACTGTGATGCAACTCTAGAAGAAATACAACTTGGTGGAAAGGAACCGACACTAAAGGTTTACAACAGAAATTACCTTAAACAGTGCCTTCAATTTCCCTTGTAGCTAAAAGCATGCATGGCATTGGATAACTGGCTTTAAATCTTGGTTTGTATAATGATACAAATCTAGACGTGTATATTAATTCTCATCAATGTCTATTAATAGATATATTTTTTAAAAAATTGTTTTGTTGTCTGATAAGTTGCTATAGGGGATTGATTTCTCATTGGCAAAGAGGAAATGCTACATATATATGCCCGAAAAGAGATTATATCTCTTAAACCATCATTCAAGAAAAGGCAAAGTTACCAATGTCTCTCAAAGCATACTCGACCTGAAGGTCCAGGCTCAAGTGTGCAAATATTCTCTTCAAATAATGTGTTTGTGCTAATGCTATGAGCTTTCAATTCCTTATTAGGAACCTTGATGAGCAGATTTTATCTGCTAATGGTGAGGAGTCTCATTGTCTTATGAAATCTAAAGAGATTTCTGTCCAATTGGAAGAGTGGTTGACACCTTAAAAGACTCATGCCCACGTTAATGTGAACAAGGATACCCTCATTCAAGTTGCCATCTATATCCACATGGTTGATACAAGGATGGTATGTAGAGTGATCACATTGCATGCAAAGTGAACAAAGCTTCGAATTAATGAATATCATTTAATACAATTTTTAATCAAACTTGATGATCATAGATGTGATCTATCTAGGTAAACAAATAAAAAATGGTAAAGGTACTTGACAACTTCAAATGCATGAATAATACTACTCAGAAGGAAATATAAGACAAGTGAAAATCCATCACAGAACACATGTATATGTTGTAAACACAATTTCTCCTTAGAGTTTTAGTTATGGACATGCAAGATACAGTATTAGGCAGATCATAAGATAACCCTAATTAACTTTGTTCCTAGAGTTTAGAGAAAGAAAAGAGGAAAACCCACGAGGCAAACAAATTTATCTCGAAAGAATAAACATGCTCGCTTCGATCCGATCTAGATTTATTTTATCAATATGATCAACTAAACTAACAAAAATCATCAAATGATTAGCCATAAATGGGAACTCAAGGCTTCTAGGCTGCAAATTCTTCTTAGATCGGAAAAAAATGATAACAAGAATTTTAGGAAAAAAAGCAAAAGCCCTAGTTTTTCTTAAATATGGATATCTCATCATTTTATCAAGAAAAATAATCCCGAAAACAAATCAAGCTGACATTGTAGTTCCATTAAATTCATTTAACCATACTCCAAAATCATGAAACTGTATGTGTGCAATTCCAGTTTAATCGGTCCATTGTGTTCCCTCACTCCGATCTCTGAAGCCAACCGAGCTGTGGATTGACGAATGGTTAAATATTCTAGATATCAGGAAAAAGGATATTTGAAAGATGGGGAAGTGTTACCTTCCAGGCATACATAGCAAAGAAGGCAACAGTATCCGCAGACCACACCACAGCAAACGACTTCCAGAGAAAGGGGATCGCGATGTTCAGAAGCGGAATGAGAAGAAACAGATAGTTGAGAGCTTCCTTCTCGTTCTTGGAGCAATCCCTCGCTCTAAGAGAAGGTATAGCTACAGGATAACATGTGATACTCTTTAAAATCGAACGAACGAACTCGATCTGAAATGAGCGAGATGTGCCAATCGGAAAAGCGAAGCAGAACATATTGAACATCCAAATGGACAACATCCCCATCAATCTCCAAATATCCGGCTCATCGGACGGAAATATAAGGTTGAAGGAGAGGGCTCCGCCGAGGAACATGGAAGCGTAGCCCTGCACCTCGAACACAGTGTAGAGCGCTGTTCCAGGCACAGCGGGGTTCTTGGTCGCGGTGGAAGCCCTAGGCGCGAAGGTCGCCGCCGTCTTCTGAACAACCTGCAGACATGGAACCGAAGCCGCGAGATCAGCAAAGAGGGGGGAAATGGAAAAATCGAGCGCAAAAGATACCTTTTTGATGTCCTTGTCGCTGATTGGGACGACGGAGGGGATGGAAGCTTGATTTCCGCCTCCGATGCTTGTTGGCGTTTCTGGAGGGTTTTCCTGGCCGCTTGTAGTGGCGGTGGTGTCTACGCCGTCAGATCCGGCTTCGGCTCGGAGTCTTGTGCGGCGGATGAGGGAGGCGGCTCGGGAAATGGAGGTGGAGGAAGTGAAGAGGGGATTGGGGAGCTTAGAAATGCTGGAAGGGGAGGGAGATGCGGAGGAGAAGGAGAACATCGCGAAGGGGAGCAGAGAGATTTGAAGGTCCGCGTGCGTCCCACCCTCGATCTCTCTTATCTCCTTGATGACGTCTCTAGGGGTGGCGCGGATCCTCTGGTCTGCAGAAGCTTGAAATATGACCGCCACAGAGTCAGAACGTCGGCGACTGAGAGAGAGAGAGATGGAGAGGGTAGTGGCGAGCGTCGTGATGCTGCCGCTGGGGTTCAGTTTCCACTCGACGGACGAAGAGCTTGTGGAGGATACTTCTTGGTGGTGAGCTAGGAGAAGATGTATGTTCACCAGATCGTACACAATGTCGATTTCGTGGAGAGGAGAGGACGAGGGAGGTGGCAATGAGGGAGGTGGAGGGAGGTGGAGGGAGATATTTCGTGGAGAAAAGAAGCGCGGAGAGATTTTTCGCGAGCCGCCGAGGGTTGGCAATGAGCGAGGTGGAGGGAGGGGATGTGTTTTTTATTTTAGCGGGAAATACAACAACGCTTTTAAAAAACGCTTTTGTAACAGCATTGTCTTTCATCCGAAACCACAACACTAAGCACATCGCATCATTATAAAACGTTGTCGTTATTAAAAAGTAAAACACATAGACAACGCTTTTCACTAAAAACGTTGTAAAACAAAAAAAGACAACGTTTTTTTTAAAAACGTTGTCGATTGGGCGTTGTTGATTGCAAAAACTCTTGTAGTGATTTGAACCCGGTTCATTTTACACATGCGAATCATGCTTAAAAGGCAAGATGGCCAAATTACCCTTTTCCGGAAAGGTAATCCAGTGGGAGAATTGCTTGGTCTAATACATACTGATGTATGTGGACCAATGTCAACTCCTGCACAAGGAGGCTATAGCTACTTCATTACCTTTATCGATGATCACTCACGATTCGGGTATGTGTTCTTGATGAAACACAAATCTGAAGCTTTTGAGAAATTCAAAGAGTTCAGAAATGAAGTAGAGAAACAGCTTGACAAAAGTATTAAGATACTTCGATCCGATCGGGGTGGTGAATACATAAGTCAAGAGTTTCAAGATTATCTTAGGGACAATGGGATATTGTCTCAATGGACTCCGCCATATACACCACAGCATAATGGTGTATCTGAGAGGCGTAACCGAACCTTGATGGACATGGTTAGATCTATGATGAACCATGAAACTCTTCCAAAATCCTTTTGGGTCTATGCACTTAAGACAACTGTTTACTTGCTAAACAGAGTCCCGACCAAGGTAGTCTCTACTACTCCATATGAGACGTGGAATAATAAGAAACCTCATTTAACTCACCTTAAAATATGGGGTAGTCCTGCTTATGTGAAGCGGACTGTATCAGACAAATTGGATGCTAAGTCTGATAAATGTCTATTTATTGGATACCCTAAGGAAACGAAGGGTTACCAATTCTATCATCCCTTGGAACAAAAGGTGTTTGTTTCAAGGCATGCTGTGTTTCTGGAAAAAGAATTTCTTTTATAAGAAAACAGTGGGAGTGGCATTGAACTTGATGAAGTTCAAGAAACTCCAATAGACATTATAGAGACACCTAGTCTAGACCCACAACCAATAACTCATAATGATGAGCTATCAGTTGAACCTAAAACAACACCACCTCTTCGTAGGTCTGATAGGACACGCAATATTCCAGAGAGATACGGATTTCTCATAAGTGAATTGAACGACGTGTTACTCATAAGCAATGACGAACCTATCAGTTATGAAGAAGTTGTGAAAAGTACAGAAAGGGACAAATGGCTTGAAGCCATGAAGTCGGAAATGGATTCCATGTACGAAAATCAAGTATGGGACTTGGTTAACCCACCTGAAGGGATTAAGCCCATAGGGTGCAAGTGGGTTTTCAAGAAGAAAACCGACATGGAAGGTTCGTCATAGAGCGCAAGTACCACCTGATACGAGAAATCGTAAAGCGAGGAGAAGTGGCTGTCGCCAAGATTTCATCAGAGGACAACCTGGCAGATCCTTTCATGAAAGCTCTTCCAGCTAGAGCATTTAATAGTCATGTGGAGGATATGGGAGCCAAATGTCTGGCAGTGAGAGAACAACAATGTCTTTAAGTATAAGTGGGAGATTGTAAGATGTATATAGTGAAAGACATGAATTTCTTTATATGAACATCTTAATTTTGAAAAAGAGAATCACAACTACACTAGGTGCTTGTTTAGATTAGTACATGCATGAAGTCCAATTACTTTGCATTGTAGATAACATGGTGTGTGGTGTCACACGGAAGATCATGTTATCAGTTCCTTGCTTAATAGAGGCCCACAACCGAGATGGAATTGGACAACCTATCGGGATGGTTATAGTGTAATTAGGTGTGGTTGATCTTGACCATAGAATTACACTAGTGTGCTTTGAGTACATTGAGCAGGACCAAAACCCGAGATTATCCAATTTGTACTGACTCGATAATTGGATAGGACCTCAAGATTATATTATGGAATACCATCCCTTAATCCCGATATAATAACGGGCATATATTATTAACTATTATTTCTTTGATTTACCAATGGGCGAGATCTATTCTGTTAGATCGATAGACCAGATAAGCTGGGAAATAATATTAATAATATGATGTGCTATATATTATTGATGGAATCTGTGTCCTGGTGAGTCGGGTTGATAATGCCCCCTTGATGAGCTCGAAAGGTTCATCATGCTAAACCCTGCAGGTGGATTTGATCCGGCATGATGATAAGGTCGAGTGGTACTAGTCAAGGACTCAAAGGTTAATTAATTTGAATTATCAATAATTTAAATTAATTAATGGCCATTCGAGATCTTAAACATGGGGGGATGGATGACTCGTAATATATGGAGCCTATATGAAAAAATGGGGGTTGGTGAGGAAGTTCAATTAAGATCCTTTAGTGGAATGGATCGGGTTTAGATCCATTGGTGGGCCAAGATCCAATTCCTCCTCTTGGTCCCTACCTTAGCCCTATATATACCCATGGAGATCATGAAACCAAGGCTTGATCCAAGAGTTATCTGCCAAGGCCTCCCTTTTCTTCTCTCTCTCTTCTATCTCTCCTAGGGTTCGACCGGCTCTAAGAAGAAGAGGAGTTCTTCTCCTTGGTTCTTCTTTCTCCTTCCTCCATACTTTGGCTGGGGCTCACAGAGACAAGGTAGAGGACTCCTCTACCTTGTGTGGTGCTCACCGAGGGGGAAGAAGGCGCCGACAGCTGGTGGGAGACGACGCAACCACAGCTTGCGGCGGCACCGCAAGGTTGAGGGAGGGGTTGATTAGTGGGCTGTTTGGGTAAGGAAGAAGGAGATCTCTCCTTCTTCTTCTTCTCCTTCCTCTCAAGGACTGCAGTCGGTCCGGATGCCCTGGTGCAGCTCCGGCGGTCGACGACGCTAAGGAAGAGGAAGAAGGCGCCGGCGCAAGGGAACTAGGGTTTCCTATTTCGGCCAAGGTGAGAAAAAGAGCTCAGTTGGTGGTCTTGGTGATTTCGGTTCATGGTAGATCATTGCCCACACGACGTCCGTGAAGCGAGGGACATAAGGTAGAAGACCGCAAGGTGATCGGAAAGGTATAACTCTTTCCATGCTCCTTTGATTATCCTTATGTTGTTTATGTGGCTTATTCATTCGTCTCGTCATTTCATGCAAGTTAATTTATTATTTTGATATCATATCATGGAGAATAATTCATTAACTAGACCTCGACGATAAACACAAAAGCTGGCGATCAACTCGTTGCCTTTTTCGTAGTTGAACGGTCAAGCAAATCACAAGGCCGATTTTTGTAATTGGACGAGTTATGATTTGGATCGTTCGATACGGCACGAGATGGTCGTAGAGAGACGGGTCTCCATTCAGATTAATTTTTAATCCGTAGACATGGAGAGGTCTCTCGGATCGACCGAGTATTCGCTTAGGAAACCCGCCAAGCCATACCCAACATTAACCAAGCGAGAAAAATGGATAGAAGTAGGGACAGGTTAAGGTATAGATGCCATAAGATCCAGAGTCTACAGAGGCCGAGCAAAAGTCCAACCGAAAGTGCTGGTTGGCAATAGGTAACTTCGCCAGAGTGGAGTAGGTGAGGATGCATTCCCCGAAAGAAGAAACAATAGGCATCGGTCCGACCTAGGGTTTTAGTTGACACCTGAAAGTCAGGATCGGACAGGACTGGCTATCTTGTATGAATTTCCTTTGCATATAATTATTGGACTAACTCTATGTTGCAGCTAAACAAATTGGAGACCCATGGCAACTCAGGCACTTGAGAACACAAGCGCCTGAGAGGTCTCAGATGCACGTGTACCTATGACTCAGCCTACGCATGGCTGAGTTAGCATACACTGGCTAGAGCCTCCACATCAGAAAGTCATGAGCCCGAGAATCTTTCAGGCACCTAAGTTGGGATAAAGCTTGGACCAAGTAGGGGTTGAGGACGCAGCTGGATCCCAGTAATACGAGCGCCTTTATAGGCACTCTAGCGCCCGTATGAATCTATATAAGGGGTTTTCGACCAGAGACTCAGCACATCTTTTCTACATCACTTGTGCTTTCGTGTGATGTGCCGAAATGATCCAGAGACAATGAAACGCTACTCCGATAACAACGTGTTTGTATTTTATTTCGATTAAAGTTGTCATTAGTTTTTTCTTCTTACTTATAGTTAAACATAGCATATTTGTACTCATTTGTGTCTTATAGAATTGCCCAAAGTAAACGGTCAAGGATCGTGTGCCTTGGAGTAGGAGCTGTCACAGAATCCAAACCAAGTAAAAACAAATAGTGTTAGCGATTGCTTTCTTGTGGTCTCTTTTCCGATGCATAACTAGTCTAAATCTGAAGAATTTTTCGAACACAATATTCACCCCCTCTATCGCTCTCTACGATCCTACAATTAGTATCAAAGCGGGATCGCTCTGAATTAGTGAAAGCACCTTTCGAGCATTATTTTTCATTTTCAAATTTTTTAATTTTTCTATTTGAATTGACATAACTATTATTTTTGAAAATTTTATAATTATTATTATTTTCCCTCGAAATTGGCACAATATCATTCGTCATTTTATTCTTCTCCCGCACTACTATTCTAAGACCAAGTCTTGGTACATTCTTTGTTGTTTTTCATGTGTGCAAGATTTATCCTGAATGGCCCTACAAGAAGGTTACAGTATTCTTTGTCCTCTTCTTTTCTCTAGAGAGGACTTCAGCTACTAGAAGAGTCGAATGGTGGTCCACCTGAAGACTCAGGTGGACATGTGGATTATCATCCAAACCGATCTTGAGCTATCACTCGATGGACATAGACAACATGTGGGATGTAAGAACTAGGACACAACACTAAGGAATAAAGTTGACGTTGACGCTAACGCCACTCGAACCCTACAATGCGACCTCACTAATGAAGAACTAACTCGGTTGGACCCTTCAACTGTGTAAAGGACTTGTGGAACAATCTAATCAAGTTTCACGAAGGATCCTCCGAAACAAAGGCATGTAAGCATGATTTATTGTTAAATAAATTGTATAATATTAAAATATAGGAAGGAGAGTCGGCAAGTTAACTACACGGTCGGATCTAGGACCTCCTAAATGGACTTCACGCGATCGGACATCAAGTCAAAAATTATGACATAATCAAGTACACTTTGAGAGTATTCCCAAGAAATACATTGTGGGCATCTATGGTAGATGCTTACAATGTTTCAAGGGATCTTTCGAACGTTAAATTAGATGAGCTTTTTATTGAATTTGAATTGCACGAACAATCTATTAGGATGTATACTAAAAGTCTTGCCTTTTTGTATGGACATCTACATTTTGAAAGAGAATCACAAGATCATTGTTTGCATGTTTATATTAGTATGTGCATTTTGTCTGATACTTTGCATTGTAGATAACATGGTATGTGGTCTCACATAAAAGATCATGTTATCAGTTTCTTGTAGAGTATAAGTAGAGGCTCACAACCGAGAGGGATTTGGACAAACCATCGGGATGGTTATAGTATAATTTGGTGTTGTTTTATCTTGACCATAGAATTACACCAGTACACTTTGTGTGCATTGAGTAAGACCGACATAGAAGTGATCCAATTTATACTGACTTGATAATTGGATCAGACCTCAGTTTATTATGGACTACATGCTCTTAATCCCAATATAATAACGGACATATGTACTTAATATTTCTTTCTTTGATTTACCAATGGGCGAGATTTATTCTGTTAAATTGATAGGCCTTGTAAATTGGAAAATAATATTATTTACATGGTGTGTCATTGATTATAGACGGAAACCATGTCCTGGTGAGTCGGGATGATGATGCCCCCTTGATGAGCTCATAAAGTTCATCATGTTAAATCCTGTAGGTGGACTTGGTCCGACATGATGATAAGGATGAGTGGTACTAATCAAGGGGTTAGATGTTGATTAATTAAATTATCAGTAATTTAAATTAATCAATGGGCATTCGATACCTTAAACACAGGGAGAAATTGTACTGATAATAGGTGGAGCCCATATGAAAATATGGAGGTTGGTGAGGTAGTTCAATGAAGAGCCTTTAGTGGAATAGATCTTCATTAATGAATCGAGCCTTGATCCATTAGGTGGCCAAGACCCAACTCCTCCTCATGGTCCCTATTGTAGCCCTATAAATACCCCATAGAGTCATGAAACCAAGGCATCCAATTCTACATCCAACCCAAGGCTTTTCTCTTCTCTCCTTCTCTCTCCTAGGGCAGCCGACGGCGTGGAAGTGGAGAGCTCCCTCTCTTCTCTCTTCTCCCATCTCTTCTCTTGGTTGTGGGCGTAAGGAAGAAGAGAATTCATTCCCTTCTCTTGGCTGGCGTGATCTTGAGAAGAAGAGGAGGAGTCGGCGGCAAGGAGAGGAAGAGGGTGCTTGTGGCATCGGCGAGAGAGGGAAGGGTGGTGGCCAGTAGAATTAAGGTTTTGTGAGGAAGAAGATTATTTTCTTCTTCCTCATCTTCTTCTTCATCTCCTTTAGATTCGTCACCTTTAATACCTTGTGGCCAGCACTCCTTGGTTGTTGGAGGTGGTCGGCGGCGCACGGTGGAGAGGAGGTAGGTGCCGGCGGTAACCCTACAACCTAGGGTTTGTTTGGCACAAAGAAGAAGGAAGAAGAAGGGATTGGTTGGAGGCCTTGGTGACTTCGGTTCTTGATAGATCGTCACCCACATGATGTCCAAGAGGGGAGGGTCATACAATTGAAGATTAAGAGGTAACGAGAGGTAGAAACTTCTCCCATGGTTCCTTTGAATTCTATTATTTCATGTGGTATAATTAATTATCTAGTTCATTAATTATTTGTTAATTAATTATGATAATTAATTATTGTGGACCCCGATGATAAACACAAAAATCGGTGATCCACTAGTCATTTTTTTTGCGACTAATTGGTTAGGCGAGTTACAAGGCTTGAACATTATGTTTGGCCAAGTTGTAACTCGAATCAATTAGTACGACGACGAAACGGTCGTTTGGGAGATAGGTGTTGGATCGGGTTGGACCGGCTAGAGGGGGGTGAATAGACGGTAAAAAAATTATGAAAATGGAAGGCACTTCTTTAAAAAAAAACTTGGTCGCAACTAAGGACGTTGCTTCCAAGGCAGTGGACGCTCAATAAAAATCTCCTTGTGGCGGAGAAGCCTTACAAAAATAGCACACTAGACTTTTAGAGATTTTACAAGAATGAATAAAAATGATTGATTCCTAAAACTAAATCTCTAAGCCTATTTATAGCCTAAGAGAATAAATCTGGATTGTTGATTTTTGATGAATTTTCTCTTGGCTGTTGATCCATGGATATAATCTGGACAGTTAATCTTGGATGAGATTAAACTGCATTCATTAGATCTGATTAAAGGATAAAGTTATCCTTTAGAAGATAAAGTTTAATTAAAACTTTGCTTCTATTCACAGCAGGTGATTAACTTTATCTTCGACTCACATCAACTTATTCACATCACCTGTTTATCCCATTCGGTAAGTATGGAGACATCTAGCAGTGGGGTCACAGGTTCGAATCTTCTTGGCACCAAATAATTTTCTCTTTTCTTTTGGGTGCTTGGACCAGTAATAAATAATTTTCTCATTTCTTTTGGGCGCTTGGACCAGTCTTTTTGATTCTTCGTCTTCTGGGTGATTTCCGGCCAACCGGAGTTAGGCTCACCCGAACCCGACTTCGGCCTTTCGCCCCTCGAGCGTCCTTCCTCCCAGCTTATCATCCCTCGGACACCGCACACGTCCTTCTCGCTCCACCGGCGTACTCTTCTGCAGCTTTCGCGTCCCTCAGATTGTACCGAGCCCGTCGGCTCACTTCCCCGCACAATCCTTCTCGTCCGCTACTTCTTACGCTCGACTTCCTCCGTACCTAAGCTCCTGCACACTTAGCAGAGGGATTAAACATACCAGGACCTAACTTAAATTGGTTGATCACATCAAAATCAACTAGGGGTACTTACAATCTCTCCCTTTTATGATGTGCATCAATCCAAGTTAAGTTAGGGTAATCAATATAAAAAACATGCATAATAATGTAAACAGTTTAAGTTAAAAAAAAACTTAAATTTCGAGTAAATTAACTATTCCTCCCCCTTTGATCACATCAAAAAATGGGGAAATATAATTAGGGAAAAAGAAAATTTTAAGTGCGATAAAAAATATTTTAAGTGAAAAAAAATTGCATTGTCACAAAATTTTCAAATTTAACATGACATATTTTTTTCAAAGTTAGTTTCATTTTTTTTTTAAAAATGACTTAAAAAAATAAAAAAAATGTTTGATAAAATCCACAGCTGATCAGGAGATAAAAAAAAATCGAATTTGGTCAAAATATTTTTCTATCGAATTTAAAAAAATCATATTTTAATAAACAATTCTTAAAAAATCGAAAAAAATCTAAATATTTTTATTAAAGGCGAAGATGAAGATATGAGTTTGGACAAAAATTTTGAGTTTTAAATTCGTTCATCAAGTCCAAAAATGACAAACCAACACATAAGAGTTCTTGAAGAATAAATTTTAAAAAATTAGAAAAAATACTTCGAAAAATTTGAAAGAAAAATTGTAATGAGTCTTTCCCCTAAACTCTTAATTTCAATTTTCAAGGGAAAAAAATATTCAAAAAATTTCGAAAGAAGTTCCAGTAGATAGACAGCATAATTGTGCATAAAAAATAAAGACATAATTTTTGTTAGAGAAACAAAATGTGCACATATATAATAACAAAAAAAATTATCAGTTTAATACAAATTTAGGAACCCAAAATAAATTCCTGTCTACAGGATTAATTAAAAACTTAGGCGGAATATAGCTTTTGGGTACTTTTTTAAATTGACTCTTGTGGTTTTTAAAATACCAATTTAAATTATCAGGAAAGCTATTTTTCTTTTGTCGTAAATATGCAATATCAAGTTCTAATTTTTATACTAAGTTTTTCAAATTATCATTTTTATTTTTCAAAATATCAGAAGAGGATGTAAGAGTTAATTCATTTTTCAATTTTAAATTTTCTTTTTCTAATCTATAATTAGATTTGAGCAAGGCTTTAACTCCTACATATAATTGATCATGAGGAAGAAAACAAACCTCACTTACCGGGTAGCTTTCGAAAAGCGAGGTTCCTCTTTCGTCATCGGTTTCTTCTGATGTCTCTCCCCCTTCATCAGTGCTCCCTTCTTGATGATTTGCCATCAGCGCAAGTCCCACGTATTCTTGATCTTCCGACTCTTCTGATGAGGACTCATCCCAGGTGGCCTTCAGTGTCTTTTTCTTCTTTGGCTGGTTTTTGAGTTTAGGACACTGGTCCTTCAGGTGTCCCTCCCCTTTACAGTTGTAGCATCTGATTATTCACTTCTTTGGGGACCGTCTTCTTTTCTGTGTTCTTGAAAATTTGTTAGCTTTAAAAAAAACTTTTAAAAGAACTTACCATTTTTGTTGTTTCGTCGTCAGTTGAGGATTCCTCGTCGAGTTGGATCTTCCTTGTGTTCAGTGCGACGATGCCTGCTTTCTTATTCTTTTCTACAAAACGAGATTCGTGAAGTTCCAAAGTAGAAAATAATTGCTCTAATGTACTTACCGTTAAATCTTTCGAAATGAAATATGCATCAATTACCGAGGTCCATTCTGGGGTTCTCGGAAATGCGTTTAAGACGTACCTTTGAGCATCGCGACTTGTTACCTTTTCTTCGAGGTTCCCAAGGTCGGTGATTAGTTCTTTTACCTTAGCATGTAGATGTGCAACTGATTCTCCATCCTCCATCCGGAGGGTTGTCAGTTGGCTTCGAAGAAGGTGTCGTCGCGCCAATTTTGCATCTGAGGTACCTTCATGTAATTCCAGGAATTTCTCCCAGAGCTCTTTTGCCGAGTTGTAATTTCCGATGCGGGTTGACTTCTTGTGCGGGAAGAACGGCTAGCAGATGAAATTCCACTTTGTCGTTTGCTACAAAGTCCGTTTGCTCCTTCTTAGTCCACGACTCTATTTCTTTATCCTTGTCGTTGTTGTCTTTTGGAACTGAAAAACCATTTTTCATAATTAATAGCAGTTCAATATCTGTTTTAAAAAATACCTGCATTCGGCGCTTCTACATCGCGAACTCCCCCTCAAATTTCGGCGGGTAGATTACGGCTCTAACCATTTTTTTTTGAAATTGCTGCAGTCGGCGATTAGTCCTTCTGCGACGACCTTGGCTCTGATACCACTTGTTGGATCGGGTTGGACCGGCTAGAGGGGTGGTGAATAGACAGTAAAAAAAATATGAAAATGGAAGGAACTTCTTTAAAAAAAAACTTGGTCGCAACTAAGGACGTTGCTTCCAAGGCAATGGACGCTCAATAAAAATCTCCTTGTAGTGGAGAAGCCTTACAAAAATAGCACACTAGACTTTTAGAGATTTTACAAGAATGAATAAAGATTGATTCCTAAAGCTAAATCTCTAAGCCTATTTATAGCCTAAGAGAATAAATCTGGATTGTTGATTTTTGATGAATTTTCTCTTGGCTGTTGATCCATGAATATAATCTGGACAGTTAATCTTGGATGAGATTAAACTGCATCCATTAGATCTGATTAAAGGATAATGTTATCCTTTATAAGATAAAGTTTAATTAAAACTTTGCTTCTATTCGCAGCAGGTGCTAACTTTATCTTTGACTCACATCAACTTATTCACATCACCTGTTTATCCCATTCGGTAAGTATGGAGACATCTAGCAGTGGGGTCACAGGTTCGAATCTTCTTGGCACCAAATAATTTTCTCTTTTCTTTTGGGCGCTTGGACCAGTACCAAATAATTTTCTCTTTTCTTTGGGCGCTTGGACCAGTCTTTTTGATTCTTCGTCTTCTGGGTGATTTCTGGCCATCCGGAGTTAGGCTCACCCGAACCCGATTTCGGCCTTTCGCCCCTCGAGCGTCCTTCCTCCCGGCTTCTCGTCCCTCGGACACCGCGCACGTCCTTCTCGCTCTACTGGCGTACTCTTCCGCAGCTTCCGCGTCCCTCGGATTGTACCGAGCCCGTCGGCTCACTTCCCCGCACAATCCTTCTCGTCCGCTACGTCTTACACTCGGCTTCCTCCGTACCTAAGCTCCTACACACTTAGCAGAGGGATTAAACTTACCAGGACCTAACTTAAATGGTTGATCACATCAAAATCAACCAGGGGTACTTACAATAGGTCTCCATTCAGATTAAAAATTTTAATCGTGGACATGGAGAGGTTTCCCATGATCGATCTGGTCTTCGCTTAGGAATCCCGCCAAGCTATCCATCAATTGTTATCAGAGTTGAGGTTTCCGATTTTGTGTGTTTGGATTCGGTTACATTTTGCACTTTATCATGTAATTTATTTTTGCCGGATAATAGTAGGATGTGCATAGGCTAACTCTTTGGTTGCAGGCAAGAGATTCTAACTATTATGGCTTAAATAATGTGTGTATGTGATTGGTTGTGCATGGTTATAATTATTTGAATCCTCGGGGTTGACGAGGCTAAATTACTATTTAATTTTTGTAATTAAATACGACACCTGTTTAGGCGCGCTTTTATTTACTTTCGATCTAGATTATATGTACACTCTTTTGTGGAGTATAGGATCGATGAATGTAAATAAATAGCTTTTCATCTCGGCTCGTAGATCCCTTCAATGGTGGCTTGCGCATGGTTTAGGGAGGAGCGGACGAGGTGGTGACACGACCAGAGGCACATTGAAGACTAAAGCCATGATAGTTGGAAAAATTTAGAATTTTTCTTGTTTATTGTTTTAGTTTATGTGCTTGTCGTGCGTGCATGAAAATTCCTCATTATAAATAACTAAGTGGGAGAGGGACCCTAAGGGTCCCGCGACCTCCATTACTAATTTGACAAGTGATGCGAACAAGCTTGCGAATCGACTCTAAATGCCTTCCTCCCCATCGGATGGGCTTGTTCTACGGATCACTAGGTCAGACATGATTATAGAAAATTATTTAGGAGCGTGTGATTTTTTCCATCGGACAACACATAATCCGAGATAATTTTCTTAGTATCGTGTAATGGTAAACACTTAGATGCAAATAATATTATCCTCCCCATCGGAGTCACTGTTTTATTTGTAGGGCCGAAGAGGACCAACTATTAATTTTATTTGTCAAAAAGTTAGGTTGACAAGATAATAAAATTAATGGGTAAAACCTCCTCTTACAAATGAAGAATTTGTATACGTCTGTAACATGCGAAATTCTTAGTGTTTTGAGGTGTTGGTTGATTTCGAAATTTATTGTTTGAGGAATCAATATTTTTTTATCTAAAGTTGTGATCATTGTGATTCTTAGGTTATTTCAAAATGGCATTCAACCCACTAGCTACAATACTTAAGGAAAACAAACTTACAAACCCTAATTACATAGATTGGAAAAGGAACATGGACATTGTCCTAACTGCTGAGGAGTACAAATTTGTACTCTTTGAGGAATGTCCTGAAAAGCCTAATGAGAATTCTGATGAAGAGGAGAAGGAACATTATAAGAAGTGGGTCAAGGTAGATGAGATGACGAGGTGTTATATTTTGGCTTCTATGTCAAATGTGTTAGGATGTATACTAAAAGCCTTGCTTTTGGTTATAATACATCTACATTTTAAAGAGAATCAGAAAATCACACAGTGCATGTTTATATTAGTATGTGCACAAAATATCTGATACTTGGCATTGAAGATAACATGGTGTGTGGTGTCGTACAGAAGATCATGTTATCAGGTTCCTTGCCGAAGTATAAGAAAGAGGCTCACAACCGAGATGAAGTTGGACAAACCATCGGGATGGTTGTAGTGTAATTAGGTGTGGTTTATCTTAACCATAGGATTACACTAGTGTACTTTGTGTACATTGAGTAGAACCAAAAGAGAGGTCATCTAATTTTGTACCGACTTCGTAAATTGGATTAGACCTTGGATAATATTATGGAGTACGATCTCTTAATCCCGAAATAATGACGGGCATATATTATTGATTATTATTTGTTTGATTTACCAAAGGGCGAGATCTATTCTGTTAGATTGATAGGCCCGGTAAGTTGAGAAATAATATTAATAATATGATGTGCCGTTGATTATTGACGAAATCCGTGTCCTAGTGAGTCGGGTTGATGATGCCCCCTTGGTGAGCTCAAAAGGATCGTCATGTCAAATCTTGCAAGTGGACTATGGTCCTGCATGATGAAAAGGTTGAGTGGTACTAATCAAGGATCAAGAGGATAATTAATTTAATTATTAGTAAATTAAATTAATTATCGGGCATACGATATCTTAAACATGGGGAGATGGACGACTCGTAATATGTGGAGCCCATATGAAAATATGGGGGTTGGTGAGGAAGTACAATGAGATCCTTTAGTGGAATGGATCACCATTAATGGATTAGGTTTGGATCCATTAACGGGCCAAGAACCAACTCCTCCTCATGGTCCCTATCTTAGCCCTATAAATACCCTATAGGAGTCATGATACAAAGCTAATGAATTAATCATCCAAAAATAACCAAAGCCTCTCTCCCTCTCCCTCACAAGTTCTCTCCCCTAGGGTTCTAGGTTGCGCCGGATCAAAGAGAGCAAGAAGACAAGGTCTTCTCCTCCTCCTCTTTGGGTGTGGAACGTGAACAAGAGAGAGCATCATCAGGTGGTGCTCGGTGGGAGAGAAAGCAAGGGAAGGATCGCCGACAGTGACTTCAAGTGGGAGGTTGCGGCGCCGGGGGGAAGAAGAAAGAAAGCACAAGAAGGAGAGGTTTCACAGCCTTCTTCCTCTTCCTTTCTTCTCCATCATCTTGTTAGCTTCTACCTCCTTGGCGTGCGCAAGCTTGGAGCAAGGAGGATCCACCGGTGGCTTGAGAAGAGTGGACTTCCATCATCTCTTGGCCGGCGGCAAAGAAGAAGTGGAGGAGATTGATTTCGGCTAGGGTTTGGAGGGAAGGGGAGTATTGTTTCTCTTCTTCACCTTCATCATCTTCTTCTTCCTTGGTCCACTTAGTGGGCGGTGCAAGGAAGAGGAAGCTTCTTCCTCCTTGAAGGGTCGCTGACAGCAAGGAACCCTAGCTCTAGGGTTTCCTTTAGGTTGGCGCAAAGAAAGGTGGAGAGAAGAAGAAGGATTGATTCAGTGCCTTGGTGACTCCATGACTTGGTAGATCGTCGCCCACACAACGTCCAGGAGGGGAGGGTCATAAGGTAGAAGACTGCGAGGTAAACGGCGAGGTATAACTTTCCCGGGCTACATTTTACTTTTGCTACGTCTTATTGTGCCATGTTGCTTTGTCTCATCATTTTATGTATGTTTGTTAATTATTTTGATTCATCATCATAGACAATAATTAACTAACTTGAACCCGAAGATAAACACAAAAACTGGCGATCCAAATCGTCGTCTTTTCTGTGGTTAATTAATCCGAAAAGTTACAAGGCCTTAACCTTGGTTTTGGCTAAGTTGTAACTTGGATAAATTAACACGATGATGAGATGATCGTTAGAGGGACGGATCTCTATTCAATCGGATTAAATTTTAATTCATAGCCATAGAGAGGTCTCTCAGATACGACCCCGTGATTGTCTTGGAAACCGCCAAGTCATACCTCCCTACAAAATGTATTGCAACACCAGCATCAGGCCATGCCCACTTCTTATGACATGATGCTCAACCTCAAGGAACTCTTCGGACACCAGAACCGGGCCCTAGGCAGGAAGCGATGAGGAACTTGATGACGACTACCATGATTGAGGGAACACCCGTGAGGGATGTTCTCAAAATGATGGCACATCTCAATGAGATAGAAATCCTTGGAGCAGAGATTGATGGAGAAACCCAGGTCGATATAATTCTCCAGTCTCTAACTAGGAGTTTTGAGCAGTTTTTCCAAAATACAATATGAACAAGCGTACATATACGTTGGCGAAACTTCTTGCCGAACTCCAGGTGGCAGAGGGGCTTTTTTATCAGAGTTATAATGCCTTGGTTACTCAGAGGGTTTCTACTTCTGTGTCGAAAGGAAAGAAGAAGAAGAAACAAGGTGGGGCCAAGAAGGCGGCAGCATCTCAGGCACCTCAGACTGGCATGAAGAAGCTGAAAGGCAAGTGCTTCACGTGCAAGCAGACTGGACATTGGAAGATGGACTGTCCCTGTCATCAAGATAAAGGTATATCTTTTTCATTAGTTGTTGAAACATGCTTAGCGGTGTCATCTACTGGTACCTAGTGTGTAGATACGGGAACCACTGATCATGTCTGCAATTCTTTGTAGGGGTTCCAGGAAACCTGACGATTAGTTGAAGGAGAGATTACCATCTACATGGCCAATGATACAGAGGTGGCGGCTATTGCAGTGTAAGACGTTTATTTATCATTTGATAGAAATAAAGTTTTGATTTTGAGGAATTGTCTTTATGTACCTAGTTTTAGAAAGAACCTTGTTTCAGTTTCTAAAATAATAAAGGATGGATATTCTATTGCTTTTAATGACTGTGTTGTTATAAAAAGAAATAGAGAGATTATCAGTTCAGGTAAATTGGTTGGCAATTTTGTATACTTTAGAACCAAAATCTCCCATGATGCAAATAGAAGTTAATAGCTCATCATCTAACCAAAATAAAAGAATGGAACCTTCCAAGATGAACCAAACATATCTTTGGCATCTATGACTTGATCATATTAATCTTAGTAGGATTCAAAGGTTGATAGCTGATGGGCCCTTGGGTTCATTGGTGGTGGATGACTTCCCAACCTGTGAATCTTGCTTGGAAGGTAAGATGACCAAGAGGCCTTTCAAGGCCAAGTGGTATAGAGCCAATGATGTGTTAGAACTGGTTCATCCTGATTTGTGTGGTCCTATGTCTATCCAGGCTAGAGGTGACTTTGAATACTTCGTCTCTTTCATAGACAATTGTTCAAGGTATGAGTACATTTACTTGATGCGCCGCAAGTTTGAATGCTTTGATAAGTTCAAAGAATTCAAGGCTGATGTGGAGAAATATTAAGGTAAAAGTATCAAGATACTAGGATCAGATTGTAGTGGCGAGTACCTCTTGGGAGAGTTTAGGACTTACTTATCAGAGGCTGGGATTTAATCCCAATTGTCAGCACCCGGTACACCCCAACAGAACGGTATAACAAAGTGAAGGAATAGGACTCTTATGGAGATGGTTAGATCAATGATGAGCTACTCCGAGTTGTCGGATTCGTTCTGGGGATATGCTCTGGAAACGACAATGTACATACTAAACTTGGTACCATCTAAGTCAGTACCCTCTACTCCCATAGAATTGTGGATTGTGCGAAAACGTAGTCTATGACATATCAGATTTGGGGTAATCCAGCACATGTGCTGAAGGGAGATACTGATAAGTTGGAATCTCCAACACAGGGATAGTCTGAATATAATAATATAAAAAATAAGTGCATGTACGACACTCAGAGCTTTCCGATCCTGACTTTGGATTTCAATTGAAATCCTAGGTCGGACCAACGCCTACTGTTCCCTCCTCAAGGGAGCACATCCTCAACTACTCCACTCTTGAGAAGTTACCTGTGTTGTGGCAATCGACCTAAGTATGATCAAGAGGATCATGGGTTTTGATGTGTGTGTCAATATGATTAAGTTAGGGTGTCATGTTGGTCTGATATGTGTGGTTGAGTCTTGCAGGACTTGGTGAATCACACATGGAGTACACATCCGAGAGACGAGAGCCAAAGGAAGAGGACTCCAAGGGCAAGCCGGGGAAGTAGACTTCAAGGGCACATGTGAAGGATGGCATGGAAGCAAGCTAAGGGCTTGCGTGCGCATCAGAGGGACAATAGCTGGTGGAAGAGAACCTTAAGGGGCAAGCCGAGGGAGTGGACATCAAGGCATACGCGAAGGATGGTCTTCGGAGTGAGTGAGAGTGCAAGTGTAAGCTGGGCAATCGACTGGTGGCTGTTCAGTCGACTGCCAGTGCAGAACTCGAATTTACAGAAAGATTAGTCGACTGGTCCAGGACCAGTCGATTGGTGGAGAGCTGGGCTGTTTGTTTAAACAACCATCTCCACTATTTAAGCAGTAGCTTAAGGCTAAGTGAAGATTAGCTCTTCATTGTATGATCTTCTCTTTTGTGTTCATCTTCCTCCTCAAACTCTAGATTCATCTTGTGTAACGCCCCGAAATTTCCCATATGAAATATTAGGAAATATTATGAAATATTATGAATTCATAAATATGAAATATTATGGAATTCATGAAATAGTATCATGAAATATTATGAAATATCATGAATTCATAAATATGAAATATTATGGAATTCATGAAATATTATCATGAAATATTATGAAATATATGAATTCATGGAATATAATTAATATTATGAAATTTCATGATGGGCTTGGCTTAATGGGCTTGGATTGGTGCAAAATGTGATAAAAAGAAAATATAGAAGGGAGGAAGCAGGGATTGAACCTTGAACCTCCTAGTTGCACTAGCAATGTCTTAACCATTGCACCAAGCCATGTTTCTTGTTAGAGAAGGAGAAACATGCTTGTTAAAAGCTAGGGAAGTGAAGAGACATGTCTCTTCAAGAGAAAAGTATAAATAAGAGAAGGAAGTGGTTAGAATAACTACCTCTTCATCTTCCTCTTCACTTCTCCACCGAAAGTCTCTTCTTCTCCCTCTCCATTTTCGAAAAGTAAACCCTAGGGTTTTAACCCTAGGGAATTGGAAGGAAGAAGAACCCTTTAAGGTTCTTGCCTTCTACTAGGACCAAGATTTCTAAGAGAAGGCAAACAAGGGAAACACTCACCTTCCTTCAACCAAGGGCACCTTAAGATCTTAGAGAAGTAGAAATCAAGCGAAAGGATGTAAGTATCCTCTCGCCTGCAGTGTAATGGTTTATGCATGTTTTCCTTGTGTTCTTGTTTTCGAAAATGGGAGTTCCTCCCTTATAAGACTTTCGGCCACCACCATGAAATAGGTTTTGGTTGCTTCTTGATGCATGAGGATATCCCTAGGAACTTAGGGTATGGATGTATGTTGTTTTCCAAATTTTTGAGAGGACACAAATTAGGGTTTGGTACCCTACATGTTTCGGCCAAGAGGGAATAAGCAAGGGCTTTTGGGTTGGTTGCTATCCTATTGTGTTCCCATGATTAGTATTGTAGATAAAGTATTTGTGTAAATGTTTGTGTAAAGATTGGATGTCAAAAACCTAGCCTACCCTACCCTACAAGTTTCGGCCAAGGCAATGAATTAGGGTCAAGGAGAGTTGAATTATCCTAGAAAATATTCATGCTTAGTGTATGGTGTGATATTGTATACAAGATGTTTGTATCATTGTTGTGTGAATGATTAATGCAAAAGTCCTAATATTTCCCTACTCTTGATGTTTCGGCCAACCCACTAGGACTAGGGTTTGTAAAGGTCAAACTACCCTATGATATATGTTTATGGTTGGGGATGATCATATGTATATGTATGTGGTGTTAAATGGAAGGGTTGATATGTAAACCTTAATTGTTAGCATGCTATGATATGTTTATGTATGAGGTGTTTGAATGAATGTATGTGAGAATATTTAGTTCAAACCCTAATTTTCCCTATACTTAAGTTTCGGCCAACCCTAGAAGGACTAAGGTTTTTTATAATTATCTATGATATGTTTATTTAATAAGGCATGAATATATGTGAAGTAAACATACATAATATTTAGAAAATAATATAGATATGAAATAAAGTATAAATAATATTATAACAATATGAAATATGAGTATGTATACATGCATGAAATAAGATATGAACAATATAAATGATGTATGTATGAACATGTTGAATATATTATGTATCATGCATGATGATGTATGAGCCTTATAGCCCATGGGGCACACTTATGAAATTGCATGTGATATGTTAAAATGCTTGAAGGGATACTCAAATAAGTATGGGATCAAGAGCACCCCTTATGTTGTGTGGTGTGTCCCTACGGGATCATGAGCACCCTTGAAGAGTGGTGTGTCCCATAAGAGTGAATATGGAGTATTCCTTAGCATATATGTAAAAGCATGATAAGTATTTTACTTTTTAAGTTGTGTACCCGACTCGGAAGGGGGTCGTTAAATAAATCCGGGGTGCATGTTAACGTGGCTTCGGTAGGACGGAAGGGTCCTGCTCTAATGAATTGGTGGCTCGCTACCCCAATTCATTAGGGAACGCGCAATAGTTTCCGCGCGATAGTTGGTACACAACAGGGCCCAATATGATATGGATGTATTTTTAAGTAATACCATTATGGAATTGTTTTGAAAACATTCATTGAAAGCATTTGTTATATGTGAAGAGTATGCTTATGGTACTTGATACTGCATGCTTAGAAACTTAGATGTTTGATATGCTTTGATGAACTTATACTTATGATTGATTATGTGTACATGTTATATTCTTTCGCACAGATTTTGCGAGTAGGACAGGATCCTTACTAAGCGTTTTGCTTACTAGTTTATGTGTTGTCTTATGCTGCAGATAACACTTAAATGGAAGGAAGAGGCAGGAGGCTGAAGATGTGTGGGGTGGTGGCTCGGGAAGAAAGATTTCTATATCTACATATTTATGCTTATGTTATACTCCTTGACAATGAATGATAGTGATTAGGATTGATATTGCATGATAATAGTTACACTTGGAATTTTCATATACTTGATTTATTGGATTATATTATGGTGTGAAATAATATGTGAACCTATCATGTTATATAATGTCACTTAATAATTTTTGCAAGCATGCTTAGTACCTAGTTCTCTTAAGCCCTTGCATTGTTGTTTTAATGTCATGCTAGGAGATAGAAATGGAAAAAAAAATATTACTATATGATTGAATGTACGTAACCCCGCCTTGAGGGTAGATATAAGGGCGGGCATTACATCTTGTAAGGAGGAAGAAAGATTGTGAGAGATTATTCTCCATCGAGAAGGAGAAAGAGTTAGCCGGAGATTGTCGGGGCATGATCCACCGAAGGATCAAGGGATCGCCCACCTCAAGGACACGCCGTGGAGTAGGAGCAAGGAATCTCCGAACCATGTAAAATGGTATTGTCTTAGCATTGTTATTTAAATTGTTAAGTTTCCGTTTGTGCTAACGTTGTAGGGAGAATAGGGAATTGGGGTACCGAGCTATTCACCCCCCCTCTAACCAAGCCATCGATCACAACAAGTGGTATCAGAACTCAAGGACGCCTTCAACGGACTAACTGCTGAGAAGAGCAAAATCATTGAAATGGTCGGCTTGAACATTCAACCGCCAAAATTCGGGGGAGAATTCTCATGGTGGAAGAAGAGGATGGAGGTATTATTCAATACTGATTTTGATATAATGTTAATTATACTACTAGAATTTTTGCATTCAACAACACATAATCGACAACGGTTTTTTGATAAAGTGTTGTCTTATGTCAATTTAACAACAGTTTTAGTATTAACCGTTGTTGTTGTTGGTCTGTATACGTAAAAAGACAACAGTAATAACAAAATATTGTCGTATGTATACTCAACGACAACAGTTATAAAATAACTGTTGTCTATAGGCGGGATTTACAACAACTGATGTGATAAACTGTTGTCTATTATGACAATAGACAACAGTTATATTAAACTGTTGTTGTTGTATTGTTGTGCTATTCAAGCAATAAACAAAATCAACGGTGGATATCCAACTGCAAAAAAAATAACGAACTATTGAATCCTCATTCTCTTATTTTTCGATCCTTAATCATCTTTTTTCTCGTCGCACAAACCCCTAATCTTTTCTCTTCCTCGCCCGCCAACCACCCAAACCCCCGACCATTTCCGCTTCTCTCACACAAACCCCTCGCAGCCACGAGTCGACGCCTCTCCCCCTTCTTCATCGCCCGAGTCCAAGGAAGCCCCGAGAGTGGCGCTTCCTTTCACCCTCGCGAGGTGAGCCCCGACTCCTCTCGCTCTCTTCTTCTTCATCGCGCAAGCAAGGAGGCGACGCCTCCTCAAACCTTTCTCTCTCTAATTTCATATTTAATTATAGCTCAACTCTTAAATTATTTTCCTATATAATGACTTGATGAAATTATTATAGGGATCAAATCTGTTAATTATTATGAGAAAATATACAAGTCAGTGCAATTTAATCAGCGAGATTTTTTTTTTGTAAATTTAAAATTTAAACACCTTCCAGAGATGATACGTGGGCAATTAGAATGAGTCCCGCTGAATCGGGTCTCATGATCCGGCCTGGCCTAATTTTTATTGGTCTTACTTTGTGATTCGTGCAGATTCCGATGACGGATAACCGCCCTCATCAAGGATGATAAACAGGAGGTTCGGTCGATCACGCTGCTTCGGTGGATTGGCCTTCACGCGATCTCCTGGCACGGCGCGAACCATAAAAAGGAGCGGAAGGGATCCCTTGCTAGGGTTAGGGGTTCAATCGACGCCGGAGAAGGATGCCGAAGAACAAGGGAAAGGGAGGGAAGAATCGCAAGAGGGGAAAGAACGAGGCCGACGACGAGAAGCGCGAGTTGGTCTTCAAGGAGGACAGTCAGGAGTACGCCCAGGTCCTCCGGATGCTTGGCAACGGCCGTTGCAAGGCCACGTGCATCGACGGATCCAAGAGGCTCTGCCACATCCGCGGTAAGATGCACAAGAAGGTGTGGATTGCCGCCGGGGACATCATCCTCGTCGGCCTCCACGACTACCAGGACGACAAGGCCGACGTCATATTCAAGTATATGCCCGATGAGGCCCGTCTCCTCAAGGACTACGGCGAGCTTCCTGAGAACATCCGCCTCAACGAGGGCATTGGAGGCCTCGATGAGGAGGACGAGGGTGGTGCTGATGACTATATCGAGTTCGAGGACGAAGATATTGACAAGATCTAAGGTAGCGATGGGATCGATTGGGCCGTCTTTCTATCTCTCGAACGTATCAATTTCTGTTCGTTTATTGTACGTCTAAATTTGCTGCTTGCATGTTTTAAAGTATTTCATAAACCAAGTACGAAGATGCTTATTTGCTGTGTCGTGTGATTCTTATATTTAGATATATATAAAAATCCTATCTTTGAGCACCTTTCGTTATTTTGAGTTTTCTTTCTGAACTTTTTATCTGTTTTCATTGTTCTCATATCTGATTAAACTTTCACTTTTCTGCTTAAAATTGTTATATAAAAAAAGTTATGAAGATGCTTATATGCTTTGAATGATCAATTTCTGTGTTTGTGTTGCTTATAGTTAATTGTAATTACCTTTCATTGTTCTTATTTCTCTATCTTATATTTTCTCCTAAATTTGGCCGCATGTTTAGCCAGGTTCATCTCAATCTTTATTGATCTCATTTCATTCAATATCATAAGAGCCATTCAGGCAATAGCTTTAATTGTGAAGGCGCCACCTTTGTTTTTCCCTGTCTAACTACAAATTAAGTAGAAAGCAAAACCACCTCTACATTTGAACCTCCATCTCAACTCCACAAAATAAGACTACTTTCCCTTTGCCACTGTATGTGTTCAAACATGTGTTCATATATTTGTCTGAGGCTTTAATTCATTATTTTTCACATTGTTTACTTCCTGAAAGGACACTTTTTGATACATGCTTCTTTCAACTATAAGCTTTCTCTCGAACATTGTTTGATTAGTAAACAATCTTTCTTAAAAACAATTGGACTTCTAAATTTGCTGTGGAAATTTGTTAGATTAACTAAGGATATTCATGTGCTTTTGAATTAACTTCGGTGATGGCTGTGGGAAGTGATTAAGGTATTTGTACTTCTATTTAAATCAAAAAATTTTATTGTGTATAATATTGGTATTTTAAGCATTTAAAATATGAATTATCTTTGCCTTAGGTTCCTAGGCAACCGGATGCCAAACAATGTGGATATTATGTGATGAGATTTATGAAGCAAATTACTGAAGAAGTTACATCAATCGAGGGGGATGCATTCCGAACGATAGTAATAATTTCTTTATTATCTCAAATATTTAAAGTTATCTAGTTATAAATTTTTTCAAGTTGTTATATTTTATTCTGTACAATCATATAATGTGTTTTTGTTCATAGTTTGCAAAAGCAGAGTACTCCCAAGATGAAATTGATGAAGTGCGCTCTGCGATAGCTGATTGTATACATGATTATATTTGATAATAGGTATGTAAATGTTAGTTACTAAGGTTTAAACTTTTCCTGGTAAATGTTAGTTACTAAGCTTTTGGGTGATATTCCTCTGAATCAAACAATATACATCAATAATATTTTTTTTAGAGATGTTGTAACCTGAGATTATTTTTTATACGTTGGAGAATAATTAGTTTAGTGGACATGAAAGTTTCTTAGATGTTCAAGTAGATTCGTTGAACAATAGAGTCGTACTAGTTTGTCCAAATTCCTTTTAATGTTGTGGTCTAAAACCTGCAGAAACTTGATATTTAGTTGCTTTCTTGCATCTCTACTTGAATTTGCAGCCTAGCCTTTCAAGTGTTCTCATTTAAGGAGGATAAACTAATCACCACTACAGATCACTGAACTCATCACTAGGAATTAAACATTTCAACAAGCTGCATTTACTACTAGATACGATTCAACTCAAATATCATATTACTCGAAATAGTAGTGGACAGACTGAATTTGGCATGACTAATTGTATGATCGTATGAAATTAACATAAATATAAACACATTCATCCAATAGAAATTCCTTCAATACATTTTTTTTTCAATATATTTTGGAGCTTCAGCAGTTCTGCCTAGCATTTAATAGAATAACTAATTAGAGTGTTTGTTCTCTTTTTTCCAGCTGCAGGGACTTGTTCGTGATCATGTTCGAAGACCATTAATCTGACCTTCCAAGCTATAATTTTTGTGATTTGAACTTCATTGTAAGTTTAGTTGGGTCAGAATTATATATAATTTGAACTCTTGTAATTTGGGTCAGAAGATACTTTAGTGGTTTCGTCTGTAGAAAGGTTTTTGGACAGAAGATACTTTTGTGGTTTCGTCTGTAGAAAGGTTGTGGTGGATCTTTATTGTAAATATGTTGATGATGTTTGATATATATAGTTTTTGTTTCGAGGTTAAATTATTGCCTTTTAATTGAAAATATAATGGAAATATCTTTGTTGTTAAATTGGTATGAAACTGTTGTCGAATATACGACAACACAGTCATAAACTGTTGTCGAATATAATAAAAGACAACGGTGAATTCGGTATACGACAACAGTTAAACACCGTTGTTAAAACTCATCTAAACGACAACAGTGAAAACCCTTAACGACAACAGTGATAAACTGTTGTTATTGATATACGACAACGGTTATAAAACTGTTGTCGAATATAATAAAAGACAACAGTGAAAAACTGTTGTCAAAATGTTGTCGAATGTGATATACGACAACAGTGGAAAACTGTTGTCAAACTGTTGTCGTAGACCAAACGACAACAGTGATTCACTGTTGTCGTAGACCCCCCTTTAACAACATGACCTTTAACAACAGTGGTATTTGACATACGACAACAGTGATTCACTGTTGTTGAATGCATTTTTTCTAGTAGTTTGAAGTGCCTAGGGATCAAGAGAACAAATTACATGATGAAGTAAGATGGAGTAGGAAGCAAAGAGATGATCATCTAGCATATTTCAAAGCCTTGCTCCATCTACTAAGTGTACTTCCTCAACAAGAAGTAACAAGGATTGGAAACTACTCAAGTGCCATGGATTTATGGGAAATGCTAGTAGAGCTTCATGAAGGCTCTTCGGAGGCAAAAATGACAAAAAGAGATCTTCTCCGGTCCTAACTCAACAATATCAAACTTGATAAAGGGGAGAAGGTAACAAATTTACATGCTAGATTTAAGGAGATACTTAATGGACTAACAAGTGTAGGGGAACAATTATCCAACCGAGACATTTTGATGAAAGCCATCAATGCATTCCCAAGAACATCAAATTGGAGCTCAATGGTGGACTCATACTACATCTCCAAGGATCTAGAGAAAATGTCTCTAGAAGAATTTTTCTCAACCATGGAGCTTCATGAGACTCGAGTTGGAGGGACAATTGAAGAGGTATACAAGCCAAAGAGTATAGCCCTTGTGGCAAAGAAGGGAAAAGGTAAAAAGAAGAGGGTCTTATCATCCTATTCGGAGGAGTCTAGCACATCCATGGATAGTGATGCGGAAGCCTACATGGTAAGAAAAATGAGAAAAGCTTTTAAACATGTTTCCACTAACAAATCTCATGGTAGGAAAGGGTCAAGGAGCAAAAGTAGAACAAGGAAAATCATTTGCTACAATTGCCAAGGAGAAGGACACATGAGAGATGAGAGTCCTCTCTTGAAAAAGAAGGAAGGAAAGAAGAAAAGAAGAAATCAAAAGAGAAGGAAAAGAAAGTGCAAAATTTGAAGGCCACATAGGATGATCCATCCTCATCGGAGGAGGAGGAACATCATGTATCCCATTTCGCACTAATGGGAATTGACGACATTGCCTCCACGGCATCCGAATTTGAAGAAGAAAAGAGCTCAAGTGAAGATGAAGGGAGCTCAAGTGAAGGGGGAGGCTCAACTTCAAAATTAGACGTCTCGGTAAGTGAGGTATACAACTTACCCACTTCTACTCTTGTAAAAATAATTTCTAGTACTAATGATGATTTGGTTAATGCTAGAAAGAAAATTAAGTGCTTGAAAAATGAGATGTGTATGTTAAAGAAGAAATTAGCATCCATGGAAATTAAAGATGATGTGCATGTTTCTTTTTCCATTTCAAATGACTCATGTTTAGAAGAAGAAAATAAGGATTTAAGGGAAAAGGTAGAGAGCCTTACCAAAGCCCTTAGGAAATTTGAAGTTGGCTCAAAGACACTAGATATGATCATTGAGAGCCAAAGAGCAAGCTTTAAGAAAGAGAGATTAGGTTTTGGGAAATCTAGCAATGGAAAAACCTACCATTGTCTACTTGCTAGAGGACAAGCAAAGACCAAGACCCTAAGTAAGAAATGGATTCCCAAGGAGTACTTGGTTAACCCAATTAGGAAACATTTCTATTGGGTACCAAAGTCAATCCTCAAGGAATAGAGGCTTTTGGGAAAGGTCAACCATGGTATTAGAATTTTAAATTTTTGAAATTTGGTGGACTTAAGACACAAGGGGGAGTTTGTAGCCCATAGTAGAATTTCATGGTAAATTGGGCTAAATAAGGTTTACCTTAAGAACATCTCATATTACATTGCTATATGATTATATCCATGCATATGAGATGTTAAGATGATAAAAATAATTCACTTCTATTTGTGGCATTTTCATGAGTTATTAGATGTATCACATTAGTGATAATAGATCAACTATGGGGAAAGCAAATTTTTAATTAATGGACATCTTGCCCAAAGATCATAGTTGGACATTTTAAATAATTTGAAAATATTTCTATATTTTATTTGCTATGGTATAAGTTTGTGAAACACATGATTTCAAAACTAGGATGGAATTTTGGTACAAAATTAGAAGTTTTCAAAGAATTTGAACTTTGGTCAAAAAGTTAAACATGTTTAGATTTTTCATGAAGTTATATTTTTCTCTGATAGAAGAAATCATATGAAACATGTTTGCAAAGTTTCATGATTTTTTGAATTTTATAGAATTAATGGTGCATTTCTGAATTTCGGCCCAGAAACTATAATATTCAGACTGAAGCGTACTAGTTCACTACCCCTGTGGGCAGTCGACTGATCCTTCTGTAAAATGGCATTGAGAAGGCACCAGTCGACTGATACCTGTTTCAGTCGACTGGTACTTCTGATTTTAGATTTTTGGAATTTTCTGAAGGAGAAAAGTATCTTTATTTGATGCCAATGGGTGTTGTTGCCTTGGGGTAATCTTTTTGATGGTGTCAAAGGGGGGAGAATTGAGAGTTTAAGTTAGTTTTGTAACTTAACTTGTGGAAAATTAAAAATTATGTGGAGGACATAGGTTAAGGGGGAGGTTGCATATTTTTGCTTCTTGATTAACTATGTTCTGAATTTTCAATTGTTATTATTTTACCTAACTTAAACATATTGCCACACATCAAAAAGGGGGAGATTGTTGGGGCAATCGACCCAAGTATGATCAAGAGGATCATGGGTTTTGATGTGTGTGTCAATATGATTAGGTTAGGGTGTCATGTTGGTCTGATATGTGTGGTTGAGTCTTGTAGAACTTAGTGAATCACACATGGAGTACGCATATGAAGGACGAGAGGCGAAGGAAGAGGATGCCAAGGGCAAGCCAGGGAAGAGACTTCAAGGGCACACGTGAAGGATGACATAGAGGCAAGCCGAGGGCTTGTGTGCGCATCTTAGAGATGACAGCCGATGGAAGAGAACTTCAAGGGGCAAGCCGAGGGAGTGGACTTCAAGGCATACGTGAAGGATAGTCTTCGGAGTGAGTGAGAGTGCAAGTGTAAGCTGGGCTGTCGACTGGTGGTTGATCAGTCGGCTGCCAGTGCAAAACTCAAATTCACAAAAAGATCAGTTGACTGGTCCAGGACCAGTCGACTGATCATTTCGAAAAACTAGCCGTTAGGCTACCCGTTGGCTAGCTGTTTGGCTAGGACCAGTTGACTGCCCCTGCGGCAGTCGACTGGTTGTGAGCTATGTTGTTTGTTTAAATAACCCTCTCCACTATTTAACCAGTAGCTTAAGGTTAAGTGAAGATTAGCTCTTCATTGTAAGATCTTCTCTTTTGTGTTCATCTTCCTCCTTAAACTCTGGATTCATCTTGTAAGGAGGAAGAAAGATTGTGAGATTTTTTCTCCACCGTGAAGGAGAAAGAGTTAGCCGGAGATTGCCGGGGCATGATCCACCGAAGGATCAAGGGATCGTCCACCTCAAGGACACGCCGTGGAGTAGGAGCAATGAATCTCCGAACCACGTAAAACGATATTGTGTTAGCATTGTTATTTAAATTGTTAAGCTTCCGTTTGTGCTAACGTTGTAGGGAGAATCGGGAATGGGGTGACCGAGCTATTCATCCCCCCCTCTAGCTGAGCCATTGATCACAACAACCTGTTACCAACCAACACCTCCGGTTGGACTTTTGCTCGGCCTCTGAAGATTTCAAAACCTGAGACGTCTGTACCTCGACCCGTCCCTACTTCTGTCCATTGTCCTCACATAGCTAAGACTCCTCCCCGATCTTCCGGATAAGGTCTCGATGCCCATCCCCAGTCAGGACTTCATGCCCAGTCCTCTAAACCAGGTCTTCGTGCTCAGCTTCACTCACTAGGCCTTCAGTGCCCAACCCTCGGTCAAGTCTTCGTCGCTAGTCCTCGACCAAGACGTCGTACTCAACCTTGTAGGTCAAGACTTTGTACCTAGGTAAACTAAGAGTTTCCTGCACACTTAGTAAAGCATATTAGTTCCAATAGCATACGCAACTTTGAACCATTTGTCATTATCAAAACTAGGTTCAATCTGGTACTTCTAACACCAATAATTTCCTCCTTTTTAATTTAAGGCAACCCAGTTCAAATGTAAGTTAAAATAAATATTTAAGAAAGTAGAAAAAGCATTAAAGAAATACAGTTCAACATTTTTTCAAGGTAAGAGAAAATTTTCAAAGTATCATTTCAAAGTTAAAAATATTTGCAAGTTAAAATCCAATTTTAAAGTATTTTAAGAAAACTTGCAAAGCTCCCCATTGATAAGTTATGTTTTGAAAATGAAGCTCCCCCTTGATATGTAACTCTCCCCTTTGCTTTTCAAAATTCTATTTTCAAAGGGGGAGAGAAAGGAAAAGTTCAAATTTTTCTTTAAATTTTACTTAGAGTATAATTCTATTGCTATTTAAAAAGAAAAAAAATTCTTTTTAATTTTTTCTTTCTCTCCCCCTTTGACATATATCCAAAAGCATTTTGGCTAAGGGAAAAAGACATTTTAAAAAAGGAATTCAAGTATTAGAGCTCGTAATAATTTTTGAAATCCAAGTAAATCACACTAATTTTTGAAAAACTAATGCTAAGAAATATTTTGAAAATAACTTGAAGTGAGGTAAATAATGCAAAAAAATGATGCTAAGTAAGAATTGAGCAACTATTTTAAGAGAAGCAGATAATTAATGTTATATAAAAAAGGAATAACTAAGCAAAAATTTCAGAATCAATTTTATTCATGCATTTGAGTCCAAGCATGATTTAAGTCCAAGTATAAAAAAGTAAACAAGCAATAATTTTGAAAAATAATTTGAATAACAAGAGAAAAAAATAAATCCTCTGGCCCCTATCTAACCCAATTTGTTACTTACCAACTGTTATAAAATAGTGTCTTTCACTTGGGTTAGTCAAGTTATGTAGTCTGATTAAGATTGATTTGCTAAGATTGATTACATAACATGATTGATGTTCAACTATATTTATTGCCTTAACTACTGTTAATGCACTAACTTAAAGCATCATCGAGTCAAGGTATAGGCCTATGTATCTCAACCCAGTCTAAGTTATCAAGAAAGGTATTCATAATTTTCTTGTGAGATGCTGACTTCTAAATCTATATGAGCATGCAAACTAGGGGTTATCCATAACGAGGAAATCCCTAGTTTTGAGGGGGATCAAATTTTTTGAAAACGAAAAAGGATAGAGTAAAACATTTTTAGAACATATGAATAAAAAATTTGAAAAAACTTGAAAATTAGTAAAAACATGAATTTTTGAAAAACAATTAAAAATATGATTTTTGAAAAGTAATTTTTTTAAAGAAAATGATTTTAATGAAGAATAATTAAGCAAAAAAAAAATCTACTGAGCACATTCCTAGCTGCCTTCTTAGCGAACTAAACTCAGACTCAGGTAATGGTTTAGTAAAAAAGTCAGCTAGATAGATTTAGACTCTATGTGTGTAAGTACAATTTGACCCCTAGCCACATGATCCCTAACAAAGTGATGTTTTACTTCAATATGTTTAGTCCTGGACTGGTGTATTGTGCTTTTTGTAAAGTTAATTGAGCTAATATTATCAATATATACCTTAGTGTTAGTGTAGGTTAGTTGGAAGTCCTTAAGGGTATGCATCATCCATAGTAGTTGGCTACACATTCTCCTAGGGTTATGTATTCAGCTTTAGTTGTGGATAGTGTAACACAGTGTTGCTTTCTACTACACCAACTAACTAGGTTGTGACCCAACATTTTACAACTTCCACTAGTACTTTTTCTATCTAATTTGTACCCTGCATAATCTGAATCAGAGTAACCTAGTAGGTTAAAATTAGGTTTCTAAGATACCAAATTTTTACATTTAGGGTACTTTTAATATGCCTAAATATTCTTTTGATAGCACTTAAGTGGGTCTCCTTAGCACAACTTTAGTACCTATCACAAATACCTACTGCAAATAAAATATTAGGTCTACTAGTAGTAAGGTAAAGTAAGCTAGATTCAGTAATTGATTCATCTGTTTGGTTTAAGCTAGATTCAGGTACTCATTCTACATCTTCTAAGTCTTGGTTTGAGATGGTTAAGTTTGGAAGTTGGGTGGGTTGATTACATTAGGTTGATTGGTTAAGTTAGGTGGTTGGTTAGGTTAGGTGTTATTTCTTAATCAAATATTACATTTGTGGTTTCCTCAATTTTAATGATATGTTTGCTATAGACCCTATATGCCCTACTTATGGTTGAGTACCCTACAAGGATTCCAAGTGTTGATTTAGAATGAAATTTACCTAAGTAGACCGTAATGTTTAGGATATGCACTTTACACCCAAAAACATTTAAGTAGTATAGGTTAGGTAGTTTGTTATAATATATTTGATGGGGTATTTTATTATGACTTTTATTTATTAGGACCCTATTTTGGATACAACAGGATGTATTTATTGCTTCTGTCCAAAATTAGTTTGATAGGTTATATTCATTAAGCATAGTTATAGAGCTTCTTAAAGGGTCCTATTTTTTCTTTCAACTATATCATTTTGTTGGGAGATTCTAGGTCAAGAAAATTCATGTATATAGCCATTTATTTTGTAAAAAACATTAAACCTTAGATTTTCAAATCTCCCCCATGATCACTTCTTATTTTTTTAATTTTGTGTCATTTTCATTTTCAATTACTCTACATAAAGTGTTAAAGGATTCATCTTTAGTTTTTAAGAATTTAACTTAGGTGAATCTAGTGTAGTCGTCAATTATCACTAAGCAGTATCGATTTCCACTTAGTGGCTTGGCTCCATGAGAATCAAATAGATCTAGGTGTAGGAGCTCAAGTGTGGATTAAGTTAGATTTGATTGAGTACGTTTGTAAGTTAACTTGGTTTGTTTACCTTATTGACATGGATTACAAATTGAGTTTTCAAAATTTCTAAGTTTAGATATACCCTTAACCAGTCCATTTTGACTTATTTTTTAAATCAATTTTACATGGGTGTGACCTAGTCTTCTATACCACAATTTAATTTCTTCATGTTGGGTTAAAAAGCATTTAGGTGAAGATGGTAGGTTAATAACATAAATATTATTTTTACTAATTCCCTTAAGGGTTATTTTTGGATTTTTTATGTTCCTAATCAGGCAGTCTAGACTGGAAAAAGTAACTACATAACCAGTATCAGAAAGCTGACTAATACTAAGCAAGTTAAACTTAAACTGATCAACCAATAATACTTTTTAAATAATAAAGTGAAAGTTCAATTCAATATTACCAGATCCAATTATCTTAAGTGTAGCATTGTTGCCAAATGTAACTGGATTCTTGTATTTGATTTTGGTGAACTTCAAGTTGTCTCCAGTCATATGTCTAGAGCACCCACCATCCAACATCCACTAGTCCAAATCTTATGTTCCTACACATAAATGTTAGGATCGGTAGGTGAACTAGAGGGGGTGGTGATTAGCTCTGATGTTCTTGTTGATGATTTGTCGTTGCGGAAGACTCCAAACAATGCTAACACTCAAGGATTTACTTGGTATCCACCTCCTTGAGGTGACTAATCCAAGGATCCTCTCTCCTCACTCTCTCAAATACTATGAAAGACTCCTTCATGGAGGTGGAGAAACTCTGTACAAGCTCTCAAGAAGATACAACAAGAATACAACACAAATACAAAGAAAATCTTACAAGATTTATAACAATGAGCTTTCATTGTTTTCTTGCTTTCTTCTTGCGTGGGATCACCTCTAGAACCTTGGAAATGCAGCAACACTATGCTCCAAGACTTCTCTTGAAATGATGATGAAGGAGGAGAAGGGCGTGCGAGGAATGCAAAAGAGGTGTCACTTCAATCCTGCATGAAAACTCTATATACTGACGACCTAGGGTTCCCTTAATCGATCACACAATCAATTACCACGTCATACTTAGCGGTCCAACGACTATTTTTGAAGCTTAATCGATTAGCCAATTGATTAAGATGATCTTAATCGATTACTGAATCGATTCAGCATATTTCTGTGCTTGTAACGACCCGCCTTCTGGTACTATGGCTTTAAGGCGGATCGCTACTACTAACTGACTGACTAACTGATTATTAATCATTGTTTTCTAGATGTTAAATCCAAGTGGGAGAATTTTAAAAAAAATTCTTATATATTTTTGCTATGTACTGAACTAACAATTTATAACTTAAGCATGCTGCGGTAAATCAAAATATGTTGGAAGTACTAACCAGCCAAATTAAAATAAAAAGTTTAATTTTATTAGCTTGGCCAGGATTTGATCCCCCAACCTCAGCGTTGCATAACTGAAGCACTAACCAACAGCTCTATATCACATTCTGTTTAAACTGGCACCAGTCGACTGATATATTGCCAGTCGACTGCCCGAGGCGACAGAAACTTTCTGTGCCATTTTTCTGCTGGTCCCAGTCGACTGGTAACTGTCGCAGTTGACTGGTAGTTCTGAAATCTGAAAATTCAGATTCCAGAAACGTGCCAAGGTCAACCTACTTTGTGCCAAAAACCCCACAAACTCATATTTCAGCTTACTAACAGGTATACAATGATTCTAGGCCATATTCTACATGTTTCCATGACATTAAAGCATACTTTAACCATTTCTAAGCATGAAATTAGAAACATAAACTTTGTATCAACTTGCTACTAAAACTAGGCATTGTTTCGGTCTAGATGCATCAATAGTAGCACTATAATATCAGAAATGGTTCCATGGCCTTAAACCATTCATTTTACTACTAATTAACATGCACTTGCAATGTATCATCCAACATATCACATGTAGAAGCTAACAACATGTCAAAGTATAACTAGAGACATGCACTTGAATGTATCACTCAACATGACGACGGTACTTAAGATGCGGAAAATAGTAAACATGACAAGGAACTAATTCATTTAACATTCTTAATAACATGTCCTCTTATGCAAGTTCCCAAGATTCTTTCATTCCAAGTTTCCACCATCACACACTCCACCATCATCCTTGCCGCTTCCGCTACTCTATTTTTCCTTTGCCTTTATCTGCAGTATAAGGAAAAATGAAACTATAAGCATAAAGCTTAGTAAGTACCATCCTACTCACAAAACAATGCATATCTCGAAACTCATACTTTTGAAAACACATGTAGGAAAAACATATCACGCTTGCCATTTATTCTTGCTGAAACATATAATCTAAACAAATATTATGGCATACTCATCATACTAGGCACATGAACTAAATCATATTTTTATAACTAAATTCACATGACATTCATAGAATTTACTGAACTAAGCATGATCTTAAAACTGGTTTCACTTAAAGTTATTACTAAACATTTGAAACTAATACATATAATAAGTGACAATAATAATCATGCTGCTGTGGGCCCGGCAATGTGCTGCTAATGTGTGCATCCCTAAATAGATCCGAGGTAGCTAATCCCGAACCCATTAGGGTACTACTACTAGGCAAACTAGGAGCCTAGGGGCAACTAGGAGCCCACCCATGGACGAACTAGAGTCCAAACACATGCCATAAAAAGTAAAATACTTTCATAAATATTCTTTTCTTTAACCTTGCATCTACTAGGCGATCTAGAGCCTAGGGGTGATCTAGGAGCCCACCCAATGGACGAACTAGGGTCCATAAACATAAAGCAAGGGTAGCTAACTTCATAACATGCTAAAACTCATATTAGAGCTTCTTAACATTTTCTCGAGCACCTTGCGTGCCTAAAAACTCCCCGTTTTCATTTAAGGACACTTCCTAGGCACTCGACGGTGCGTCTAAACCCCAAACTAAAGGGGGAAGTACGTCCAACCCATCTAGTGGTGCCCTTAAAATCGGTAGAGGAAATTAATCTGCACATATGGGCATAAAATTGCAATTAGATAAACTAGAACAATCAATCATACAAACGAAGCTACTTATACCGCAGGTGAGAGATACTTACATCCTACGCTTGTTCTTACAACTCTAGGGCATAGGGTTTAGGGAGAGGGAAGGTCCTTGGAGTCTCGGAGAGGTTCTAACGACGAACTACTCCTTGAGACGATCCCCTAGCGCGTCCTCCTTCTTGAAACCGCCCAACACAAGCCCTTGGACCACTTCCTTGGTTTGCCGTGAGTGAGGGAGAGAAAGGCTCGGGAGAGGGAGAGGAGAAATCGCCCACGAGAGGAGAGGGTTCGGCGGTGACAAGTGAGGAAAAGTTTCAATAAAAAAACCCTTAAGTTCCCTTTTATATTTATGGAGAAATTTAACTAACTTCACCTTATCTATTTTTCCCTCTAGTCTATTCCAATGAAAACAAACTCATCCCACATGGTAAGCCTATTCTTTTCTCATGTTAAAGGTCTAGGGGTCAAACCCCACTTAAACCTTTTTACCACGCATTCTATTTTTTTTATTCATTTTTGATAGTAATATGAGAGAAGTGTCCTAAGACAATCGCCTTATGATTGTAATCATTTACTTTAATAAATGAATATTCACTATTTGAGTATTTCTAGGATAATCACTCGATCATGTCTTCTCTGAATTTGCGTTCCATTTTGGACACCAATAAGTTAACTAAGGACAAAAGGATTGAAAAAACACCAAAAGACACTTGCCATCATTGTGGCAAGGAGGGCCACTGGCGAAGAAACTGCAAGGTCTATCATGAGTCCTTGAAGAAGAAGGCATCCGATGCCCCATCCTCTTCAGGCATCTTCGTTATTGAATGTCACTCTATTTCTTCAACCACCTGGGTACTTGATACTGGGTGTAGCTCACATATATGTAATGACATACAGGGGCTAAGGAATAGAAGAAGACTCGTCAAGGGAGAAGCGAATCTGCGAGTTGGAAATGGAGCAAAGATTGCTGCTGTTACCATCGGAACATATTTGCTAAAGCTCCCTACTGGACGTGTCTTAGAATTGGATAATTGTTATTTTGTTCCTTCATTAATAAAAAACATTGTGTCTATTTCATGCTTGAATGAAAAGGGTTATCATTTAACTTTTAGTAACAATTGTTGTTACATGACTTTAAATGGTGTTCTTTATGGGACCGGAACTTTATGTAATGGTATCTACACGTTAGATTTATCCGGTGACATTTTCAATATCGAAGTTAGCGACAAACGTGCTCGAATAGATAATCGAATAGACTCCTATACGTGGCATTGTCGTCTTGGCCATGTAAGTAAGAAACACATGACCAAATTACACCGATGTGGAATTTTGGAATCATTTGAACCCGGTTCATTTGATACATACGAATCATGCTTAAAAGGCAAGTTGGCCAAATTACCCTTTTCCGGAAAAGGTAATCCAGTGGGAGAATTGCTTGGTCTAATACATACTGATGTATGTGGACCAATGTCAACTCTTGCACAAGGAGGCTATAACTACTTCATTACCTTTGTCGATGATCACTCACGATTCGGGTACGTGTTCTTGATGAAACACAAATTTGAAGCTTTTGAGAAATTCAAAGAGTTCAGAAATGAAGTAGAGAAACAGCTTAGCAAAAGTATTAAGATACTTCGATCCGATCGGGGTGGTGAATACTTAAGTCAAGAGTTTCAAGATTATCTTAGGGACAATGGGATATTGTGTAACGCCCAACCTTATATCTACCCTAAAGGCGGGGTTACGGGTCCATACATTCATATCATTACTATCATGTTAAACATGTATGTCCAAACAAAACAGTTACAATAAAAGAAATGTAGTAAGCATGCTTATTGAAGACTAATTTACCAAGCAAGGTTTTTCATTTCTTTTATATCTACATGCATTTACAATCTAATAGGAAGATCATTTAACACACTATAGCATGGATTCTCAAGTAAGAATATAGCAAGAGTTATCTAGTCTTAGATACATGCAAAAGAAGCATTCATAAGAACAGAAAATAGTAAATATCTAGCATTTTACTTAGCATGCATACTACAAAATTTAGACATTGATGATAGTGTTATCTAGCATGACATAGGTTCCATATTTCTAACTTAATCACAGTAGAGTAGTCATGATCATCACACATTCAGAGTATAGCAATACAATTTCAATCTTTCATTGGAAGCAGTTTAGATTCTAGACAAAAACAAGGTAGATAGAATCTTTCGTTCTTTCCCGAGCCATCACCACACACATCCTCTAGCCTTCCCTCTGCCTCTTCCTTAGTTCGAGTATTTCTTACCGCCATCTGCAGCATAAGAAACAACATGAACTAGTAAGCAAAACATGCTTAGTAAGAATCCGGGCCTACTCGCAAAACCATTTCGATACATCATATCATGTACTCAGTAATCAAGATAGAACAAGATTATAAGCATCATAAACATCTCATCAAAGCATCATAAACATCACATCAAATATCTCTAAGTACTTTACAGAACAAGATTATCTCACAATGAGAAAATAATATATTTTTCAGAAACAGTTCCATAATGGTAAGTACTTGAAAATACAATATCTCCAAGGGCCCAGTTGTAGTACCACATCATGCGCGTTCCCTAATCAATTGGGGTAGCGAGCCACCAATCTAATTAGAGCAGGACCCTTCCGTCCTACCAATGCCATGACCTTCAGTTAACATGCACATTGGATTTGTTTAACGACCCCCTTTCGAGTCGGGTACACAACTTTCCAAAGTAAAGTAATTTATCATACAATTACTCATATATGTATATGCCTAAAGGTACTCTTAATCACTTCTCAAAGGGACACACCACACATTCGGGTGCTCTTGATCCCCTAGGGACACACCACGCATTCGGGTGCTCTTGATCCCAGTTTCAATAGAGTATCCTTTTTTTTAAGCATGTTATCAACCACATCTCAACCACATCATGCTCATGTCATAAGAGTGCCCCATGGGCTATAAGGCATGCTTTTATACCTAACAAGATAGGTCACATAATTTATACACACATCATATAAGTGTAGCATGCTTCATGATTTCATTAAGGACTTCCCAACCCTAGAACCAGGGTTGGCCGAAACTCACAAGTAAAGGAGTTTGGTTTTCCAATCAAGCATTCATTCAAGCATTCTTACAAACACCTCAAGTACATTTCATGTTAACAATTTAAACATGGTTTAAACCTCAAAGTGGGGTTAGCATCCACTAACCCTAATTTACAAGGGTTTGGCCGAAACCTTGTAGGGTACCAAACCCTAATTTTGTCCTTCCAAAAATTTGGAAACATCACATATGAGTATACCCTAAGTCTTAAGGGTTATTTTCATATATTGAAAAGTTGCCACACCCCTCCTTTAGGAAGTGGCCGAAAGTCTTATAAGGACAAACCTAGGTTTTGTTCTTGACACCATGAAGAAAATCCATCTACATGTATACCCTAGGTTTCTAGGGATCTCCTCATGCAATAAAAAGTAACCAAGACCCATGAATGGGTGGTGGCCGAAAGTCTTATAAGGGAGGAACTCCCATTTTTCCAAAACAAGGACACAAGGAAACCATGCATAAACCATTATACTGCAGGCGAGAGGATACTTACATCCTAGCGCTGGAATTTAATCTTCTTTAAATCGTAGGGTACCCTACACTTGAAGGGTATGTGAAAGCCTTTTTCTTCAAATTTTCCTCTAAGACTCCTTGGTCTTGGTAGAAGGCAAAGACACTTGGCTTCCCTCCTTGCAATTGCCCTAGGGTTAGAACCCTTGAATGAGGTTTTCGAAAATGGAAGAAGAGAAGAGGATGAAGGTGGTTTCGGTGGAGAAGGAAGAAGAAGAAGAGAAGAAGAGGAAGTTATTCCAACTTCCCTTATTTATACTTTTCTCATGAAAAGACATGTCTCTTCACTTCCCTAGCTTTTAACAAGCATGTTCCCTTTTCCTTCTACATGAAATATTGCTTGGTTCATTGGTTATGACATGGTGAGTGCAACTAGGAGGTTCAAGGTTCAATCCTTGCTTCCTCCTTTCTAGCTCTTCTTTTTATCACAGTTTGCACTAACCCATATCAAAGCCCATTAAGTCAAGCCCATCATGAAATTTCATACTATTAATAATATTTCATGATAATATTTCATGAATATAATATTTCATGATAATATTTCATGATAATAATATTTCATGCATATACTATTTCATGATAATATTTCATGATAATAATATTTCATGAATATAATATTTCATGCTAAAATTTCATGATAATAATATTTCATGAATATAATATTTCATGCTAATATTTCATGATAATAATATTTCATGAATATAATATCTCATGCTAATATTTCATGATAATAATATTTCATGAATATAATATTTCATGTATTCATGACATTTCATAGCATGTGATTGCATGAAATTTATATCATTGCATTATAACCATTTTCATACATTGTCATGATTTTACATTGACAAATTTGGGGTGTTACATATTGTCTCAATGGACTCCGCCATATACACCACAGCATAATGGTGTATCTGAGAGGCTAACCGAACCTTGATGGACATGGTTAGATCTATGATGAACCATGCAACTCTTCCAAAATCCTTTTGGGGCTATGCACTTAAGACAGCTGTTTACTTGCTAAACAGAGTCCCGACCAAGGTAGTCTCTACTACTCCATATGAGACGTGGAATAGTAAGAAACCTCATTTAACTCACCTTAAAATATGGGGTTGTCCTGCTTATGTGAAGCGGACTGTATCAGACAAATTGGATGCTAAGTCTGATAAATGTCTATTTATTGGATACCCTAAGGAAACGAAGGGTTACCAATTTTATCATCCCTTGGAACAAAAGGTGTTTGTTTCAAGGCATGCTGTGTTTCTGGAAAAAGAATTTCTTTTACAAAAAAACATTGGGAGTGGCATTGAACTTGATGAAGTTCAAGAAACTCCAATAGACATTACAGAGACACCTAGTCTAGACCCACAACCAATAACTCATAATGATGAGCTATCAGTTGAACCTAAAACAACACCACCTCTTCGTAGGTCTGATAGGACACGCAATATTCCAGAGAGATACGGATTTCTCATAAGTGAATCGAACGACGTGTTACTCATAAGCGATGACGAACCTATCAGTTATGAAGATGTTCTGAAAAGTTCAGAAAGGGACAAATAGCTTGAAGCCATGAAGTCGGAAATGGATTCCATGTACGAAAATCAAGTATGGGACTTGGTTAACCCACCTGAAGGGATTAAGCCCATAGGGTGCAAGTGGGTTTTCAAGAAGAAAACCGACATGGAAGGTAATGTTGTTACCTTTAAGGTTAGATTAGTGGCAAAAGGATATCGTCAGAAACAAGGAATTGATTATAACGAAACCTATTCGCCAGTAGCTATGCTTAAATCTATTCGGATGCTCTTGGCCATAGCAGCTCATTATGATTATGAGATATGGCAAATGGATGTGAAAACAGCTTTCCTTAATGGAAACCTGCTTGAGGATGTATACATGATACAACCTGAAGGTTTCACATCGGTTGATAAAACCAAAATATGCAAGCTTCGACGATCCATATATGGACTGAAGCAATAATCCAGGAGCTGGAACATCCGTTTTGATGAGACAATCAAAGAGTTTAATTTCTCACAAAATCCTGACGAACCTTGTGTGTACAAGAAGGTTAGTGGGAGTGCAGTCGTATTCCTAGTATTATATGTCGATGACATATTACTTATAGGAAACAATATATCTGTCTTACAGTCGGTTAAAATTTGGTTGGCCAAAACTTTCTCCATGAAAGACCTGGGAGAAGCAACCTATATTCTTGGGATTAGAATCTATAGAGATAGATCAAAACGGTTGCTTGGTCTTTCGTAGTCTACATATATAGACCGAGTGCTAAAAAGGTTTAGCATGTCGGAATCCAAGAAAGGTTACCCTCCCATCAGGCATGGTATCAACCTTTCAAAGTCTATGTGTCCGCGCACAGAAGACGAGAGGATTTGCATGAATAAGATTCCTTATGCATCCGCGATAGGATCTATCATGTATGCTATGTTATGTAGTAGGCCCGATGTATCGTATGCTCTGAGCGTCAAAAGCATATACCAGTCTGATCCAGGAATGGATCATTGGGCGGCTGTCAAGATAATCCTTAAGTACTTAAGAAGAACTAAGGATGTGTTCCTAATATATGGAGAAGGAGATATGATAATACGTGGGTATACAGATGCCAGTTTCCAGACAGATAAGGATGACTCCAAATCTCAGTCCGGATACGTATTTATTTTAATGGAGCTGTAATAAGTTGGAAGAGTTCCAAACAAGACACTATAGCGGATTCTACCACGGAAGCGGAATATATTGCGGCTTCGGAAGCAGCAAAAGAAGCAGTCTGGATCAAGAAGTTTGTCTCAGAACTTGGTGTGGTTCCAACCATTGATGAAGCAATACCGGTTTACTACGACAACAATGGAGCTATTGCACAAGCAAAGGAACCAAGGTCTCATCAGCGATCTAAACATGTGCTTCGCCGCTATCATCGGATCAGAGAGATTATAAGTAGGAATGATATACAAATTGAGAAAATTCCCACTGAAAGGAATTTAGCTGATCCTTTAACTAAGGTCTTGCCTCAAAGTAAGTTTGAGGGTCATGTTAGAGCCTGTGGTATTGGATACCGTAGCGATTGGCATTAGGCCAAGTGGGAGTTTGTTAGTAATATGAGAGAAGTGTCCTAAGGCAATCACCTTATGATTGTAATCATTTACTTTAATAAATGAATATTCACTATTTGAGTATACATGTTCGTGTATTTGATTAAGATCTTAAACTCATTTACTGAGTGTCCGCAATACAATTCATAGCATGAGAGAATTTGTGATGAATTCACAACTAATGATTATCTCTACATGTGCAATTGTGAAGTATTGAAATTGTCCCTAGTCGATGAATTAATAGATACGGACACTATCAATTCTGTTGAGACTAGCATGGGTTATTCTCTAATCAGCTGATTCTCACTGGCTGGTGACATTGGGATGTCCGGAGATAAACATGAATGCTAGTTAAGGGAACTAGTTCATTGGAGTGACTGACTGTAAAACTTCATATGGTAGTCTACATATAGACATGTTAGTGAAGTTCTTACTGCAGCATAAGTGTGATGTTCCTTTGACTTGCGGTGTTCAAGTCATCTTGGTCATAGAGACTTATACTTTGACATCTTAAGCAAGCATCTCCAAGGAGGTGTGGACCCAGGATGATTGGGTATAAGCCAAAGTGCCCGAAGATGTTTGAACAGCCTACAAAGGATTCACCACTCCTTGCGAGGAGATGTATACCCAAGGCCTATCGTCGGATTATTACTCAAAGCCTCTGGCCAGAGCATCACATGTTCCGAGTATGAATCTCTCAGAAACATGAGAATAATTAGAATCCGTTGGACGCGAAAGACATTACTTGGGCTAGGTGTGACGTAGTCAGCCTAGTGGGGACTGACACACATAGACCGTGTCCTGAACCAAGTGGGTATAAGATGGTGAAGGGAATGAGGCACGATTCATTAAAGCTGCTGAAGGGTTTCAGAATAGTTTCTGAGGTCAATCGTTGATCTTTCGATTAATTGGGGATCATGATGTACTACTAGGTGCCACTCATGATCGTTCTATAATTGGTTAATTATAGACGGCCAACATAAATCGAAAGCCTATTTAGTCACACGCAATACGAGTGATCCGAGGGATTTAAAACGAGTTGAAAATTGGATTTTCCGATCAAGAGAGATAAGTCGAATCTGAATTTTTCAGAGACGCATCAGAAGCATAAAATGACTAAGTCTTTTGAAGACTTATTGGACAAATTAAATGAGTTTAATTCGTACGGTTTCGGCTTGGGTTTGTCCGGCCAAAGAGGGTCCCCACCCTCTTTGTTTGGCCGGCCACAATAAAAGGGGAGAACCAAATTGTTTGGTTCAAATTATAAAATAAACCGCGCGTGGTTTGTTTTATAAAATTATGGATAAAGAAATTTATATAAATGGATTTATTTTTCATGGAAATTAAAATGAACCATGGATTGGTTTATTTTATAAAATCAATAATAGATTGATTTACCATGATAAAGAAATTTATATAAAGAAATTTATATAAACGGATTTATTTTTCATGAAAATTAAAATGAACCATGGATTGGTTTATTTTATTTTATAAAATCAATAATAGATTGATTTACCATGATAAAGAAATTTATCTGAAGAAATTTATATAAAGAAATTTATATAAAGAAGTTTATATAAAGAAATTTTTTTCCATAAGAAAAGGGAGACATGGTTGTTTTTATTGTAAATTAAATTATGATAAAAACTTGGCATAATGGAATAATTCATAGAAAAATTTATAAGATAAATTTCTTATGAAAATTTATTCCGTTAAAAGGAGACTTGGCGATTAAGAGGCTACTATATAAAGGTACCAAGGCAAGGCTTGGAAAAAATCCAAGAGTTGAAGGATTCTTGCCTAGCCTCTCTCCCTCTCCTTCTCTCCTCTCCCTCTTCTAGTGCCGCCGGCCCTAGAGCCCTTCCCTTTGCCGTGAGCTTCCACCACCAAAAGAAGCCGAAGAAGAAGAAGAAGCGGGCGCGACTCCTTCCTTCCTCCCGGAATCTTGATTCCGTTCTTCGTTTGGTGGTTAGTTTTCCATCTCTCTCTTGGTATTCTTGTCGTGCCTTTGGAGAATCTAGTAGTTCTTGTCGGCACGAAACTCGTGGCTTTGCGAAGTCATCCCGAAGAAAACTCGGCGTGGACGCGAATAGAGGCGGAGCTTCCAAGGGACGCTACGGTTGGATCTCGTCCCTTCCTTCGAGTTACGCGAGGTATTAAGTAAATTAGTTTACTTTCTGCAAAATTTTAAATATATGATCATGTCCACACAACATAAGGTTGCATGCTAGATGTGTGGTTAAATAATTTGAGAAATTATTTATGCTAAATCTTCCGCTGCACGTAATTAAATTTTAAAATTACGAACCCGCATCCATGTCAACATGCACCCGGTCCCAACAGTGGTATCAGAGCCGGTTAGTGTTCGACATAATCATATAATTGTTTTGCGGAAAACTTTGTCATGATCTCAATTTTGGAAAATTTTCCAATTATGGAAACTTTCCAATTATGATAAATTTTAGATTTAGGAATTTCAAAGTTTGGAAATCCTCATGAAATTTCGCAAACTTTTGAAATATCCTAGTTTCTGAAATTTTATGATAATTGTGAAAACTTCCCATTTTTGGAAACTTTCCAATTTTGAAATTTTCTATTTTGGAAATTTTCCAATTTTGGAAATATGTAAGTTTTCTTTGTACCAGAAACTTACAATTATTCTGAATTATGAAATCTCGCAATTTTGGGCACTTTCTTTCAAAGAAAGTCTAGACAAATTTATGGATCATTAATTGACAATTAAATTCGAATTGGTTTTAAATTATCAACAAAATTCTTTATTTTGGATTGAGCCTCGGGGAGCCGTCCAATTTAAAGTTAGTTGTTGTAATTTAATTTCCTAATTTTGAATAAAATTGTCATGTTTAATTTGGTTACGCCTCGGGGAGCGGACCAAATTAGATTTACAACAAATTTCTTTTTTTGGGTATCTGAGCCTCGGGGAGCCACCCAAAGAAAATATTTTGTTGTAATTAATAAATCCATAAATAAAATATGTAATCAAATCTTGGAAATTTTGAGGTGATTCTCAAACGATAATTTCCTTATTTGATTTAAGAGGTGATGCTCTTACATATTGTTGTCTCCAAAATTAATTAGGAAAATGGTTTCCTATAGAGTTTTCTTAAATAAGATTTTCATGAAAATAATATGTGGTTGAATTAAGGGAATCTGTCTCTTAATTTAATAAGATTTGATTTAGAGAAATCAAAGTCTTAAACATATTATTTCCGAAATTGATTATGACAATTTAGGAAATTGTTTCCCAAAACAATTCCTTGAATAAAGTATGAAATTAGAATTAGGAAATCCGGTTCCTAATTCAATTAATGAGACTTGATAAATTAAGTCACATACATACTTTATTAAGGAAATCGTTAGTACATGACATAATTATATGTCATGAATGTGCTTAGAAAAGAAAGGATGAGACCCAAAACCCCTTACAAAATATTAAGGCCAACACCTTCCATTAATATGGTTAGAACCGGAGTTTTGTTTCTCGTTTGGGTTGATGGACACATCCATGCCCGGCTTGAACCTCAACATGTTCAAACCATGGAATTAGTTTATGATTAATATAGTTGGAGTCAGAGGTCAATCCTTAGTTTTGGTTGTTGGACACATCCAAGCCTGACTAAACGGTTGAATGAGCTCCAACCATATTAAAACTATTTCTTGATTAATGGGTCAGCCTTAAGCTTGGAGCATCGATTTGTTGTGCCACAGCCAAGGTCGATGTAAAGAGAGGTGCAGTTGGGTGCTATGTATAATGTTGCATACTTGTTAATGAGTTAACAACCCAATGATTTATGCAAACATTCAATTAGTTGATAGCATAAAGTGATAGTTACATATATGTGATATGTAATCGGTATAATTACCTACCTTCATAGCCAAGAATAACTTGATGGCCACAGCCATGGTTGTTCTTATCTATGGTTGGATATCGACCTATTTGGAGATGTTCCTACGATCTCCCGAATTGATAAAAAGGGTTATTCAATTCGAAAAATAAATAGGATTTAATTAATGTATGTTGATGCATTCTTTATCATTCTTCTCACATAAGCTCAATTTGTATTTCTAGGATAATCACTCGATCATGTCTTCTCTGAATTTGCGTTCCATTTTGGACACCAATAAGTTAACTAAGGACAAAAGGATTGAAAAAGCACCAAAAGGCACTTGCCATCATTGTGGCAAGGAGGGCCACTAGCGAAGAAACTGCAAGGTTTATCTTGAGTCCTTGAAGAAGATGGCATCTGATGCCCCATCCTCTTCAGGCATCTTCGTTATTGAATGTCACTCTATTTCCTCAACCACCTGGGTACTTGATACTGGGTGTAGCTCACATATATGTAATGACATACAGGGGCTAAGGAATAGAAGAAGACTCGTCAAGGGAGAAGCGAATCTGCGAGTTGGAAATGGAGCAAAGATTGCTGCTGTTGCCATCGGAACATATTTGCTAAAGCTCCCTACTGGACGTGTCTTAGAATTGGATAATTGTTATTTTGTTCCTTCATTAATAAAGAACATTGTATCTATTTCATGCTTGAATGAAAAGGGTTATCATTTAACTTTTAGTAACAATTATTGTTACATGACTTTAAATGGTGTTCTTTATGGAACCGGAACTTTGTGCAATGGTATCTACACGTTAGATTTATCCGGTGATATTTTCAATATCGAAGTTAGCAACAAACGTGCTCGAATAGATAATCGAATAGACTCCTATACGTGACATTGTCGTCTTAGCCATGTAAGTAAGAAACGCATGACCAAATTACACCGATGTGGAATTTTGGAATCATTTGAACCCGGTTCATTTGATACATGCGAATCATGCTTAAAAGGCAAGATGGCCAAATTACCCTTTTCCGGAAAAGGTAATCCAGTGGGAGAATTGCTTGGTCTAATACATACTGATGTATGTGGACCAATGTCAACTCTTGCACAAGGAGGCTATAGCTACTTCATTACCTTTATCGATGATCACTCACGATTCGGGTATGTGTTCTTGATGAAACACAAATCTGAAGCTTTTGAGAAATTCAAAGAGTTCAGAAATGAAGTAGAGAAACAGCTTGGCAAAAGTATTAAGATACTTCGATCCGATCGGGGTGGTGAATACTTAAGTCAAGAGTTTCAAGATTATCTTAGGGACAATGGGATATTGTCTCAATGGACTCCGCCATATACACCACAGCATAATGGTGTATCTGAGAGGCGTAACCGAACCTTGATGGACATGGTTAGATCTATGATGAACCATGCAACTCTTCCAAAATCCTTTTGGGGCTATGCACTTAAGACAGCTGTTTACTTGCTAAACAGAGTCCCGACCAAGGTAGTCTCTACTACTCCATATGAGACGTGGAATAGTAAGAAACCTCATTTAACTCACCTTAAAATATGGGGTTGTCCTGCTTATGTGAAGCGGACTGTATCAGACAAATTGGATGCTAAGTCTGATAAATGTCTATTTATTGGATACCCTAAGGAAACGAAGGGTTACCAATTCTATCATCCCTTGGAACAAAAGGTGTTTGTTTCAAGGCATGCTGTGTTTCTGGAAAAAGAATTTCTTTTACAAGAAAACAGTGGGAGTGGCATTGAACTTGATGAAGTTCAAGAAACTCCAATAGACATTACAGAGACACCTAGTCTAGACCCACAACCAATAACTCATAATGATGAGCTATCAGTTGAACCTAAAACAACACCACCTCTTCGTAGGTCTGATAGGACACGCAATATTCCAGAGAGATACGGATTTCTCATAAGTGAATCGAACGACGTGTTACTCATAAGCGATGACG